>CM066031.1:635759888-636112024 GCA_033557465.1 Ichthyophis bannanicus | reverse complement strand
GTCTGCAAATACGGTAGCCACATGGGGTGTGGGATGGACTGCTGGATAAATGCACATATGAGGATATAGTCAAACATGGAGGCCACACAGGCCGTGCACGGCTGACTCCCAGACCAGTTTCCCTGACACAGGTACATGGTGTTGGGCGATAGGTATGTGGGTATGTGGGGGCCCTGTATGCAGCACACATTTCAGAGTCCCCAGAATATCACATATGTGTGGTATGGATCACACACACTAGATGTTGCTGTACAGCTGACACATCTGTTTTTATCTGTATTTGCACACAATACAGGTGACTATGGTACATTGCCGACACATGCGGAGCAGGAGGAGGACGAGGAGGAGGAGGAGGAGCTGGGGCAGGAGGAGGGGGAAGAGGAGGTGTGGCAGGCAGCTGCAACAGAGGGACCTGATACTGTAGCCGATGTGGGGTTTCTTCCCCAGGGGGAGAGCCCAGGTCCCCAGTGAGTGTCACATGGGGCCTCCACGGAAGCCCCACACCACCAATGTTGTCTGCAGCAAGAGCTGCTGCAGCAGCACCAGGCCGCAACGAAACAGGGGAGGATGTGCTACTAGCTGAGCTGCGGGCCCGTGGTGCTGCATCACAACACGACAGTGAAGGTGGGTAATGAACAATCTTGCCATGACCCAGCACTATGCTGTGTGTACATAGGCTATCAGGTGTGCACCCTGTGGCGGGACTGTCAATATTCAAAAAGCCACACACAGACACGTGGTGTTACAGAAGCTATCATTGTGAATAACACGTCAGCGTGCAGTATGTGCAACACAGTGCTGGCAGTGGAATCACAGTGTGAGCCACACCTGCACAGCAAACTAAATATCAGGACACACAATTGGTGTGTCGTAGCAGTACCACTGAGCTATTACTCTGTCTCCGGTTATACATCCCCTATGTTTACTGTGCAGTGTGTTTGCCCACACACATGTGCACAGCTGAGAGGGAGATGTGGAGGGGCGTGGCCGTCACAGCCACAACACAAACACCTCATATCCATCTCAGGGGTGTTTCTGTGGTATTATGTGACAGCATAACCCTCTACAGCTGTGATATGCGTGTCCCACATTACACAGTACACATTTGCGTTACATAATGTTTGTGCCTTTGTTGCCTAATGGACAATGTTACACACAGCCTGACAGCCCAGAGAGTGGTTAACACCTACAGATGCAGATGTCACAGTACATGATGCATCTGGTGCCTCAATGTGTGTGGGAACACCAAATGAAGAACATATAACAGGTCAATGTAAGCCTCATGGCTGTAGCACACCCATGTGGCATTGCTACATTGTGGCAACTGTCCCCTGGGGCAGTGGGAATCACGGTTCACATACAAAGGCCTAACCTATGTTTGATAGGCAACGTCATAATGGCCCCATCCAACATAGCCTTTATCAACAGGTGTCCACACAGCATCATATACGACATTATCGTTCACAGTGCCTTATACACACAGAGATCACTATGTCCACACTGGACACGATCAGATGTACCTCTACCCTGGTTGGGGTGGAAACACTACCCTGCGGTCACGTGCATGCCCACAACTAGGGTTGGCTGTGTGACATACAGACAGAGTGGTGACGCTGTCATTCACATGTATATCCCTGCAGCACAGCAGTCTGAGGCGGCCGGCCAGTAGGGGCGGTGGGCCATATTACGTGTCCTTGCATCAGCATTGTGGATGCGGCCATCAGGTGATGTGGTTGTGGGGGACACTAAATGCAGTCCAAACTGTATGGCATCACACAGGTAACATGTGATGAGGCATATGTTGTGTGTGGGGGTCACCAGGTATACAGGCAGACCCGGTATAGGTTCCCCTAACCCCAAACAGACAAAGGATCACTCATCCCAAACACACATCTCCCAAAGGAAACGGAAAACTGCTACAGCAGCAGCCTATTCCTCACCCTCGTGACATTGCAGTTCCAGTCAGTCCACCTGAACAAAGCAGTTCACACTCACTGTAACATGCCCAGTCAAGCATGTATGTACAGTTGTGCTCATCCGCTGGGGAAGAGCTTGTGATGCCATGCGGCATGGTAGTCAGGAAGGTGAACAGCAGTCTCATACAGGTCCAGCATGTGACCAATGGCTGTGTGGACAGGTGAGGTTGTGCTCACCTTCCCCTGGCATCCACAATGGCCTATAGAAGGCAGAGACACATTCTATAATTGACCCACCACACCCACTACAGATGATATACAGTGCTCCTGGCAAAGGCACATTCCCTGACATGACCAGGAGATACTGATGTTCGTGTGCCAAATGCAACTGCTAGCTCCCCCTCTGTGCTGTGCGACCCAGGGGGTGGTATACATCCAGGAACATCTGGCCTGGGGCTTGATGAGAGCAAACTGCTAATTCGCCCACTAGGGATCTCCTCCTCCCTTTGGAACTGTGTCACAGACACCTGCCCTCTTCCCCCTGAGGGATCATACATAGGTGACGTGTGTTGTAACGTGCTTCCTGACGTCATTCCATTCCTAGGCCGTGGGAGATGTTTGGGCCCTTGCCCGTGGTTTGTACGGTTGGTCTCCAAGTGACAGCTGTAGTAGTTGGGATCATCACAGGTTGCATTCTCCCCTCTGACCCTGCTACTTGCCTTGTAGGTTCCGGTTATCCCGTTTGGGATACCAAGATGTCGTAGCCCTGCATTGCTGTTTCCACTACTGAACTACGTTGCTTAACCTGTCTCATTGTGCTCACCTGGCTCTTGCCTCCACAATACATTGTCCCGTGGTTGGTGTATGCCCTGGGCTACCCTCACCTGCAGAATGGACACTGTTTAAATGTCTGCCATTCGCCGCCCTCACTGCGTACACCTTCTCACACCCTACCGTGTTAGTGGCGACTGGGTGTGCCTGTAGGCTAGCATTGGATGTGTGTGTTTGTGATCTATGTTCCCTTTGGGATCTATGCTTAGGTGAGCCATCCCCCATGTACAGGTACACCCTTTGTCCCCTTCCCTACCTAGGGCTGTGTGCCACCCGGAGCAATACAATATGCAACACTGATGTTTACATTTGCATGGCTGCTAATATTGCACCGTGGAACATCACATGTCAATAGGGCACGTGATGTGTTGTGACCCGATGCACACCTCACTCCTGCCACGCCTGCTGCCAGGCACAATCAGGGATGCCCCACCCCCCTATATCTGGGGCTCAACACTCCCATCTGAGGCCTGCCACTAGCATTTGCATGCCTAGCATACCCCCGCACATGTACGTCTGGGCGTCCTGGGACCCTGTGCTGCAGTACAACAACATCACCATGGCCCTTGACAGCACGCAACATGGGCCCCAAGGTGTACATGCACTGTTATCTGCCCACTGGGGTCACCCCATGAGGGGTGGGCAGTGTGAGATAACCTTAGCTGTCAGCCACATGTGGGAGTTGTGGTTCAGCCCTGGGATGTTCTGGGAACTGCTGTTCACACCCCATCGCTCATTGTCATGAGCACTGCACTGGTCACATGGCCATGGTGTGTGTGCCCATCTGCTCTACCCCAACATTGTCTGCCTGTATGCATCCCATATCTCTTACTCATTGTGTATCCCCTGGTGTTGCAGTCACTCCCACACCCTCCAGCCACCCACACCATGGACACCGATTTGCTGTCTGTCTCAGATAGTACCGGTACATCTGATGGACGTTGTTGTTTTTGCGCAGACGGTATATCCCTGTGTCTGTGCCTCACATCACGTACATGGTGCATGTCCTGTGTGTGGCCATGGCCTACACCTTTTTATAATGTTTCCTTACAGCACAATATGTATTTCATTAGTACAGTTTGTACCATGCAAAGGGAATTTGTGTGAGATGTGTTGCATAGTTGTGCATGACAATGGTACCCTCCACAGGTATCTCACTGACCACCATCTCTTCCCCACACAGGCATTCATCAGGAACTTGCAGCTATACGGCATACAGGTGAACCGCCTCATACAGGAGGTGGGGCATCTGCGCCACGACATCCGAGAAATGCCATTGGGGAGGATGTGTGTGGCCATGGACTGCATCCAAGCTGCCCTGGAAAGGATGGCACCACCGCCCCCGCCGCCAACACCGCCACCACCACCACCACCCCCGCCACAGGATGACCGGGTGTGGCCAGCTGCAGGGGGACATGTCTTGCGGCATGGCAGACGTGGGAGGCCACGCCATCGTCAATAGCACAATACATATTACGGTGACATTGCATACCTACTACGTCTCAGTCCAATTTGTTTTCCTTTTATACCATAGGTTGTGTGCACATGCATGCCTTGACCGTGGCCAGAAGAGTTGAGACCCGGACCGTTGTTGCCGGGGTGTTCATACTGTCATGTATTACTGCACACATGCCATTGCCTGTCATTCCGTAAATGCATACGATTTGTTCATTGCCCCTTGGCTGCAATACACCGATGTACACATAGGCCCCAATAGCACATGTTGGCCAGCTCCAGGGTTACAGCAACACTATCTTGGGCATTCCACGTTCCCACCCCTTATACTGTGCACATTGGGGGAGGCTATGTGCCCATTGGCCCTGTCCTTGGCAGGGATTGTCATGCGTTGTCCCGCCCCTCCATGGCACACATGTGTCAGAGGCACACATGGGTGTCAGGTGTCTGTACGATGCTGCTCTGTACCAGCAATTGGTGTTGCGACAGACACATCCCTGTGACATGACTGTTTAGGTGGGGAGATATTAACAGCAGCATTACCTGTGGCTACCCATGTCCCATTTTTATGCACACATGTTTATCCCACAGCTACGCATGTGGTGCTGGTAACATTATGATGGCCATGGCTACGTTAAATGTCAAACCAGGTGTATGGACCTGTCCCATGCTAGCGTACATGTTGTGTGTGTGAGGTAAACACGTGACCAGTGAGGAAGGGTCAGAACATTTTTTATTGACAAACAATAAAACACACAATGGGCAACATGCCCAACATTAACAGGTGCATAACGTGGGGGCGGGGGAAACACAGCGCAGCAGAGGGCACACAGGGGCATCACAGGTGCCAGCCATGGTACCTGTCACGCTCTTCGGCAGGTGGCCATCGGGATGCCAGATGCACCACATCAGTGGCCACCTGCCGAACAGCCCCAGTCAGACACTGCAGGGCGTGGTACACGACACGGATGTCGCGTCGTACGTCATCCAGGGCCACAAACACATCGTGGATACACCTGCCAGCACACAGACACACATTGGCTGTGGTCTGTGTGCTGGCATTAGCATGAGGTGTGCCAGTGGCCCTGGATGCCGCACGATCGTGCACACGTCCGTGCCGTGCAGACGCCTGCAGTGCCGGACTGGTGCCCAGTGGCCCTCTGGCTGGGCTGTGTTCCCCCCCACCCACCTCCAACCCCTCCCTGCTCCCTCCACTCCCACCCCCCACCCTCCCTGCCCAGACAATCACCCCAACTCCCCCCTCCCTGCCCGCGCCCCTGCCCCCGTTGCCCCTCTCCCCTCCACCCCCCATTGTCCCATCTTGGCGCTGCCCCTGGTTAGGGGTGTGGCTGCTGCCATCCGCCTCGTACTCCCCCACATCACTGGAGGAGGACACCACCACCACATCTGCCCTCTCAGGGCCTGCATCTTGCTGCTCCTGCTGCTGACACATCCCTCTGGCCTGGTCATCCTCCTCCTCCTCCTCCTCCTCTGTTGTGTGCCGGGTGGTGGGCCTGCGTAAACAGTACGCAGAGGTGTGTGGGGAGGCGTCGCTGGCATCACTGTCTGTGAAGGATGACATACATCAGGGCACGTCCATGTGTGACACATACCGAATGTGCAGATACAGGCGAGAGACAGGCTGGTGGCCCTATGGCCCACCTGGTCCTGTGATTTTGCCCTCCAATACTCACCATCATGGCGGTGCTCCTGCTCCCTGCAGGCACGTGCCAGGAACTCGGGGTGGTACTGGCGTAGTTCGCGCCCCTTCTTCCTCAGGTCCTCCACCTGTGGATATGCAAATGTTGTCTGGTGTCAACACATACCACCTGTCACTGGGGCTATGGGTAAACATACTTTGCCTTGTCTCGCCCGCATCATGCTTCTCCCACACCCCTGCTGTTTGTGGCATGTAGAGCATAGTAACGCGCCTCCAGCAGTCAGTCCCTCCCATATGTGCGAATAGGTTAGCACATAGGTGTCACAGCGGTATGACATGAGCATAGCGTACATCCACCTGCACTGTCATGTAGGGCAGCACACAACAGCATCACACGGTGACTGCATGCTGCTCCTCACCCATATCCCCAGAACACCACACCACAACGGTGGACTGGTGGAAGTGACAGTGAGAGACATGTGTGGAGACGAGTGGCCATAGGTGGGACGTCACAGAGACAGAGGGGATGAGGGGGGGAATAGATCACCTAGGGGACATGGTGTGCATTGCAGGTCATGTCCCTGCTGTGCAATGACAGCAGCTGTCAAAGGTGTGTGTGTCTGATGTTTCGTGGAACAGGCAGGACATGGTGACCGATGGAGGTGACCAACTCTGAGCCATTGCCACTGTCTGATTCCCACAGTGTGTGTCCCCTGTGGGGCAGCTCACCTACACAGTAGGCTTCTGGGTCACCCCCTATGGGTGTTGCCCGGTGACGGCCATGTGTGTACTTGGTGTTTCACAGCATCATCATGACACATCGCATCCCTATGTGTCTGTGCCCTCATGTAGTCTCAGTTAGGTGCATATTGGGGCTGTGTAATACACAACCCACCTGTTGCAGTGCCCCCACTTGTACCCCTTGTAAGCTAGTTTGCAAATCTCCCACAAGGCATGCTGGGGTTATATTCTGGGGTTTGTCCTCACGTTGTGTTGTGCAGGGTGGGTGTGTTTGGGTCTTTTGCATGGGCCACCTCCCATGGTTGACAGTGTCCAGGCCTCCTATGGTGTGTCGCAACACACATGCATGCAGGGACATGGGGATCATGAGCTGTCCCATATCTGTTTCAGTTGTTTGCAGGGGGGTGGGGATGTACCTGACCAGGTGCTGGGATGTCCTCTGGTTGCTCTTACTACTGTACAAGCCACGGCTGGGTGTTTTCCAGATGTGTTCTAGTGTGGAACATGTACATTTCTCACAGGTAGAGGTGGGTGTGGGGCATGATGGCCATATGACTGCTGGGCTAAGTTTGTGCTGCACAGTGTGTGGTCATTGTTGGCCTTCCATTTGCTGGGTAGTACTGTTTGGCCCCCCTGGCCAGGACAGACCTGTCAGCATCCACCTCATGGATCCTTGCTGTCACTTTGTCCATGACAGTTAGACACACATACAGTGGGTGTAGCAGACATTGTCGTGTGACAGGACATGTCACTTTCGGCGGCATATGCCACAATGTCAAGGGCAGGGACTCACCCTATGTGTCCACACAGCCCAATGATACCCTGTTGCCATCATTTGCCCTCGAAACACGCATTACTGACAGGCGCTACCCATACCTCCCCCATGTCATGTGGGAGGGCCACATCTAGGTGCTCTACATGTTCGTCAGACGCCATCCACGCCGTCCCCTGCAACATTGTTTGGGTCAGTATCCTGTGTGAGAGCAGCGATCCATGGCACACACGGCAGCCAAGGCAGCACTGTTCATATGCCACTAACAGAGTGTCTGACGACATGTAATCTGTGACATTGTGTTGTGAGCATACCCGCCTACACCACAATGGGGTGCACAGGGGGCTTTCAATTTGGCACCACAGGGAACGTTTAACGCTGCATAGTTATTATCTCAATATGTGCCATGTGGGTAGGGTTTGGGGGGTATATCCCCTCCTGTTCAGGGTGTTATCCTGTATGTCTTGATGTCCAGCCAGGGTGACACCCTCCCTTGGCGTATGTGGATATTGATTGGTTGTCAGCCTCATGTCCCCTGTGTTGTACCTCATTTCTGACTGCAACTGAGTGGAGCATGGCCACAGGCCAGGGCAGCCCCCAGTGGGTCTGATCGTAGGGTGGGACAAATTTCCTTTTTGGACATGCAGGCACCCTCTTGCAAATTACATTACTCTACTCTGAGCTGTCCCATTCACTAGGCACCTAGGTGGATTGGACATATATTGTCCCTGTGGTTTTTGTGAGCGTGCGGTTTGGGGACACAGGTGCGTAGTGCCAGAGGTTACGTGGAACCAATGTGTCCCGCACAATAAACATCTGCATTGATGGTCCATATGCCCATGCTGTGCGCCAAAACATTGTGTGTGCCAATGACACAATAAGTGTGGCCTGGGGTGTTGTCCGGTGCCCTGGTGTATTAGGGATGGCTGCAGGCCCGCGTCTTTGGCACATCAATGTGTGTGGCTAGTGACACCTGCTATGCCGTTGCAGTTGTCATGGACACATCCCATGCCCCAATGCACAGCACGTGGTGTTATGACGCATGTCCCGCCTCCCCACTGGTATTGTGGTTACTGACTCACTTTGTTGGGCCTGGTGGTCACACCAGAGCTGTTGTGACAGACTGCATTTGTCAGTGCCACTGCCAGGGCATCCCGATGTTGTGCGGTTTGTGGCCCTCTGTGATCATGCCACATTATGTTGGTCAAGATGTGATGCACAGGACACATGGCGCTCCACAGGGGAAATGGCTACCAACACAGCCACATTGTGGGGGGGGGGGGGGTGGTGCACATGGCTGGGCGGCTCGGTCAGACACCTCCCCTGGATGCCATCCCACTGGTCACTCATGGTGACAGGTCACATGTAGGCCCTTGGCATTCAGCACACTAGGCATGGCTGACAGTGACCAGAGAGTAATTGGCACTCCTGGCTCATGTCCTCCGGCACATGGTGTGTTCTCCATGCTGATGGCATGGTTTGGCCCTATGCATACATAGTGGAGCAACGTAATAGTGTCATTCTCACTGTTCCCCTGGTATTGTCTGTGGATCATGTCCACACAGCTACTAGTGCTGGGGTATCAGATATACCAGTGTCGCCGTTAGTGGGGACCTCAGCAGAGACACACACAGGGGTTGCTTTAACATGCAGGTGTATTGCACTTAGACGGACACAGAGATGACATATTTGCGTGACATTATGCACTGGGGAGCAGCAATTGGGGTTTGCATCAGGGCAGGCCACATGAGCTGTGGGGTACTCCCATATGCTTTTATAGTGGATGGTGGAGAGCAGTCGCATGCTGTCTTCCACACTGCATCTCAGACAGATATGGGTCATGGCAGTCATGCTTTTTCCAGGTGATTACCTGTCCCCAGTGCCACATACATGCCTCAATGTGGGTGTGGACATGTGTGCAGTGACACCTATGTGCAATGTCCGTGTCTCCCTGAGCGCATGGGGATGTTTCCCTTTGGCACCCTTGACAGACATGGCTTTGCCATGCCTCATTTGTTTGGCCAATGTGCATGTCCATGCAGAGGCCTTAAAACCAGTAGGTATTACCTTAGATACATGTGTGGTCACATTATCTGTACATGTCATGCACTCCAAACACAATGGCACCCTGATCTACCGGCAAACATGTTTGTTCTCACATACATGTGACATTGGGTGGTTTGCCCTATGCACCGTGGCAGGGGGCAGCTCCATGACACGTGGATATCTACATGGCCATGGATGTCCTTACCTGACCCACCACATGAGTTGTGTGTCCTGTATGTCATAGGGCTACTGATAGCTACATCAGACCTACCTTGCCGACTGTTAGACACAGCATACTGGCGACGGTGGACATGCATCTGTCACCTTCCAGCCTCTCCAGTGTTGTTATGTTCCTCTGACCTGTGTCCTTGAGGGTTATATGAGATGTGCCTGCACACACTACGGGCAATGACACATTACACGGATATGTGCTTTTTCTGCCCCTGTACATGTGTGGATTATAGGCTGTTGTGTGCAACCTGGATGTGTGTCTGGAACCCCCCAGGGGCATCTGTGAGGTACATGTACAGAAAGGGTCATTGTGCCTGGGTGCTTTTGGGGAGGAGAAACCTAATTCTGCATACATAGCTGTGGACATGTCCCTCTCGCAAGGCTTTTGGACGTCCATCTCGAGGCTAATGTGTGATAGATGTTGTTGACGTACATCCGTATCTGCATCTACCATAACATGTCCATACGTCTACAGTGCGTGTGTTGGACTATGTGCCACATAGAGCGAGTGTGAGGTGCAACCAGACCACTATACCCTATGTGACAGATCAGACTAACATACCCTCTGTTACAATCAGCTATCAGCCACCAGGGTCTTGGGTGTCCTAGGGCACATCATCACCAAGCTACAGCATTGCAATATGGTGACACCCTGGACGCCATGTGCATGAGTCAGGACTGCATGAGGTACAGATGATTGACTTAACGCCATCCTCACCCTGCACCATATCACCAGGGTGACTGTGGCACAGTGTGATGGGCTGGGCAGACAACTGGGGATTGGTCGATGTGTTAGCCTACACTGGCACATCCATACAAATCTCCAGGGTGATTGAGAACCCACTTGGATGGCCTCTCAGCACTCCTGGGGGTAAGGGGGAGGCTTGCAACTGCAATAGGACACAGATCCATATCTCCAGGGTGCTAGAGGACCCACTTGGATGGGCTCTCTGACCTCCTGGAGGTGGGGAGAAGGGTTCAAACTACATTAGGACACAGATCCATATCTCCAGGGTGCTAGGGGACCCACTTGGATGGGCTCTCTGCACACCTGGAGGTAGGGAGAGGGGTTCAAACTACATTAGGACACAGATCCATATCTCCAGGGTGCTAGAGGACCCACTTGGATGGGCTCTCTGCACACCTGGAGGTAGGGAGAAGGGTTCAAACTACATTAGGACACACAACCCTAGCTCCAGGCTGATAGAGAAGCCATTGGATGGGCTCTCTGACCTCCTGGAGGTGGGGAGGAGGGTTCAAACTACATTAGGACACAGATCCATATCTCCAGGGTGCTAGGGGACCCACTTGGATGGGCTCTCTGCACACCTGGAGGTAGGGAGAAGGGTTCAAACTACATTAGGACACACAACCCTAGCTCCAGGCTGATAGAGAAAGCCAATTGGATGGGCTCTCTGACCTCCTGGAGGTGGGGTGAAGGGTTCAAACTACATTAGGACACACAACCCTAGCTCCAGGCTGATAGAGAAGCCAATTGGATGGGCTCTCTGACCTCCTGGAGGTTGGGAGTAGGGTTCAAACTACATTAGGACACAGATCCATATCTCCAGGGTGCTAGAGGACCCACTTGGATGGGCTCTCTGCACACCTGGAGGTAGGGAGAGGGTTCAAACTACATTAGGACACAGATCCATATCTCCAGGGTGCTAGGGGACCCACTAGGTAGGGCTCTCTGCGACCCGGGAGGTAGGGAGAAGGGTTCAAACTACATTAGGACACACAACCCTAGCTCCAGGCTGATAGAGAAGCCAATTGGATGGGCTCTCTGACCTCCTGAAGGTGGGGTGAAGGGTTCAAACTACATTAGGACACACAACCCTAGCTCCAGGCTGATAGAGAAGCCAATTGGATGGGCTCTCTGACCTCCTGGAGGTGGGGAGAAGGGTTCAAACTACATTAGGACACACAACCCTAGCTCCAGGCTGATAGAGAAGCCAATTGGATGGGCTCTCTGACCTCCTGGAGGTGGGGAGAAGGGTTCAAACTACATTAGGACACACAACCCTAGCTCCAGGCTGATAGAGAAGCTAATTGGATGGGCTCTCTGACCTCCTGGAGGTGGGGAGGAGGGTTCAAACTACATTAGGACACAGATCCATATCTCCAGGGTGCTAGGGGACCCACTTTGATGGGCTCTCTGCACACCTGGAGGTAGGGAGAAGGGTTCAAGCTACATTAGGACACACAACCCTAGCTCCAGGCTGATAGAGAAGCCAATTGGATGGGCTCTCTGACCTCCTGGAGGTGGGGTGAAGGGTTCAAACTACATTAGGACACACAACCCTAGCTCCAGGCTGATAGAGAAGCCAATTGGATGGGCTCTCTAAGCTCCTGGAGGTGGGGAGGAGGGTTCAAACTACATTAGGACACAGATCCATATCTCCAGGGTGCTAGAGGACCCACTTGGATGGGCTCTCTGCACACCTGGAGGTAGGGAGAGGGGTTCAAACTACATTAGGACACACAACCCTAGCTCCAGGCTGATAGAGAAGCCAATTGGATGGGCTCTCTGACCTCCTGGAGGTGGGGTGAAGGGTTCAAACTACATTAGGACACACAGCCCTAGCTCCAGGCTGATAGAGAAGCCAATTGGATGGGCTCTCTGACCTCCTGGAGGTGGGGAGAAGGGTTCAAACTACATTAGGACACACAACCCTAGCTCCAGGCTGATAGAGAAGCCAATTGGATGGGCTCTCTGACCTCCTGGAGGTGGGGAGAAGGGTTCAAACTACATTAGGACACACAACCCTAGCTCCAGGCTGATAGAGAAGCCAATTGGATGGGCTCTCTGACCTCCTGGAGGTGGGGTGAAGGGTTCAAACTACATTAGGACACACAACCCTAGCTCCAGGCTGATAGAGAAGCCAATTGGATGGGCTCTCTGACCTCCTGGAGGTGGGGAGAAGGGTTCAAACTACATTAGGACACACAACCCTAGCTCCAGGCTGATAGAGAAGCCAATTGGATGGGCTCTCTGACCTCCTGGAGGTGGGGAGGAGGGTTCAAACTACATTAGGACACAGATCCATATCTCCAGGGTGCTAGGGGACCCACTTGGATGGGCTCTCTGCACACCTGGAGGTAGGGAGAAGGGTTCAAACTACATTAGGACACACAACCCTAGCTCCAGGCTGATAGAGAAGCCAATTGGATGGGCTCTCTGACCTCCTGGAGGTGGGGTGAAGGGTTCAAACTACATTAGGACACACAACCCTAGCTCCAGGCTGATAGAGAAGCCAATTGGATGGGCTCTCTGACCTCCTGGAGGTGGGGAGGAGGGTTCAAACTACATTAGGACACAGATCCATATCTCCAGGGTGCTAGAGGACCCACTTGGATGGGCTCTCTGCACACCTGGAGGTAGGGAGAGGGGTTCAAACTACATTAGGACACAGACCCATATCTCCAGGGTGCTAGGGGACCCACTTGGATGGGCTCTCTGCACACCTGGAGGTAGGGAGAAGGGTTCAAACTACATTAGGACACACAATCCTAGCTCCAGGCTGATAGAGAAGCCAATTGGATGGGCTCTGTGACCTCCTGGAGGTGGGGTGAAGGGTTCAAACTACATTAGGACACAAAACCCTAGCTCCAGGCTGATAGAGAAGCCAATTGGATGGGCTCTCTGACCTCCTGGAGGTGGGGAGAAGGGTTCAATCTACATTAGGACACACAACCCTAGCTCCAGGCTGATAGAGAAGCCAATTGGATGGGCTCTCTGACCTCCTGGAGGTGGGGAGAAGGGTTCAAACTACATTAGGACACACAACCCTAGCTCCAGGCTGATAGAGAAGCCAATTGGATGGGCTCTCTGACCTCCTGGAGGTGGGGAGGAGGGTTCAAACTACATTAGGACACAGATCCATATCTCCAGGGTGCTAGAGGACCCACTTGGATGGGCTCTCTGCACACCTGGAGGTAGGGAGAGGGGTTCAATCTACATTAGGACACAGATCCATATCTCCAGGGTGCTAGGGGACCCACTTGGATGGGCTCTCTGCACACCTGGAGGTAGGGAGAAGGGTTCAAACTACATTAGGACACACAACCCTAGCTCCAGGCTGATAGAGAAGCCAATTGGATGGGCTCTCTGACCTCCTGGAGGTGGGGAGGAGGGTTCAAACTACATTAGGACACAGATCCATATCTCCAGGGTGCTAGGGGACCCACTTGGATGGGCTCTCTGCACACCTGGAGGTAGGGAGAAGGGTTCAAACTACATTAGGACACACAACCCTAGCTCCAGGCTGATAGAGAAGCCAATTGGATGGGCTCTCTGACCTCCTGGAGGTGGGGAGAAGGGTTCAAACTACATTAGGACACACAACCCTAGCTCCAGGCTGATAGAAAAGCCAATTGGATGGGCTCTCTGACCTCCTGGAGGTGGGGAGGAGGGTTCAAACTACATTAGGACACAGATCCATATCTCCAGGGTGCTAGGGGACCCACTTGGATGGGCTCTCTGCACACCTGGAGGTAGGGAGAAGGGTTCAAACTACATTAGGACACACAACCCTAGCTCCAGGCTGATAGAGAAGCCAATTGGATGGGCTCTCTGACCTCCTGGAGGTGGGGAGAAGGGTTCAAACTACATTAGGACACACAACCCTAGCTCCAGGCTGATAGAGAAGCCAATTGGATGGGCTCTCTGACCTCCTGGAGGTGGGGAGAAGGGTTCAAACTACATTAGGACACAGATCCATATCTCCAGGGTGCTAGGGGACCCACTTGGATGGGCTCTCTGCACACCTGGAGGTAGGGAGAGGGGTTCAAACTACATTAGGACACAGATCCATATCTCCAGGGTGCTAGAGGACCCACTTGGATGGGCTCTCTGCACACCTGGAGGTAGGGAGAGGGGTTCAAACTACATTAGGACACAGATCCATATCTCCAGGGTGCTAGGGGACCCACTTGGATGGGCTCTCTGCACACCTGGAGGTAGGGAGAAGGGTTCAAACTACATTAGGACACACAACCCTAGCTCCAGGCTGATAGAGAAGCCAATTGGATGGGCTCTCTGACCTCCTGGCGGTGGGGTGAAGGGTTCAAACTACATTAGGACACACAACCCTAGCTCCAGGCTGATAGAGAAGCCAATTGGATGGGCTCTCTGACCTCCTGGAGGTGGGGAGAAGGGTTCAAACTACATTAGGACACACAACCCTAGCTCCAGGCTGATAGAGAAGCCAATTGGATGGGCTCTCTGACCTCCTGGAGGTGGGGAGAAGGGTTCAAACTACATTAGGACACACAACCCTAGCTCCAGGCTGATAGAGAAGCCAATTGGATGGGCTCTCTGACCTCCTGGAGGTGGGGAGGAGGGTTCAAACTACATTAGGACACAGATCCATATCTCCAGGGTGCTAGGGGACCCACTTGGATGGGCTCTCTGCACACCTGGAGGTAGGGAGAGGGGTTCAAACTACATTAGGACACAGATCCATATCTCCAGGGTGCTAGAGGACCCACTTGGATGGGCTCTCTGCACACCTGGAGGTAGGGAGAGGGGTTCAAACTACATTAGGACACAGATCCATATCTCCAGGGTGCTAGAGGACCCACTTGGATGGGCTCTCTGCACACCTGGAGGTAGGGAGAGGGGTTCAAACTACATTAGGACACAGATCCATATCTCCAGGGTGCTAGAGGACCCACTTGGATGGGCTCTCTGCACACCTGGAGGTAGGGAGAAGGGTTCAAACTACATTAGGACTCAGATCCATATCTCCAGGGTGCTAGAGGACCCACTTGGATGGGCTCTCTGACCTCCTGGAGATTTGGGTTATGTGGGGTTGAGTGGCTCTCTGGACCCCTGAGGGGAGGGGGATGTATTATACCACATTTGTATACGTCCCCTGGGCACCTGTGTGCGTCAGGGCCCTTGTGCTGACGGTTCCACGACCCCTGATGGTTGCCCCTATGTGTTACCCTCCAGATGCAGATACCGCCATCAGCACATGGTGATTCTGGACACTCCTTAGGCAGATGGTTGGCCTAGCTGTGTTACAGTGGTCTGTAGTGCATCAATACCAGCAGCTGTCATGACGCCAGGGGGTCATCATGCCCTCTGTGGCCACATGGATCTGGAATTGGCTACATGGGCAACCACTCAGATGTGTTACACAATGCATATGGCATGTGGTTACCCTGCTACACGTACGTTATCTGGACTACTTACACACAACAGCATGGACAGCTGACATTAACCCTGTCTGTGTATATGGTTTTGTGACCTGTGCCCATTCACTTACCTCACGTGGGTGGTCTGCCTCACGATTGAAGCGCCTGGTCACCCTCTCCCAGGCCCTCAGCACCTTCCCCATGTTTCTCCTCCTGGAGGGCCCTGGGAAAAGCCGTATTTGTGTTGGCCCAATAAGGGAGGCCAGGAGGCACAGCTCCCGATGGCTGAATGCAGGCTGCCTGCTTCTCGTCGCCATTTTTTTTTGTGGGCGTGTAGACGCGCGAACGCTAAGGACGCAACTTCCGCATTTGCGCGTATCGGAGCACGCACGTGCACGCCGCATGGCTGCGGCCCTCATCACTGCTTGCCCTTGCGTTCCGCATTGCTGCGTGCCAGAAAAGTGCAAAGATTACCGGCACGCAGCATTCATACACATTTCTTATATTTAACAATAGAAATAGGTTTCATGTTCTTGGCATACTCACATAGCTACAAGGTATCTCTCATGTCCCTATAACAGACTTTAATTATTGTGGATTTCACTTGTTCACACAGTGTGGTCTTGAACCTCTGGACACATATGCACTGATTCCTGGGCCATTGTCAGATGAGGTGTGCTATGTGTGTCACATAGCAGGTAGTGCTCTGACACTGATAGCAATGGGTGCAAACAGACCATCAGCGTCAGGGGTCAAGCAACCTGGTGATATGGGGTTATGTGTGTTAGTGGGCTATGTTCTGTGGTGACTCACCATGTACAGACAGCAATGATGTGGTGGTTGCCATAGGTGTTTTGAGGGGGTTCATATATGTGCATTACACACGAAAAGTAGGTTGTGTGTTAGACATTAGGGGGCAATGTGGTCAGCATGTCACCACAATCCACATTAAACTTTGGTATATCTGCTGGCATACAGTCCTGGGGGCTGAGATATAGCGCAATGGTGGATACATTGGCTGCTTAACCTGGCATCATGGGTTACATCTTCCTTTTGCGCTCTGGAGTGCCTGTCTCAGGCAGCTCACATTATCATACTTTGTTACAACATTGGGCATGGTGCTTTCCATGTACATCTATGCTGTGCACGGCATATATTTTCATACTTTGCAACATTATTACTTGGCCCAGAGCCCTTTCTGCATTACAGAGGTGCTGCTGGTGGCAAGACACTCACACTGCTGCATGCATCATGTGTCATACACCATTCTCACTGATGGGGCAACACAACCCTGGTAACAACAACACACAGTCTGCATGATTGCCTCTTTGGCCAGCCAGGCATCTGTTGTTAGCAATCTAGCTGTGGCCCACACCTAACCTTGCTGCATGGGGAGCCAGAGGTTGCATACTTCCATAAACAGTGGGTTTATTGGTGAGTGCAGCCAATGACAGGTCCATGACTGTGGGCTACTGGTGGTTGTTTGGAGATCCTCACAGTGCTGTCAGCAGCAGGTGCTCCACAGACCACCTTATAGGGTGTACCTGGGTTAATGCACTGTGATGGTGTTTAAGTTGCCAGTACTAGAGGACATTACCCACGTTCCAGGCCTGACAGCCCCCATGGACCTTGGAAAAACATTTGCCTAATGTGACACTGCCTTGTTCAATGTATGTTGGTTTTCAGAATGTTTACCCGCACTGCTGCTGACTGGTGGAGTCTGTGGGCCAATGTCAGGATATATAAAATACTTTCCTTGTACAACCACACTTTGGATTTGAACCAACAACCTTTTGTTTCTGAGGCATTGCAGTCACCACTGGACTACAGCTCTGGGGCTGTGATGAGATATCTGGCTGTCTGCAATATAGCCTATGCAGACTTTGTGCTGCAGTTAACAGGGTGGGGCCAATCCACTCACACCCATGATGCACTGCACATGCACAGCAGCAGTCTACTAATGGTCCTACGATAGGGTGTGCAACCACACAGCACCTGGGCATATTTTTGGGCACGGACCTTCTGTGTTGCAGGTACAGAGTGGGTACAGAACCTCACAGTGTGTGTGGCTTGTACTCACCCTGAGTGTGAGGTGAGACACACAGCACCTGTCCTGGCTGGGAACGCCAGGAACATCAGATCAGCTTGTCAGATGATGTTTGATAGGTTGACACATCAGACACACATACAGTCCTCCTTCAAGCATCTGTATCTCCCTGACCCATCTGGGCTACAATGCTCACCCAAGGGTGCATATCCTTTGTGGGTGCCCTGCCCTTCCTGATATATGTGAAGGGGTTGTGGGGGTAAGGGAGATTTCTGGCCACATTGGCTATTTGTGTCTGACCACCTGAACATCCCTGTCAAACACAGTTTGCACAATATTACGATATGCACATTCTGTAGCCCAATTACAGTGCTAGTAGTTGCAGGCAACCTCATTCCGCCTGTCGTACACAGACCCTACAGGTCACTCTCTGCAATTTCAAACATATCCATATGTCTAGATCAGGCAAACAGACAGTAGAGGCAGAGCCACACAGCTCAACCAACACCATCTGACATTTTGCAGCAGAGAGCACAGTGTGTGCCCAGCTACTGACCCTGCAAGGTGTTCCAGCCAGACACATGTTAACTGCTTTCAGGCCGCTTGACAGTCCATGGTGCATGCTACCAGGAAGACTCTGTGCACCCATAACTGGGATGTGAGCACAGCCACCATGCAGTTGACTCAGTGATTGGGCCCCATATATACAGGACCCATAAAAATCACATAAGTGAACTACTGTTTGGCAATATGTTGTAACCTAGCCATGGCGTGGTCACTGATCGGTCGGGGTGAGGGTTACCTCCTCACAGTACATGCTATGGGCACCATGTCTGTGGAGGTGATGGCACAGCACAACATGGTCCTAGGCATGCACATTTGCCCTGTGTAGCTGCATCCTGCTCCTGCCACCCTGTCTGTTCTATACCCAGAGTACTTTGCTCCTCATTATGCACATTTGCAGGCCAATACTGGCAACGGTGCTATCATTGTGGGCTGTGGGAGGTGTTGGCAGCCGTCACACACTGGATCAACAGACACACACTCCCAAACCTAGGACAGCATTGAGACGATGTACTGTTATGTAGGAGCAGAGACCAACGCAACAGTAATGGGCACACTGGGGGTATGGCAACGTTGGGGTACACTTTTGGTGAAATGTTCCAGGCTGTTAATCTCTGGAGGGCACATGACCTGACACACGTTGTACATACATCTGAGACGTTGGTCTGTTACAGCTCGATGATCTGCTTATGCTTGGCATAGGCATTTCTAACACTCACTGCTCATACCAGGCTTCTGATATGCGTGTGATGTATCGCCATGTGTAGCGTGTGATTGGTAATGTCTGCACATGCTAGTTTTTGGAGGGGCACACAGGGCCTGACATCCTGCCACTGCATTGGTCCTCAGATATTAGGGCCTGCAGGTGCAGGTGTTTCTGCCCCTGTTGGCCACTGCTCTACGGCAGATTTTCAAAAAGCCAGTCAATATGGCACACACACTGGTCAGGTTTTCATGATGTCCGTGATGAGTATGCCTCTCAGACAGATGCATACCATGGTGGTGTTCACTTAACTTGCAGCACACGCATCTTTATTGGATACATCAGCGAACATGAGTGTTCTTTGTCCCTGCATGGCTGCATTTGGGGGACTGTGCTGTGGGTGAGGCATATGTTTATGTGGTGTGGGCTGTTTATTGTAAAATATGTTGTCTTGACCAACGCTTATGTCATCAGCAGGGGAATTCCAGTCTTTACTAACAGGTTTTCTGCATGGAAAAGAATATGGGGAGTGGGATGGCAGGTGCCCCAGCTGAGATTTGAACCTGGGGCCTTCTTCTCTTGGGGCACTTGCTATGTGTACTGCACCACCGTCTTAGCACAGCAACAGTTCATTCCCGGGGGAGTTCATGGCTGTTTGTCACACAGTGGCTGTCTGGTGATGGTGGCTAGGGCAGCATCTGCTGTGGTGCAGCAGCCACTGCCCCCTCTGCCAGCAGTAGGCGTCCAACACCATGATAAAGTGGCCTTATATTGGGGACAGCATCACAGCTAACTGCATTGTGTGTACTCTGCTGTAGCTGATGTACATTTCTGAGGGGTATGAGCTACTTATTGTAAAATAGCAATCCTCAGAACATGCTTTTGTTCTCTGCAGGTGGGGTTTTTATTCCCTATAACGGTTTACTGGTGGATAAAATATGTGCACTGTGTTGCCGGTAGCCCCAGCTGGGAGTTGAACTTGTTATCTTTGCCTCCACAACACACTGGCTGTGTCCCCTGCACCACACTGCGGACACAGAGTCAATGTAGACCCTGCAAATAGCATGTCTGCTTGTCCTAGCGGCCCTTTCTGTTGTGGGCCACTGCACCCACGTGTCAGGGGCTCTGGCTCCATCTTCTCTGGCCACCTGCCACTGACCCCACTGATACCAGTACACCTCTGCTAACATGCTGCAGGCCCTGCTAGTGCTGGTGCCACTCAGTTGTTGAACATCCACTGTGCATGTACGCAACTCCCTATGCTGAGCATTATGGGTTTGGGGTGACTACCTAGTCCTCCACACATCCCCACAAATCACACATGCTGTTGTGCAACATGTGCATGCCCTAGGGGAAATCACCATTGGTGTGGGGACACCTGCTCTCTCTCCTTCATCAATGTTGACTCATCCACATGTTATGCTGCATGAGCCGGGAACCCTTCCAACATGCCTATTTTTTAGCCCTGCCTTTCTTGAGAGTGTATGTTGATGTTTCACATTGCTGTGACCATTAGCCAGGTTGGTTGTCTTGTGTGGTACGATCAAGTAGTTTAGCAGCCCTGGGCGACACACCAGTCCTGGGAACAGTACAGGCATGGGTATGTTACACATAGCTGTTGGGGGTCACCCACCCAGGATGTACACACTGTCAGACAACAGACCTGCTGCACACATAACCCACATCTGAATGATTGTCATGTGGTGCTCAATGGGCAGAATGTACTGAGCATCTACATCCATATTTCACTGTGTTCAATGAAAACATTATATAGCTGTGTACCATGTCCCCAGGTGTGGGGTGGCATTGGTGACGTATGCAACTGCTACTATTGGGGGTTACAGGCAGGGCCCACTGTCCTGCCTTTCCAGGATGCATTGTGCAATGCGGCCTGTGGGTGTGGGTGTGTCAGGGCCTGTTGGCTGGTGCTTTTCATCGGGCCTTCCCACATCATGTCATGGTGTGGCAAACACTGTTGTGGTTTTATGCTGTCCCTCATGGATATGCATGTGCTACATCTGCATGACATGAGGGTGGTACATAGATATGCAGCACAGTCATTTGTATTAGAGGCAGCATGGAACCTGACTGGTGTGTGGTCCTCCAGGACTGCATTTGGGATACTCTGCTCTAGGTGATCACCCTGTTCATGGTGTCTGTGCTTGGGATGGTAAATGTTAGGGGTTTTACTGATGCCACTGTCCTCTGCCTTAAAGGTTTTGCTTACTACCACGGTTTATTTGTGTGTAAAATATGTGGTCATGATTGGCAATATCCCCAGCCGAACTTTGAACCTGTGACCTTCTGTTCTTTCATACACTTTCTGTGTACACTGCACCACCGTGTATCCATAGCTTGGCTGAGTTCCCTGGGATGTCCATGACTGTACATCCAACAGGGCCTGTCTGTTACAGTGGACGGTGGCAGCCTGCACCTGGCTAGTCAAATGTCTGCTGTGGCTGGCAGGCACTTCCCTCTACACCATCTGTACAGTCCCACCAACATGCTAGCATGTCCTTCTCTTAGCATAAGCATATGGCCTGATTGAGTGGAGCCACTCCAGGACTGCATTTGGGCGACTCGTATGTGGGTGATGACCATTGTTCTGATGTGTGTGCGGTGTGGGGTAAAAGAAGGATGTTTATGTTCTCTGCAATAAAGGGGTGTCTTTCATATCTCTGTTTAGTGGTGGGTAATATATTGGCATGTGCCCAAGATGGGATTTGAACCTGTGACCCTATGGTCTTACAGGTACTGGCTCTGTCCACTGCACTACACTGTTGCCACAGAGATGGTGCAGTACCTGGGGATGATAAACCTGGCAGGATGGGGTCACACACCCTGCTCTGCACATTTTTACTGTGGGCTCCTTCACCCTGTCCGGTGACAAACATGCAAATAATACCCAGACATGACCACGGAAAGGGGCGATAAAATATAACCAACACGGGCTACAGTGATTTTCATGAACAAACATGGGGGACACTCCCAGGACAGCTACAAAAGAGGGGAGTTTGTTTTTTGGAAGAGTCTCCGCTCCATACACCTTTCCATGGTTCATTCCTTTTTTTTGGAGCTTTCCTGGGTGTGTTTTTTCTTTGTGCCCATTGCTAGCACTGTTCCCCAGCTGAATTATACTTTTTAAAATGTTTGTTGTGGTCATTTTCGCTTTTTATTTGCACTTTTGTTCTGTGCACATGTATCACACTGCTGACGTTTTACAGGTTTCCCCGGGTTTGCTGTACATTGCTGACGGAAATGGTTTCTCTTCCCTTTAAATGCTTTCTACCGCGAGTGTTTCACTCGCGGTAGTTTTTACATGGAAATTCGGCCCCGATACTGTGCGGGGAGCCTCTCCCCTCCCACTCTCCACCCATTGACCCCGTCCCTCCGCCCCTCCGGAGCCTTCCTCCGCCCTTCTTTAGCCGTTCCACGCCTCTATCGGACATTTGCGGGCCCGCACTTGTACGGGGCCCGTTAGTGTGCCGCGTACCTGTGCGGGGATGACACGCACGTGTGCGGGGCGTTTAAACGCGTTTATTCGCGTTTCAGTGCCACGTTTCCGTGCGCTATTTTGCGGCGCGCACATTTGCGGATTTTAGTAAACATCCCCCTAAAAGATTGAAACTCCATAGTGACATCCAACAGAGCATTTAAAGCAGGGGTCTCAAACTCAAATTGCTTTGAGGGCCAAATGAGGACTTGTAGAGTAACCCGGGGGCCGCACAAGACGCAGGCCTCATTTGCATAAGGGCATCATTTGCATAAATATTTGCATAATGTTACCATACACTAACTTTTAGTAAACATGCCTCTTAATGAGTGTATGGATAAAGAAAGACTAAAAGATTTCTACATTACTATAAACCAGTGCCAACCGCCAGGCACATTAGGAACTACTAGAAACACTGCCCATTTAGAACCCATAGCAAACCTGCCGTGTCCTAACAGCACTACCAGGACTCACAGAGCACCATACCCTAACTATCAAAAGGCAACACTGCAAATATTAAATCAACACATTTCAGAGAATAACAATACATGACCTACTCGGGAAAGAGAACAAGTGGCAATGTCAAATAGGAATTACATAAACAGAATACCTCAGCTCAGTTACACATGCAGAACATACACCATCACCAAACAAGGAATCACAATTTAGAAACAGGAAGACAATTAAACTGGGAACCCCAAAAGCCAAACTTAGAATGTACAACACTGTAGAAATAAAACTATACATTGATTTCCTCTTGTATTAAATAAAGTGCAGACGTTAAAGATGCACATTTCCAAGAGCTGACATATTTCAGTTAATAAATTCAAAATAAAGAGATATTTTTCTACCTTTTGTGCATTTTTTTTTCAGTTGCAATTGTTCCAGTCACTTTCTTCTGGTTTCTTTGTGTCTTCTGCTAACTCTCCATCGTCTGCTGTCCATTTCTCCTTTCTTCTTTCCTAGTTTTTTTTCCATTCTCTCTACATCTGCTTTAACATACTAATCATTCTCCTTTTGCTCTTTCCTCATTCCTATTTCATCCACTCAAATTTTACCCCTCCATCCTCAATCCCCACTTACTCTCCCAATACCCGGCCAATTGTAGATTTTTCTTCCCTCCCACACAAAATATATTTCCCCTCTCCATTTCACTCTCCCAGCCCCATCCCATTCTAATCGTCCCCCAACATCAACTCCCTTCTAGCTCCTGCCCAACCCAGCATCCGCTCCCTTCTAGTCCCCGCATCATCAGCCCATTTCCAGTCCTAGCTCCCTCCCCTCACAGCCCATTTCCTTTCCAAGCCCCCCTCCCCATCAGCCCATTTCCATTCCAAGCCCCCTTCCACTCAGCCCATTACCATTCCAAGACCCTGTCCCCATCAGCTATTTGCAGTTCAAGCTCCCCCTTCTACTCGGCCCATTTCCAGTCATAGCACCCCCCCCCCCCCAGTCCATTACCAGTTCTAGCCCCCCCCCTAGCCCATTATCGGTCCTAAGCCCCCCAACAGCCCACTTCCAGGCCTAACCCTTCCATCGCCCCATCTTCATTCTTAGCCCCCCCATAACCCCATTTTCAGTCTTAGGCCCCCAGTCAGACCACCTCCAGTCCTAACCCCCATCTGTCCATTACCAGTCCTAACCCCCATCACCCCATTTTCAGTACTACCCCCCCCCCAGCCCACATCAAGTCCTGCTCCCCCCCTACATCAAGTCCTGCTCCCCCCCATCAAGTCCTGCTCCCCCCCTACATCAAGTCCTGCTCCCCCCCCCACATCAAGTCCTGCTCCCCCCCATCAAGTCCTGCTCCCCCCCCACATCAAGTCCTGCTCCCCCCACATCAAGTCCTGCTCCCCCCCCAGCCACACATCAAGTCCTGCTCCCCCCCCATCAAGTCCTGCTCCCTCCCCCCCCCCGGGAAAATTAAACTTTAAAAAAAACCCGGCTTCTGCTGCTGCTGCCGCCGCTGCCGTAGCCGGCAATAGCAGCAATATCGCAAGTCCCGCGGGCTCCCCCCCACCCGGCAGATCCCTTCCTGCTTGCCTGCCAGTTCTCCGCTTCGGCTTTCAGAGCCGCGAAGGGAGAACTTCTCCCTCGTGACTCTGTTAAGCCCGCTGGGGCAGATGGGAAATTTCCCATCTGCCCCGGCGAGCTTAACAGAGTCGCGAGGGAGAAGTTCTCCCTTCGCGGCTCTGAAAGCCGAAGCGGAGAACTGGCAGCATTGGCAGGCAAGCAGGAAGGGATCTGCCGGGTGGGGGGGAGCCCGCGGGACTTGCGATATTGCTGCTATTGCCGGCTACGGCAGCGGCGGCAGCAGCAGCAGAAGCCGTTTTTTTTTTTCCCCCCAATGCTTCGCGGGCCGCACAAGGGTCTCTCGCGGGCCGCATGCGGCCCGCGGGCCGCGTGTTTGAGACCCCTGATTTAAAGGAACAGTGTCCACTCAATCTTGTCGTTTAAAACACAAGGATATAAAGTGTTTAAAGTATAGATCCATCGCTGTTCTTTTTGTAGTAATAGCTTACCCCTATTGCCCCTCCTTATATTATGCGGGACATGTTCTAATACTGTACAGCGCAAATCTTCAAAGCGATGATTCAATTCTAAACAATGTTGTATCAATGGTGTATCTATCCGTACTTTATTCAAACTGTATTTATGCTCTGTAAGTCGTGTTTTTAAAGACCCACATACAATTTTAAACATGGGCACCAAAATACATATATCACAAACGGGGTGTTACAAGTTGTATTATAAATCAATCGATGGACTTTACTTTGGTATTTTGTGCAGATAGTATTACTCATGATTTTACAAAAAGAACAGTAATTACACACTGTATGGCCTGTCCCTACAGCAGGCTCACCTTGCCGTGGAACTGCTGAACAAAGCCAATCTCTCAAGTTTCGACCACGTAAAGAAAATTCTGAGAGTTTAGGATGGTCTTTAAAAACACGACTTACAGAGCATAAATACAGTTTGAATAAAGTACGGATAGATACACCATTGATACAACATTGTTTAGAACTGAATCATCACTTTGAAGATTTGCGCTGTACAGTATTAGAACATGTCCCGTATAATGTAAGGAGGGGCGATGGGGTAAGCTATTACTACAAAAAGAACAGCGATGGATCTATACTTTAAACACTTTGGGGTATGTTTACTAAACCGTCTTAAAATGCGCTGCGTGACGTTATCGCGTGATAAGGTACCTTATCGTGCGATGCTGGTGCTTTTTAAGGCGCGCAGGTACCATATCGCGCGATAACGCGCACTGCGGCGCACACGAGCGCTGAAGGCAGGGAAAGGCTCCCGGAGGGCGGAGGAAGGCTCCAGAGGGGCGGAGAGAAGGGGTCAATGGGTGGCGAGAGGGAGGAGAGAGGCTCCCTGCACACCTATGCTGTGAAATCCGAGGCTCAAAACTAACGCCAGTGAAACCCTGGCATTAGAGCTGATTTAAAGGGAAAAGAAACCATTTCCGTCAGCAATGTACAGCAAAACCAGAGAAACCTACAAAAAGTGATAAGTGTGATACATGTGCGCGGAACAAAAGTGCAAATAAACATTGAAAATGACCCCAACAAAATAAAAAAAAATCATAATCAAGCTGGGCAATAGTGATAGTAATGGGAAACATAAAAAAACACTCCCAAGAAAGCCCCCAAAAAAGATATGAATTTCGGAAGGGTCTACGCTCCGTCCCCATACAAGGTGAATGATCCCACAGTGAAATAGCACTGATCAGGGTTTCCCTCTCCATGGACAGGTTACCTATGGCATGCACATGTCCCACAACAGCAGGGCGGGCATGTCGGAATGGGCAACTGGACAGATGCTGGGAAAGGGGATACAGAGGGCTGCAGGCGGCACATGCTGTGGTGTAGCTGGGGCACAGTGCGGACTAGGCAGATGCCTAGGTGGCACTTAGGAATGCAGAAACTGTACAGCAGCCAGACAGCAACTGATGAGGGCCCAACATGGGCACGAGAGTGTTTATCACAGTGTCACAGGGGATAGTACCCAGCAGATACCCCCAAGGGCACAGAACATTGGCAGGCGGTGTTGGGATGAAGCGTGGACGCCTATGCAGGAACCCCTACCCCAGAACACGCACCATAGGCAGCCGCCTACCTGCACACTGGATGGCTTGAGACTGCACACCACCAGCACCACCAGGATAAGGGCATGTCAGCATGGTGGCAGAGGGGTACTGGTGATGGAGGGGGGCAGTGGCAGCTGCCCAGAGCAGACCATGGCCTAGCCCTGTGTAGGTGGGTGCCATGCACTGCAACAGACAGTGCAAACAGTCTGCCGGACAAACAGTCATGGTATCACCAGGGAATGCACTGTCTCAGTAGCAACATGGTGGTGCAGTGCACACAACCAGTGTGTTTGGAGGCAGAAGGTCATAGGTTCAAGTCCCAGCTGTGGTGCCTGCCAACCCAGTCCCCATATTTTACACACTACTACAACGTGCTAATACAGAGAGAACGTGTATTGCAGATGATGACAACATGCCCAAAACACCTACATTTTACCCTACAGAGCAAAGACACCATAAACAGGTGCATTACCTAGAGCAGAGTCTCCCAAATGCAGTCCTGGAGGGCCAAACACCATTCAGGTTCCATGCTGCCTCTAATAAAGATGCCTGTGCTGCATATCTATGCACCACCCCCATGGTATGCAGATGTATCTCATGCATATTCATGAGGGACAGCATGAAAACCCGAAAAGTGTTTGGCACACCGGGACTGGAGTTGGGAACCTCTGCCGTAAAGCAGCAGCCAACAGGGGCAGGCACACCCACACCCACAGGCTTCATTAGCCAATGCCTCCTGGAGAGGCAGGACATTGGGCCCTGCGTGCATCTCCCAATACTAGCACTTGCATATCTTAGCAATGCCACCCTACACCTGGGAATACGGTACACAGCTATCAAATGTTTGCTATGATTACTAGCAGATAGCAATTCCTTCGTTAAGCACAGTTTGCTGATTGAGCTCCATCATAGCAACCTTTCTGATGTCTGTGGAGTGTGCTTCAGGTCTGGTCACTGACAGTGTTTACCACTCTGGGGTGTGACCCCCAACAGTATTGCGTACCATATCCATGCCTGCACTGTGCCCAGGACTAGTGTGGTGGCCAGGGCTGCTAAACCCCTCTATAGTAGCACAATGCTGGCATAGGTGTGGGAGTGTGTGTCTGTCTATCCCATGTGTGGTGGCTGCAAACACCCTCCACAGCTCACACTGCCAGCACTGTTGCCAGTATTGGCCTGCCACTGTGCATAACGAGGAGCAAGGTAACATGGGTATAGCCCGGACAGGGTGGCCTGGCCAGGATGCATCTGCACAAGGCATAGGGCACTGGCTGGGACATTGTAGTGCCCGGCCACCACCTGCACAGACAGGGTGGCCACAGCATGTCCTGCTGGGAGATCACTTCCACCCTGACTGTTTAGTGACCACAGCATGGCTAGGCACCCTCATAGTGCTATATGGTACTTCTCTCATGTGATATTTATGGGTTTTTTTCTGGGGCCCAGTCACTGACCTATCTGCTTGCTGTGTATGCTGACATCCCAGTTCTGGGTGCATGCATTTCCACCAGGACCATGCACTATGGACTAGCTAACAGACTGCAGCTGGTATGTGTCTTGATGGAGCGCCTTGCAGGGTGCAGCGGCTGAAGGCTTGCTGCAGGAGAATATCAGATAGTGGTGGTGTGCAGCTTAGCATATCCAGGCCTAATGTCTGTCTGCTATTTTGTTATGGATGTGTACAGAGCTGCATTGACTGCCCTGTAGGTTGTCTGTTTCCCAGTAGGACTGGGGTTGATGGTCCCCTCTACTGCCACCATTGCAGGGAGGTAGAATGTGGATCTGTTGGTGGGAGACCCTGTTTACCACCCTCAACCGAGGAGGAGGGTGATGGTACATAATCCTCCTAGGGGTCCATAGGGGCTACACCTGACTGAGACATACAGATATATCCAAGGTGTGTCTGCAGAAACTACATATCTCACACATAAGCACTGCTGGGGACCTGCAGCATGGCCTAGTTCTGCCATGGAAGGTGCTGTGGACCTGGTGCTGGGCGCCCCACCGCACCCTCAGGGTGAGCACAGTACCCGCACAATGTGACGGTGTGTAGCTACTCTGTGCCAGTAACACACATGGTCAGTTCCACCAACCAGGCTGAGGTGCTGTGGGGGTGCATACTCCATCTTGTGTTCATCTGTAGACAGCTGATTTGCATGTGCAGTGCATCATGGGTACGGGTGGGCTACCCCTATCCTGGTGACCACAGCAGACTGTTTGTGTGGTGACATGCAATCTCTCTGCAGCCAGCCAGGGGCTTGCTAGCAGCTATAGAGTTGTACTTCGCTGCCTGTGGAGCCAGAGGTCATGGGTTCAAACCCACAGTGGTGTTATTTGATAGGGCTGTCCAAAGCATTATCTATTTTTAATGTACATTATTGCTGCCAGCAAAAACACCCTCAGCGTACTGTACCCATAAGGTGCCTCAGAGGGCGCTTTATAGGGCACCTTATGGTTACCGTCCATATAAGGTGCACTATACGGTATCCTATGGAGCGACTTATAGGGTGCCCTATAGGGGACATTATAGGGTGCCGTGGCGGACAGTGCACTTTATAATGTGCCCTATGGAGTGCCTAATAGGGTGCCTTATGCAGCACCTTCAGTTACGGCACGTGAGGGTCTGTTTGCTGGCAGCAATTAATAAAATACAAATAAAGTTCTGCAGGAAACAATACTTACATGTCAAAGCTGATGCCTCAGCCAGCCTTAAGTATTAGGTACACTGGGGATCAAACCCATGACCCCTGTATCATCAGTCAGTGCCTTAACCATTGTGCTATACTGCTGTTCCTCCTTGCATGTCAGCGCACCTACTTAAGATTTTCATGCGTTTAAATGCACAGTTCTGCCATCAAACACAGTGCTATGACCTTCCCGTGCCTCATAGGGCACCCTATATGGCACCCTATAGGCCACCCTTTAAGCAACATTGTAGGGTGCCTTAGCGGACAGTGCACTTTAAAATGTGCCCTCTGGGGTACCTTATGGGTGCCTTATGCAGCATCTTATGTTACAGCGCTTTGAGAGTGCGTCTGCTAGCAGCAGTAATTAAAATAAAATTAAAATGCCTCATAATGCAATATTACACATAACAGGTAGTGCCTCAGCCAGCCTTAATCATTGGGCACAGTGGGGATTGAACCCATGACCCCTGCACCATCAGTCAGTGTCTTTACCATTGTACTGCATCTCTGTTCCTCTGTTTGCACACCAACGTGCCTGCTTATGCTTTCAGCGCGTGTTGCTCATGCGCTACTGTGCGTGGCGCACAGTAGAGCGCAGCGCACAAGAGCACGTGATAATCCCGCTTTGCTAGGTTAAGACTGAAACGCCCACTCCTTATATGGCATCCTGCACACTAGCGCCGGGCGCACATTAGGACGGTTTAGTAAACATACCCCTTTATATCCTTGTGGTTTAAAAGACAAGATTGAGTGGACACTGTTCCTTTAAATGCTCTGTTGGATGTCGCTATGGAGTTTCAATCTTTTAGTTGTTTGAGTTATGTTAGGGTGGATGTATAATGGTTTGCACATGTGATAACGTCACTTTTGCGGAGAATTTTTACTGGTTGTTGGTCCTTTAAAAAGTAGTACGTAAGACGCTGTTTTTTAACAATGGTGGGGGAAGAAGCGTTCTGATTCTCTTGTGGTATTCTTAACCCCTGAGGAAGCCAGTAATTGGTGAAACAAAAGCTTTTGTAGGGTATGAGCTGAGTATTTACGTGAGGATCGTGAAAAGATCTCCCTGCCTTGCTCCGATATTGAAGATCTTTGAGTCTCGTTTTCATAACGGATCATTTTGGAGTTGCCACGGAACAGATAAGCTGTGTTAAAGATAAGTAATTGTAGACCTTGTTAGGCACATTTACTATTGTTTATATTTATCTATCCCTCCTGTTATTTTACAGGAGATGGAAGCCAGGTCCAGTGGCGCCTCGTAAAGCACAGTAAAATGACGCTTTTTATGTAGTATATATTAACATATTAACATTATCCTTTCTCAGTACACCTCATATGTATATAGTGTACCCTTTTTCCAAGTTGCATTTCCTGTTTAATGTAATGACCAGACATATTTAAGTTGTCGGATGTTTCTGTTCCATGTGAACCGCGCTGATTGCAAATAGTGCGGTATTTAAGAAATATAAATAAATATATGTTTTGTGGTATGGTATATTATGAGTAATTTTGAATCCCCAGGAGTACTCATGTGGAATTGAAATGTTATGGTTGGAAATTTAAATATTATATATATAAAATCGTGTGGGAGGCTATATTCACCAGTGATGTGAGCGTCAGCTGTTCCCTATAGTGAAAGTTTCACTAAATGTAGGGTATAAGCCATCCTGAGGTCATATTTTCCTATGATAAGAAAGCTTTTAGTTGTCTTAAAGAGACTAATTTGTTGACTAATTGTGTCTTTTGAGAGCTGTTATTTTTGTAGTTTAGTTAAGCTCTTATACAGTTATTGATGTGCCATTGTACATGCCATTTTACATGTTTTTCCTTGTAAATTGGTGATGGCTGTGCATAGCTTTGCACATGGTTAAGGCTATTTTATAATGTGCCTTGACTCTAGTGGCCCTGAAGGGTTATGTCCTCCTGTTGATTAGTCTGCTCACTATTAGACCCCACATTAGGGTTGCCAACTGGCTCCAGATGCGCCCGACAAGTTCAATCCAGTCCTGGGTTTATCTCATTGCATGCAGGGATATGTAGTTCTGATTTCTCCATTGCACTCTATACGAAAAGAAAAACTACAAGTAACTGCATGCAATGGGGTAAACCCAGGACTGGAGCAAGCCTGTCGGGCGCATCTGGAGCCAGTTGGCAACCCTACCCCACATCAGACTTGTGACACTCGTCAAGGCTTTTATCACCTACACACCCAATTACAGTAGAGACTGTCATCTCATTGAGCATTACTGTGTCCTGTGAACTTCAGGAAGCTCCCAAGGTCAAAGGTTGGGGACTAGGCTAAGATGGAGGATTTTAAGAACTGGGATGTGTGCCTTACTTTTCTTTATGTGATATTGTTTATAATGGCCTTTCTCCTTCTCTGTAGACAGAATCTTGGAGCGATGAAGCCCTTCATGGATAGTGGTGTCATCTGTGGAGTCTTCAGCATTTTTGCAGCATATACCGATATGGCTTGCCTGTCAGCAACACAAAGTTAGCTGGGTTTAAAAAAGGTTTGGACAAGTTCCTGAAGGAAAGTCCATAAACCATTATTAAAGAGGACACGGGAAATGCACCTTTTACCCTGGGATGAGCATTGTGGAACCTTTGTGCCTTTTTGGGAGCCTGCCAGGTACTTGTGACCTGGATTGGCCCCTGTTGGGAACAGGATACTGGGCTTGATGGACCTTGGTCTGATCCGGTATGGCATTTCTTGTGTTCTTATGCCATCAAACTCTATATAGGTAGGGCTTGTTGGAGTAATATCATGAGTTACATTGTAGTCAAGGGATATAGGGGTGGTTGCTTTCTGGCCATAGGTGGCAATTATGTTTTTTTTTTCTGGGCCCCCATTATGATGTGTATGGGGGGAGGGGTTCAGTGGCATTTTAACTGGATGTATATATTGTTGGATGTATATGGTGTTGTGGTGCTGTTTGTACATGGTTACATATATTGTGAAGGTGGGTGATGCTGGCCTGATGCATTCACATTTTGGGTTCTTGGGGTGATGGGTGGGGGAGGGGGGGAATAGGTTGAAGAGTCTACCTGTAGATAGTTCTATAAAAAAGTATTGCTCTCTATGTCTAAAGGAGGATTCTGTGATAGAGTGCTTGTTGCTATGAAGCATATTATGAAGAAAGGTATACATGCTCTTTAGTATTCTGCTAACTGTATTGATGGACATAGTGTGAATAGAAGCCTGTCCACCCAAAAGAAGAGGCCACCATGGTGAAAAAGGAGAGGGGCTGTCACATGAATCTTGAGACCACAATTACACACAGGCCTGATGCCTATATTACCGTGGCAAGGGTACAGGCATCGTATTGTGCCATTTTCTCTGGTTCGGGGCCAACACTTCTATTAGATAAACTAGGCAGTCACTTAGAGCACCGACATTCCAAGGGGGCCCCATTGCCGCCACTGCAACCCCTCTCCAGGACCTGCAGCGGTGGCAATGGCATTGAAACTGTGACGCAGTGCTTAGCAGAAGCCTCCATTAGAGTGGGGCAGAAGTGGCAGGTCATTGAGGGCAGGAACCGCAGCACAGCACTGGAGATTTCAGGTAAGTGCCACATTGCAGTTTCAATGCCATTGCTGCAGCTGCAGGTCCCGAGAGGAGCAGCAGGATTGAGGCCCACCTAGGGCATCTCTAATCCTTGCACGTGCCCTGATCTGGTGGCTTCAGTGAAAAATACTAGAAGTAAAAGTTTGCCTTTTTGCAGAGGACATGAAGATTTTTAACAGGGTGAAAACCCCAGAGGGAGTTGATGGCATGAGAAATGATCCACAAAAATAAGAAGAATGGTCTAATGCTTGACAGTTAAGATTTAATGTGAAAACGTGCAAAGTGATGCACCTGGGGTGCAGAAATCCAAAAGAGCAGTATGTGATAGGGAGAGAGAATGATGTGCATGGACCAGGAGCGAGATCTTCAAGGTGATAGTCTCTGAAAGGTATTAATGAGCAAACAAACCTTTTCCAAAGACAGGGAAGCTGTAAAACTAGAGGCCATAACATGAAGCTGAAAGGAGGCAAATTTCAGGAAATACTTTTTCACAGAAAGGGTGGTGAATGACTGGAAGGTAAACACCTTGCTGAGCAGACTAGATGGGCCATGCTGGTCTTTATCTGCCATCATTTACTATGTTACTTGCATGACTGGAAAAATAAAATGCTCAGAAAACAAAGGTAGAAAAGAATTTTAATTCAAATATGTCAGCTTTGGAAAATGGGAATCTGATAGAAACATAGAAACATGATGGCAGAAAAAGACCATATGGCCTATCTGGTCTGCCCTTCCTTATCAATTACAATAGCATCAACTACTATAGTCCCTTTTCTCCTGTAGAGATCTTCTGTGTTTGTCCCATGCTTCCTTGCAGGGCCACCATTGAGCAAGAATGTTTTTTGCACAGGGCCCTGCTTTTCAGGGGGCCCCGCGCAAAAAACATTCTACATTAGCCCACGTAGATTTAAAAAAAAAAAAACGGCTGCTGCTGCTGCCGCCGTGGCAGCGGCAGAATCAAACGTCCACGCCGCGGGGCCCCGACTGCCCAGCCGAACCTCCCTCGAGCATCAGCTCCCGAATCCCTCCCAAAGCGCGGGCTTTCAGAGCCGCGAGAGCTTCTCTGACCTCTCGCGGCTCTGTTAATCCCGCCGAGGCTGATGGAAAATTCCATCAGCCCCGGCGAGATTAACAGAGCCGTGAGAAGAAAGGGAAACTCTCGCAGCTCTGAAAGCCCGCGCTTTGGGAGGGATTCGGGAGCTGATGCTCAAGGGAGGTTCTGCCGGGCAGTCAGGGCCCCGCGGCGTGGACATTTGATTCTGCCGCTGCCACGGCAGCAGCAGCAGCAGCCATTTTTTTTTAATCTATCTGGGCTGGCGGGGAGGGGGGTTAGGACTACTAATGAGCTATGGGGGGGACTAAGACTGGAAGTGGGCTGAGGGGGGGAGGGGGATAGGACTGGGAATGGGCTATGGGGGGTTAGGACTACTAATGAGCTATGGGGGACTAAGACTGGAAGTGTGCTGATGGGGGGAGGGGGTTAGGACTGGTAATGGGCTATGGGGGTTAGGACTACTAATGGGCTATGGGGGGACTAAGACTGGAAGTGGGCTGATGGGGGTTAGGACAGGTAATGGGCTATGGGGGGGCTAAGACTGGAAATGGGCTGATGGGGGGGGTTAGGATGTAATGGGCTATGGAGGGGCTAAGACTAGAAATGGGCTGATGGGGGGTAGGACTGATAATGGGCTATAGGGGGGGCTAGGACTGGAAATGTGCTGATGGGGGGGTTAGGACTGGTAATGGGCTATGGGCTTGCTAAGACTGGAGGGCTGATGGGGGGGTTAGCACTGGTAAAGGCCTATGGCCGGCCTATGACTGGAAATGGGCTAATGTGGGGTTAGGACTGGAATGGGCTGTGGGGAGGCTAAGACTGGAAATGGGCTGATGGGGGTTAGGACTGGTAATGGGCTATGGGGGGGGGCTAAGACAAAATGGGGTGATGGGGGCTTAGGACTGGTAATGGGTTATGGGGGGCTTAGGACTGGTAATGGGCTATGGGGGGCTAGGACTGGTAATGGGCTGGGGGGTTGCTAGGACTGGAAATGGGCTGAGTGGAAGGGGGGCTTGAACTGCAAATAGCTGATGGGGACGGAGGCTTGGAATGGAAATGGGCTGTGAGGGGAGGGAGCTAGGACTGGAAATGGGCTGAGTGAGGGGGGCTAGGACAGGAAATGGGCTGATGGAGGGCTAGGATAGGACTGGAAATGGGCTGTTAGGGGGGCTTGATTTGAAATGGACTCATGGAGGGGTTAGAACTGGAAGTAGGCTCATGGGGGGCTTGGATTGGAAATGGGCTGAATGGAGGGGAGCTAGGATTTGACATGGGCTGATGGTGGGGCTAGGAAAGGAGTAGAAATGGGCTGATGGGGGGCTGGGATTGGAAATGAGCTGATGGAGGGACTCGGATGGGGGAGCTAGGACTGGAAATGGGCTGAGGGTGGGGCTAGGATAGGACTAGAAATGGGCTTATGGGGGGCTAGGACTGGAAATGGGCTGATGCGTGGACTAGAAGGGAGCGGATGCTGGGTGGGGCTGGAACTAGAAGGGAGCTGATGTTGGGGGAGGATTAGAATGGGATAGAGCTGGGAGAGTGGAAAAATAGTTTCTTGTGGGAGGGAAGACAAATCTACAATTGGCCGGATATTGGGAGAGTAAGTGGGGATTGAGGATGGAGGGGTAAAATTTGAGTGAATGAAATAGGAATGAGGAAAGGGCAAAAGGAGAAAGATTAGTATGTTAAAGCAGATGTAGAGAGAGAATGGAAAAAAACTAGATGAGTGAAGAAAGGACAAATGGACAGCAGACAATGGAGAGTTAGCAGAAGACACGAAGAAACCAGAAGAAAGTGGCTGGAGCAATTGCAACTGAAAAAAAATGCACAAAAGGTAGAATAATATCTCTTTATTGAATTTATTAACTGAAATATGCCAGCTCTGGGAAATGTGCATCATTAACGTCTGCGCTTTGTTTAGTACAAGAGGAAATTAATTTATAGTTTTATTTCTACAGTGTTGTTGAGCTTTTGGGGTTCCCAGTTTAATTATTGTCTTCCTGTTTCTAAATTGTGATTCCTTGTTTGATGATGGTCTATGTTCTGCATGTGTAACTGAGCTGAGGTATTCTGTTTATGTAATTCCTATTTGACATTGCCACTTGTTCTCTTTCACCAGTAGGTCATGTATTGTTATTCTCTGAAATGTATTGGTTTAATATTTTCAGTGTAGCCTTTTGATAGGTAGGGTCTTGTGCTTTGTGAGTCCTGGTAGTGCTGTTATGATAAGGCAGGTTTGCTATGGGTTCTAAATTTATTTATTTATTTCCAGTCTATTTTATACCGCGCTATTCAACATCAGTGCGGTTTACAATAAACAAAGAACTACACATTTCCTAGGGTACTCTGTGTTTACAATGAACAGGTGTTAAAACTTGGATAACATAGGGTAACTGTATACAATCGTGCAACAGAGTTCGGTTCGCCACAAATGGGCAGTGTTTGTAGTAGTTCCTAATGTGCCTGGCAGTTGGCACTGGATTATAGTAATGTAGAAATCTTTTAGTCTTTCTTTATCCATACACTCATTAAGAGGCATGTTTACTAAAAGTTAGTGTAAGGTAACATTATGCAAATATTTATGCAAATGAGGTCCCTTATGCAAATGAGGCCCCGCACCGAGTCTCCACACATGGCCCAGCACCCCCCTTGGGCCGCCCCTGCTTCCTTGTATTCAGATACTGTCTTTGCATTTTGCACAGTACAAGAGGAAATGCATTTCTGTGCTATTTCTCCAGGCCTGGATTTAGACATAGCAACTGCCTAGGGAAAACATTTGAAGCACCAAATTGCTTTATAGGGACACCACTGTGGCACTATGGCTACCTTATGCTCTTTTTCTGGCTCTCCAATCTCAGGAATCTCTAACACCCTCCCAGGCTCTCCTCTCTCAGATCTGCTGTCTGGTCTTGCCTGTGAATGCCAAAATCATAAATCCGGCCCTGAATGTCACACTACATGTAGAGCCTGACTTCTTGGGGTTTTCAGTTAAAATTGTATTTGCATATCTCTATTTCTAATTTGTGGGCCCTTGTTCTGTATTTGCTGAAAGATTGCTTGCATTTTGCATGTATGACCATGCTACTGACTATGTAGGGATCTGTAGCAGTCCAGCTTGATCTGTTTTCCGAATGGGAGATGTACTGGTATTCTAGGGCCCAATATAATATTTATAGTGCTGCCTTTTTGTAGGCAGGGTTGGTGCTAGGTGATCCCTGGCAGTGCTGTTATGGTAGGTTTACTATACGTTCTGAATAAGCTTTTTGCAGGTTTTTTTTTAGTACTTTATAATTTATCTGGCCGTTGGCACTGGAGGGATTCCTGTTGAAACTGAGTAGTGTGATAAGGAAGCTTATCATAGCTCAGGTAGGAGCTATAGAAAAGATGATGTGACTCTGAACAAGCAACCTGTCAGTTCTGGTAGAAGTGAGGAAACAGAGTTTTCACATAAAAGACTACCAGTCCCAGAATGCACCAGGTTTCCAGCAGCCATGAGAGGGGCTGAAGTGAGAAAATGTGTGTGCAATCAAGAGAGCTATGAGGTAATCCCTAAGCACTCGTCTCAAAGGGCAGGGCCTGATTCAAGACAGCTGCGCTGTGTTAGGGAGCAGCACACATTAGGAAAGAATAAGAATAGAGCTTATTCTTCAGATAACAGCTTCCGGGAGAGTTGGAAGAACAGCTTCAGCAAAAGCCACGCAGATAGAGAGAGAAGGAAACTCTCTGGAAGGAAGAGAAGAAAGGCCATTGGAAGGTCTGGGAGATTCCAAGGCAATACTCATACTGGGAGGTATTCCAAAAGCCAGCAGAGTCCATTGGACTGGTTTCAGCCCGAGGAATGGAGTGGCAGAGATAGGAATCACCAGTGGCTACCTGGAAGAGAGAAGACTGCATGTGGAAGGGACTTTCAGACCAAGGCCAGAAGGTATGTGAGAGGAGATCCAGTGTCCAGGGATCAAGATTGGAAGGCTGGACATCAGAATTGGATTACATATTGGCCAGGCTTTACAGAGAGGAATAATGATAGCAGGAGAGGCTCAGGTATGAACACTGATCCAGACCCTATCTATAATAGAGAATGGCAGCAAGGGAATGAGCATTCTCATGATAGTGCCTTAATGAGAGACTCGTCTGTGCCAATGTATGATAATGACCCTATGCTGATTGATGCAGCAGATGAAAGTACAGTTTATATGGACTGTTCTCTATCTAAATGCTATTGCTAGTTTTCTATGAGCAAACACATCAGCCATCACAAAGAAACCTAACTTTGTTCTTTATTTCCACTGCAAACAGCTCTTAAAGCAGGATTTGGGCTCACACAGTAGCAGCCAGCCAGCTAAAGGCTTTCAGCTGGTCCATTGATAGTAATTAGGGCTGCACCTGATTGTGTGTGTGAGCAAGGGAGAATCACTGCTGAGATCTGCGTGGAAAATAAGCAGAAGTTAACCTAACCAGCAAAGTTTATTCTTTTCTTTGTGCCTTTGTATTTGGTAATTATTTGCTAAGAAAACATTAGCTAATTGCCTGACAAGCTGAAGGTTGTTTTCTAGTTTACTTTGTGACTTTTTGTTATCCATTTTAAACACTGCAAGCAAGTAACCTCATTTATAGTGCTATCAAGCATACATGTGCTGGGTGAATTAAACCCCATCAATAAAAGAAGTATTTTATTGATCTTACCACTTGGTTTCACAACTCAAATTATTGTCATCAGCTGTGTTTGGGAGTGAATGAACTACAATACCCACAATACCTTGCAAGAATCATATGAATATATGCATCGTCAAGATTGTGTAAGTTCTCACCCTAGGCAGCCGTCTGACAAATGGCGTAGTTTTTCGGATTGCTCTTGCACCAAGAGGATTTACTTGTTGTGGATTACAAATAAAAGTCAAGTTTAAAGCTGTAAGAAGATTTTTTCCCTCGTCTGCACTTTGGAGGAAAAGTGGTTGTTCCAGGAAGCTGTCCCAGAGGAAAAGACCCTGTGCAAAGCTGGATTCATCACTGAGACAAGGTAATATGTACCTGGGCATGTCTAGTGGTGGATGTGTGTAAGCACAGGGGGTAATTGAAAAAAAAAAAGTTGAAAAAAGAAAAAACACACCTGGTTGGAAGGTGCTGCTCTTTGGTTTTTTTTTTTTTTTTTTCTTTTCTTGCAGGGGTCAAGATGGATCCGACGGAGATGGCTCAGTGGATGGCAGCCCAATTCAGCAAGCAGCAGGAGCTGTCACAGCAGGCCCAGGACACTGCTATGAAGGCCTTAATGGAACAGCAGAAACCAGTGCTTGATCTGGTGCAAGCTCTAGTTCAGCTGCAGAGCCAAAGTGGAACAGATGCAAGACCAGCAGTTAGTACTGGTGCACCACATGTGGACACTGTGGGACTCAATCAAGGGATTGGGGCATTTAATTTTGGGAAATTAACTCCAGAAGATAATGTTGATGATTTTCTAGAGTCTTTTGAAAGAGTGGCACAGGCTTTAGCATGGCCAGAGACCCAGTGGGCAGTAAGGCTGGCAGCCTCATTAACTGGTGAGGCACTAGCAGCTTACAGAGCAATGCCAGCAGCCCAGGCTTTGATTTATAAGGATGTAAAGGCAGCTATTAGAGATCGCCTAGGGTTGTCTATTTCAGAGTATAGGCGAATGTTTAGAGCTGTTACATTGAAAGTGGGTGAGACACCCAGGACTCTGAGTCAGAGAATTAGAAGTCTAGCTGTAAAATGGTTGGAGCCTGAGCAAAAGACAGTAGAAATGTTATTAGATATTATAATGCTGGAACAATTTATGCTTGGGGTACCTAAAGATTTGAATGTTTTTCTTATACAGCAAAATTGCCAAAATCTTGGAGAGGCAACCGTGCTAGCAGAGAGATTCTTGGAAGCCACGCAGGCTTGCCATAGAATGGGTGGCCCTCTAAAGATGGATGCTGAGGCTAGATGTGCTGTATCAGAAAAAGGAATAATTAAGAATGTTTCTGAAAATGAATGTACTGTATCAAACCAGATGACACAGTGGAATAGAAAGAAATGTTTCAAGTGTGGAAAAGTGGGACACTTAGAGAAGAGATGCCAGACACACACTAGTTTAATGGGTCTGGATTTAAAACAGCCCAAGGAAGGATTTCTTTTGATGGTTGATGTGCAAGGAATTCCCACAAATGCATTATTAGACTCTGGGGCAGACCAGAGTATGATGTCAAAAAGGCTTTGGAAGAGGATAGAGGCCCAAGAAAGATTTGTGCCTAGAACCCCTGAAAGCCAAGTTCACATCAGATGCGTTCATGGTGCTGCAACATCATATCCCACCTATAGGTTTAAGGTTAAGTGCCTGGGGGAACAAGAGGAAGTCCTATTAGCAGTGGTGCCTAGGCTACCCTTTGATTTGGTCCTAGGAAAGGACTGGCCAAGATTTAAGCAGGAACTAGTGAAAGGGCTAGGAAAGAAGGAGGGAGAAGGTTTAATAATGGAAATAGCTCCCGGGCCTTTCTTTGGAAGTCCTCAGTCCCTAGCTAAAAAGATGGTTAAGCTTCCAGAAGGCCAAACTATGGGTAATAAGAGGGGCCTTGTATCCACCCGCTCGCAGGCTAAGTTAGAGAGCCAGCAGAAGGAGGAGGGGGAGCAGGCAGAGTTATTAGGAGATTTACCCTCTCATGATGATTTAATAACCCCATCATCTGGTAAAGTAAGAAAGTTGAAAGCACAAAAGAGGCGTGAGAGACTTTGCAGAGCACAGGGTAGGGCTGAGATGTTAGCTGGTCAAAGTTTACCCTGGGTGCCAGCTGAGTTGGTGGCAAAGTTTCCTAACTTTCCACAAGAGCAGCGAGCTGATCAAGCTCTCACCTGAGCTTTTAAGTATGCTCAGGAGGTCAGGGAGGAATTGCCCAGATTCAAACTAGATAATGACATATTATATAGAGAGAATCAGGACCCCAGAAATGGTGCCATACGTAAACAATTGGTGGTACCCACAACTTTCAAAGGGCTAGTACTTAGGCTAGCACATGATCATCCAGTGGGAGGTCATAAAGGTATGCAAGGAACACTGGATCAAATTCTTGTGCGTTTTTACTGGCCAGGTATATTCAAAGAAACTGCCCAGTTTTGTGCTGCATGTCCAGCATGTCAGCGAGTTACAGCGGCACACCCACCGGTGGTGCCATTGATCCCCATGCCAATCATCACAGACCCAATTGGTCGCATTGCCATGGATATTGTAGGCCCATTAGTTAAAACGCCCCGAGGTTTCCAATACATCCTAGTTATGGTAGATCAGGCAACAAGGTTTCCCTGGGCCATACCATTGAGGAATGTTTCTGCAAAAACAATAGCTTTAGAGCTAGTAAAATTGTTTTGTGAAGTGGGATTCCCAAGAGAGGTGTTGACTGACCGAGGGTCCAATTTTGTATCCAAATATTTGGCCCAGGTCTGGGATGCCTTTGGCATTCGTCACGTGAAAACCTCAGCCTACCATCCACAATCAAATGGTTTGGTGGAGAGATTCAACCAAACTCTCAAACAAATGTTGAGAAGGGGGTTAGCAGGAGAGGTAAAAGAATGGGATATGTTATTACCCTTTGCCTTATATGCCTGCAGGGAAAGAATTCAAGTGTCCCTAGGTGTAACTCCTTATGAGTTGATGTATGGTAGGGCTCCCCGGGGTTTGTTGGATATTTTGAGGGAACAATGGATTGATCCTGAACCAGGAAGTCAGGAGGTGCCACTGTTTCTACGTGACTTGAGAGCACGTTTGAAAAGGACGTCGCAGGTTGCTGAGAGGAACCTGCAGGACAGTCAAGTTCGCCAAAAAGGGTGGTATGATAGAAAGGCCAAAAGCCGCCAATTAAGCATTGGTGAAAAGGTTTTGGTTCAAGTAGCAGGAACTGCTCCAAAATTTGAGGTACAGTGGAAAGGGCCATGGGAGGTTGTTAAACAAGTAAGCCCAGTGTCTTATATGGTAGAAAATGCCAGAGGGCGTAGGCAGACCTACCATATTAATGTACTTAAGTCTTGGAAGGAGAGGCCTGTAGATAATGACCTTGAACCCAGTCAGGAAGTAAGTGAGCTTCAAGAAGATAACACTCTCGTAGGTATTACGGACTGTAGAGAAGCAGTTTCACCAGTAAAACCAGTCCGTAATAACTTAAGCAGGGGGGTATGTGATAAGGAAGCTTATCATAGCTCAGGTAGGAGCTATAGAAAAGATGATGTGACTCTGAACAAGCAACCTGTCAGTTCTGGTAGAAGTGAGGAAACAGAGTTTTCACATAAAAGACTACCAGTCCCAGAATGCACCAGGTTTCCAGCAGCCATGAGAGGGGCTGAAGTGAGAAAATGTGTGTGCAATCAAGAGAGCTATGAGGTAATCCCTAAGCACTCGTCTCAAAGGGCAGGGCCTGATTCAAGACAGCTGCGCTGTGTTAGGGAGCAGCACACATTAGGAAAGAATAAGAATAGCGCTTATTCTTCAGATAACAGCTTCCGGGAGAGTTGGAAGAACAGCTTCAGCAAAAGCCACGCAGATAGAGAGAGAAGGAAACTCTCTGGAAGGAAGAGAAGAAAGGCCATTGGAAGGTCTGGGAGATTCCAAGGCAATACTCATACTGGGAGGTATTCCAAAAGCCAGCAGAGTCCATTGGACTGGTTTCAGCCCGAGGAATGGAGTGGCAGAGATAGGAATCACCAGTGGCTACCTGGAAGAGAGAAGACTGCATGTGGAAGGGACTTTCAGACCAAGGCCAGAAGGTATGTGAGAGGAGATCCAGTGTCCAGGGATCAAGATTGGAAGGCTGGACATCAGAATTGGATTACATATTGGCCAGGCTTTACAGAGAGGAATAATGATAGCAGGAGAGGCTCAGGTATGAACACTGATCCAGACCCTATCTATAATAGAGAATGGCAGCAAGGGAATGAGCATTCTCATGATAGTGCCTTAATGAGAGACTCGTCTGTGCCAATGTATGATAATGACCCTATGCTGATTGATACAGCAGATGAAAGTACAGTTTATATGGACTGTTCTCTATCTAAATGCTATTGCTAGTTTTCTATGAGCAAACACATCAGCCATCACAAAGAAACCTAACTTTGTTCTTTATTTCCACTGCAAACAGCTCTTAAAGCAGGATTTGGGCTCACACAGTAGCAGCCAGCCAGCTAAAGGCTTTCAGCTGGTCCATTGATAGTAATTAGGGCTGCACCTGATTGTGTGTGTGAGCAAGGGAGAATCACTGCTGAGATCTGCGTGGAAAATAAGCAGAAGTTAACCTAACCAGCAAAGTTTATTCTTTTCTTTGTGCCTTTGTATTTGGTAATTATTTGCTAAGAAAACATTAGCTAATTGCCTGACAAGCTGAAGGTTGTTTTCTGGTTTACTTTGTGACTTTTTGTTATCCATTTTAAACACTGCAAGCAAGTAACCTCATTTATAGTGCTATCAAGCATACATGTGCTGGGTGAATTAAACCCCATCAATAAAAGAAGTATTTTATTGATCTTACCACTTGGTTTCACAACTCAAATTATTGTCATCAGCTGTGTTTGGGAGTGAATGAACTACAATACCCACAATACCTTGCAAGAATCATATGAATATATGCATCGTCAAGATTGTGTAAGTTCTCACCCTAGGCAGCCGTCTGACAGTAGCCTTAATCCAACTGCATGTGTAAAGGGTGACCAGACTCTCATGAAGCTCTTGTTGGGACAAAGGAGAAGCTTGTGAAGTGCTCCATTGGAATTCACTGGGGGTGGGGGGAGGGAGGATCAGGGCAGCATCGGCCCTGTCAAACAAACCTTGTTAAGTGCTTGAAACAATTGAGTTTTAAATATTTCTGGATTGTCCATGATACATGACAGCTGTTGCAGATATTGTAGACTACTTAGAAATCTATTGTGAGGTGCATTTGGTGGTGTTATTTCTTGATAAGAGTATTACTAGCACGATTCAGACCTGTATGCCTTGTGCCCCCTGTATGCCTTGTGCCCTCCAAAAAAATAAGTTCTGCCTATGTCAATGGTGTGTAAAAACACTCAAAATATGGTCATTTTAGAGAGGGCTAATCATATGTGAAAATAAAGAGGCAAAAAACCCTCAAAAGCAAAATCTCAGGCAATGACTTACTTCAGTTGTAGTAACTTAGGGTGATATGATACTGTTAACAAATCTCAAAAACTTGTTTGAATTTTGAACAACGGGTCTCAGACTCGCGGTTAGCTCACTCCTGCAGTTTATGTCAAAGGATGTGTGCTACAATTGCATCAACGACCCGTGATATTAATTGAGGCTAAATCAGTGATCAACAAATTGACATTCCAAATAAGAGGTAGCAGAACACTTTTTTGCTTATCTTATGCTTCCCCTCTTTATTTTTGCCTCTTTATTTTCACATATGTCAATGGTGTGGACAAATATAATTTTGATTATCTTTAATTGTAAAAACACATAAAACTATAAGAAATAAAATATGTGAAGACAAGAAGAAAAAAAAACAAATGAGGAAACAATGGTGAAGCACTTTCACACTCATCCCAGGGACCCCACATCGCCTCAGATTTTTCAGATAACCAGAATGTATATGCATGAGATAAATATGCATATACAGGGTCTGAAGTAAATGCAAATTCATCGTGGACATGCTGAAAATCCAGTTTTTTGTGAGATCACCAGAAAATGTTTGGACAGACCTGCAGTACAGCTATGAAACAGGCAATTTGACATTTGGAGGTGTAAGGAACCGGACCTGAACCAGAACAGGGCTTCTGAGGCCCTTGACCACTGTTAGATCAAACGAAGAATCGGGGGAGAAGAATGCATTCCTGACAGCTTGAGAAAATCCTGAGAGTGAAATAAAATGTTGCTGATCTAGTGTGCTTTGCTAAGGAAATCAGATAACTCAAAATAAAACCAGAAAGAGACATGAGGGGGAACCAGGGAGTAAGATCTGATTAGGCAGTGGCCTTGGGAAGGTGATAAATGTTTTCATGCTAACTTGAACCTAGGGAAAAGTGAAATTGTGCCAAATCCTGTGCAGAAAAAGTATCAAGAGAAACCCAGCTGTAGAAAGAGAACTAACCATTGCTATTCTGCCAACCTTTCAGAAAAACTGTATGAAAACCAGACTGGGACAAATGAGAAATTGGGGAGTGTATTGAGCCCTGCCACGGAGATGACAGAGTGCTGAATTGCCCCATTAACCTCTCTCTTCTGTCTGTTCCTATACAGTAGCTATCTTGTACCTGTAAGTGACTGTGTGAAGAATTTATGCTGAGAAAAGGATATCCTGTGTAATAAAGATTTCGTGAGTAGTGCTGAGAAATTGATCTCTGTGTACTTCCTCTATGTAAGGTGAGATAGTGGCCCTTGCGACCCAGTAGACCCCTTACAGAGGTAGTATTGCTGCATTTATTTATGGACAGTAACCTCGGAGAAATGAAACATTGATTCAAAGGGTGCTGCAAATGGAAAAGATGTACAGTAATATTTATGTTCCCTTTTGATTTGGGATTCAAAGTTTGGGATGCTCTTTTGTAATAATGTAAATATTCATTCTGTTATGAGGAGAAGGGTATGTCTGCTCACGGAAACCTGACACTTTACTATGCTGCTCACTATACAGTATTTGCATAAACTGAGGAATGCAAAGTGAGCCAGTCAGTTCAGAAGTTACCTGACAATGATGAATGCTCTCCTCAGATTATCATTAATTCTGTCTGAGGATCCTAAATTAGGCTGTGCATGATGGATTAGGTTGACAGTTTGCAGATTTTCACATGACATTAAGTAACTTCCCAAAAGCTGTCATGATGATTGCCACCATAATCACTAATGTCTCCTCTTCACAGTAGCATGCTAAGGTTTATTGTAAAGAGAATGTGAAAATGGATTTTGTGGCATTTTTTCCCCTGGGTCCCTCTCTGACTTGAATGTACCTAGGTATCCTCCAAGCCACCTTTGACCCTGTTTAAAAATGAGAATGAGTCTTAAATTTAGAAAATTCCTGATTTGTTATGTTTGGGTTAGATCTTATGCAAATAAATGTTCACTGATGTGCTTTTACAGATTTGCATTTGTGCTCATCGATGATGTGCTGGGGGCATAGGATGGGAGAGGAAGAAGGAGATTGGCTTTCAGGAGTGCGCCTAAGGAGCCTGCTTCTTGGTGTGCTCCTGGGGCAGTTTCTCCAAATGGATTAGGTTTGCGGATACTATGACACTCGTGAATCTCACTTCTAAACCAGGGTATGTGGATTAGATCTTAATCTCTCAAATGTACGTCTAGTGCTTGGCATAGTATTTGTATTGTGCCAAAGAGAACTTCCTTCTGGAGTTCGTGACATGTAACAGATATGGGTAGTTTGTCAAGATGTGCTTGCAAATTCTTTTTTATCAAGCCTGCCACTCCCAGTACAATGGGAAAGATTTCTGTATCTTTCTGCCACATTCTCTTAGTCTCTGACTGCATTTCTTCGTACGTCAGGATTTTCTGCCTCTCCACGTGATTCACAGAATAATCACTCAGAACAGACACCTCTATTATCAATGCCATTCTTGTATTCTTCTCCTTTACCATGATGTCGGGTTTCTTTGCATCCAGTTTCTTATCCATCGGAATGGGAATGTCCCAGGTAATCATAACCTCTTCATTCTTTGTTATTCTCTTAGGGTCATAATCTCAGTACTTTTCAGGGACAGTGATGTTATAGGGTTACAGAGTTTCCAGTGGATGAGGTATGCTACTTTGTTGTGCCTTTCTGTATAGAAAATTTCCACCATCAGAACTTCACAGCCACTGAGTTACTGTTTCCAGCTCTTTCTTACAGAATTGACATATATCTGTTTTGCCACTTTTTTCAGTGCTTGCTGTAAACCACCTCATCTGTAATCCTCTGTCCTGGGCTACAACTATCAATCGTTCATCTTTCAGTTTCAGTTCATAGTAACAATAACATAGGGGTATGTTTACTAAGCAGTCTTAACGTGCGCCCGGCGATAGTGTGCAGGCTGCCATAAAAGGAGTGGGTGTTTCGGTCTTAATGTAGCAAAACAGGATTATCACATGATAACGTGCACTGCGCACATTATCGTGTGAGAAGCCGCTAAGCACGTTAACGCGTGGTAATCTTAAGTAGGCGCACAGACAGATGAACACAGAAGCAGAGGTGTAGCACAATGGTTAATACACTAACTGATGGTACAAAGGTCATGAGTTTGATCCCCCAGTGTGCCTAATGAATAAGACTGGCTGAGGCATTACCTTTTATGTTTAAGTAGTGCTTTTTGAGGCATTTTATTTTTATTTTAATTAGTACTGCCAGCAAACACACCCTCACGGTGGCGTAGCCTAAGGTGCCACAGAAGGCACCCTATAAGGCACTCCATAGGGCACATTATAAAGTGCACTGTCTGCCAAGGCACCCTATAATGTCCCCTATACTTGCAGTGGTCCCCAACCCAGTCCTATGGGGCCCACCGGCCAGTCAGGTTTTCGGGATATCCCTAATGACTATGCATGAGATATATATGTATTAGAGATATCCTGCCAACCTGACTGGTTTGTGGCCCTCCAGGGCTGGATTTGGAGACCCCTGCCTTACAGCTCTGTCATTTAAGATTGTGAGTGGGCAAGGTACAGATGTCCTAGACATCGAAAGGGTATATAGAATGTGTCACATTCCTCCTCGATTCTCACCACCACCAAAAAGTTGTCTAATAGACAATTTTTTGGTGGTGGTGAGAAGTGAGGAGGACTGTAACAAATTCTATCTAACCTTTTTGATGTCTTGGACATCTGCACCTTGCCCACTCACAATCTTAAATGACAGAGGTGTAAGGCAGGGGTCTCCAAATCCAGCCCTGGAGGGCCACAAACCAGTCAGGTTGGCAGGATATCTCTAATGCATATATATCTCATGCATAGTCATTAGGGATATCCCGAAAACCTGACTGGCCGGTGGGCCCCATAGGACTGGGTTGGGGACCACTGCCTATAGGACACTTTATAAGGCAATGGGCTACAGCTACTAACAAACCCCTTGCTGGCTACAGAATGACTGCACGTCACCACACAACCATTCTGCTGTGGTTACCAGGATAGGGTCAACCCACCTGTACCCATGACGCACAGCACATGCAAATCAGCAGTCTACAGATGATCACAAGATGGGGTATGCACCCCACAGCACCTTATCCTGGTAGGGGGAACTGACCGAGTGCACCCCCCCAGCACCTCAGCCTGGTAGTGGGTGCCAACGGTGTGTGTTAGTGGCACAGAGTAGCTACAGACCGTCACATTGTGTGGGTATTGTGCTCACCCTGAGGGTGAGGTGGGGCGGCCAGCATCAGGTCCGCAGCATCTTACATGGCTGAAATAAGCCATGTCACAGGTACCCATTAGTGCCAGCAGTGTGTGATATAGGTAGTTTCTGCAGACACACCTTGGATAAATTAGTGTCCATCTGTAGTTGTCAATCAAGTCTAGCCCTTATGGGCTATGCTGCACCCAGAATAGTGCATATTCTGTGTTGGTACCATGGTAACATGATGTAGGTGACAGGGGGGTGTTTGGACCCATAGGCAGATTATGTACCACCACCCAACCCACCATCTGTGGCTCAGAGTGGGAGACAGGATTCCACCCACCAACAGATCTACATTCTACCTCCCTGCAATGGTGGTAGTAGAGGGGCCCATCAACCCCAGTCTTTGCTGGGGAAAAGACACCCTACGGGGCAGCCAATGCAGAGCTGCACACATCCCTAAAGCAATGGCAGAAAGACAGTAAGCGTGGAAATGCTCAGCTGCCCTCTCCACCATCTGACATTCTACAGCAGCAAGCACAGTAAGTCATCTGCCACTGCACCCTGCAAGGTGTTCCAGCCATACACATATAACTGCAGACAGTCTTCTAGCTAGCCCACAGTGCATGATCCTGGAGGAGATGTGAGCATACCCACCAAGCATATAAATCAGTGATTAGGCCCCAGAAAAGAAAACCTACATACTTCACTTACAAAGCATACAACATAGCACTATGGGGGAGCCTAGCCATGCCGTGGTCACTGCAAAGTCAGGGTGAGAGTGACCTCCCAGCAGGACATGCTTTGGCACCCTGTCGGTGCAGGTTGTGGCCGGGCACTACAATGTCCGAGCCACTGCTCTGATGCCCTGTGCTGATGCATCCAGGCCAGGCCACCCTGTCCAGGCTATACCCACAGTACCTTGCTCCTCATTATGCACATTGGCAGGCCAATACTAGCAACAGTGCTAGCAGTGTGGGCTGAGGAAGGTGTTAGCAGCCACCATACACTGGATAGACGGAAACACACTCCCCACACCTATGCCAGCATTGTGCAACTATAGAGGTGTTTGGCAGCTCTGGCCACCACACCAGTCCTGGGCACAGTGCAGGCAAGGCTATGGTATGCAATACTGTTGGGGTCACTCTGTCAGACACCATACCTGAGGCACACTCCACAGACATCAGAAAGGTTGCTATGATGCAGCTCAATCAGCCAATTGTGCTTAATGTAGGAATTGCTATCTGCCAGTTATCATAGCAACCTTTTGATAGCTGTGTACCGTATTCCCAGGTTTAGGGTGGCATTGCTAAGGTATGCAAGTGCTAGTATTGGGAGATGCACGCAGGGCCCAACATCCTGCCTCTCCAGGAGGCTTTGGATAATGGAGCCTGTGAGTGAGGGTGTGTCTGCCCCTGTTGGCCACTGCTATAGGGCAGAGGTTCCCAACTCCAGTCCTGGTAGGTCAAACCCTGTTCGGGTTTTCATGCTGTCCCTAATGAATATGCATGAGATACATCTGCATACCATGGGGGCGGCGCATAGAAATGCAGCACAGCCATGTTTATTAGAGGCAGCATGGAACCTGAATGGTGTTTGGCCCTCCAGGACTGCATTTGGGAGACTCTGCTCTAGGTAATGCACATGTTTATGGTGTCTGTGCTCTGTAGGGTAAAATGCAGGTGTTTTGGGCATGTTTACGTTATTTGCAATAAAGGTTCTGTCTGTATTACTATGTTTTAGTAGTGGGTAAAATATGGGGACTGGGTTGGCAGGAACCACAGCTGGGACTTGAACCTGTGGTCTTTTGCTCCTGAACCAACTGGCTGTGTGCACTGCACCACTGTGTTGCCACAGAGATGGTGCATTCCAGGGGATTCCATGACTGTTCATCAGACAGGGCCTGTTTGTTGCAGTGCATGGCACCCACCTATACAGGGTTAGGCCATGGCCTGCTGTAGGCAGCTGCCACTGTCCCCTCCACCACCAGTACCCCTCTGCCACCATGCTGACATGCCCTTCTGCTGGTGGTGCGCAGTCTCAGGCCATCCAGTGTGTGGGTAGGTGGCTGCCTATGGTGCGGGTTCTGGGGTAGGGGTGCCTGCATAGCTGTCCACGCATCCCCCCAGCACCGCCTGCCAATGTTCTGTGCCCTTGGGGGTACCTGCTGGGTACTAGCCCCTGTGGCACTGTGGGAAACACACTCGTGCCCATGTTGGGCCCTCATCAGTTGCTGTCTCGCTGCTGTACAGTTTCAGCATTCCTATGGGCCACCTAGGCATCACCCTAGTCCGCACTATGGCCCAGCTGCACCAAAGCATGTGCCGCCTGCAGCCCTCTGTGTCCCCTTTTCCAGCATTTGTCCAGTTGCCCATTCCGACATGCCTGCCCTGCTGTTGCGGAACATGTGCATGCCATAGGAAACCTGTCCAATGGAGAGGGAAAACTCTGATCAGCGCAATTTCACTGTGGGCTCATTCACCTTGTATGGGGACGGAGCATAGACCCTTCCACGAGTAATATCTTTTTTGTGGAGCTTTCTCGGGGGGGGGGGGGGTTGATGTTTCCCATTAATATCACTATTGGCCATCTTGGTTATGTTTTTTTTCCAGTTTGTTGGGGTCATTTTCAATGTTTCTGTGCCCTTTTGTTCTGGGTACATGTATCACACTTATCACTTTTTTTAGTTTTCCCTGCCTTTGCTGTACATTGCTGACACTGAAATGGTTTCTCTCCCCTGCAAATGTGCATCTAACGGCAGGTTTTCAATCGCGTTAGGATTCAGCTCTTCAGATCAGCACGTTAGTGTGAGGGGAGCCTCTCCCCGCCCACTCTCCGCCCACTGACCCCTTCTCTCCGCCCTCTCTTCACCTTCTGCGGTGTTTTACTGCGCCGCGGACCTTTACGATCGTTAATTTAGGTTAACGCGCGTTATGTAATGTTAACGATCGTTAACGCATCATAACGCGCGCTATGATGCAGTAACGATCGTTAACATTACAAAACGCATGTTATGTACCGTTACCGCAGTTTAGTAAACATACCCCATAGAGTAAGAAGGCAGTGTCTGCGTCATCTACCCCCAAGGTAACCTCGGGTCCAATGGACCATCATATATCGTTTGGGACAGCTGGAGTAGCTGAGATGGGGGACTTACCATCTGTACTTTTCTCCTCTAGGGGCTTCTCTAAGTCCCATTGCTAGGACTCCTTCTCCACCTGTTGAATCCATGATACAGAGGCTGAGAGTAGTTTTACTCCCTTAATGAAGGCAACTGGGGAAGCAAATTTGGGCCCTAATATGCCTTTAGCACCCTCACTACCATAGGTTGATGTACCTGTACCAATTCATGTAGAGAGATTGGGTTCTTCTGGGGGTACTGCTGAAAGATGTTTCTTGTTTGATATTTGGGAAACAGTATCAGAAAGCAACAACTTGTTGAGGAATTTCATAGATCGGATGGTACTGTTCTCTGCGCAAACAGTAAAGATGCTGCAAGTGCAGGATACACAGATTTCCATTCTCTCTCTTTGAGTGGATAAGATGGAAACACAAATGGGTTCCCTACAAGCTGCTGGCTCTGCTACTATTAAAGTTAGTTTAAGATGCCATAGGCCGTTTCAGTCTTTGGAAAATTCTTTTCATTATAAAAATCTTAGGTTTCTTAATTTTCCTAAGACTCGGCTGCTATCTGCTTCATTTATTTTAAAGAAATATTTCAAAGAAGTTTTGCATTTACAAAATACTGATTTCTTGGTGGTATCTAATGCATATTATTTACCTACTAGACCTCTATCTCAGGTGGCTGCTGAGAAGGGGCGGCCAAAGGGTGGTGTGGGGCCATGTGCAGAGACTCATTGCAGGGCCTCATTTGCATATCAACTGTACCTCATTTGCATAAATTTAATTTATTTTATTTTAAAATGTACATGTTGCCAACTAAAATTTTAGGTGGCTTTCAAAAGAGTCCTTCACAAGTCTCTCTTTTACCCTGCAATGACTTAGGGGCATATTTATTAAATATTAATGTATGTCAAATGCCACTGCACCAGTAGAAATAACTGGGTGTTCCTGCACTTTGCGCACATTAACATTTGTGAATGCGCATTAACTTTTAAACATACCTCTTAATGAGTGTTTGAATACCATTTGCATGGCCAGTGAGGTTAAAGAAAGATTACCAGATTTCTACATTACTATACTCTAGTGCCAACTGCCAGGCACATTAGGAAATACTTTAAACCGTGCTCATTTAGAACCCATAGCAAGCCCACTGTATCATAAAAGCACCATACCCTACCTATCAAAAGACAACACTTCAAATATTAAACCAAAACATCTCACAGAATATTAATACATCTCCTACTGGGGAAAGACAACAAGTGGGACTGTGTTATATAGAAATTACATGAACAGACTACCTGCAGAGGTGAACATAGACTATCACCAAAGAACAAGGGAACACAATTTAGAAATATGAAGACAATAATTAAACTGAGAACCCCAAAAGCCAAACTTGGAATGTACAAAAACAATGAAGAAATAAAACTATAAATTAATTTCCTCTTGCAACTAAATAAAATGCAAAGATGTTAGTGATGCACATTTCTCAGAGCTGACATATTCCAATTAATAAATTCAAAATAAAAAAGTATTTTTTTTATCTTTTGGTGTTTGGGCATTTTATTTTTCAGTCGCAATTGCTCCAGTCACTTTCTTCTGGTTTCTTCGTGTCTTCTGCTAACTCTCCATTCTCTCTCTACATCTGATCTATTATAATGATCTTTCCCCTTTTGGTCTTTCCTCCATTTTTTTCCTTATTCCTTTTTCATCCACTCAAATTTCACCCCTCCATTCTCAATCCCCATTTACTCTCCCAATTCCTGGCCAATTGTATATTTTTCTTCCCTCCCACACAAAAATTATTTTCCCCTCTCCATCCTCACTCCCCCAGCTTCTTTTTTTCTTTAGACAGCCCCTTCCCCTTCAAGTCCTCCCCCAACATCAGCTCTCTTCTAGTTCCAGCTCCTCTCAGAATCTGCTCCCTTCCAGTCCCTTTCTCCCATCCCCTGCATCAGTCCATTTGCAGTCCTAACCCCCAGTCTTCTTCCAAGGCCAGCAACTCTCTTCTTCCCTCCACCCCATCAGCCCATTTGTAGCCCTAGCTCCCAGTTTTCTTCCAGTGTCAGCAGCATTCTCCTCCCCTCTCCCCATCAGCCCATTCCAGTCCTAGCCTATTTCCAGTCCTATCCTCCCATCAGCCCATTTGCAGTGCTAGCCCCCTCCCATCAACTCATTTCCAGTAAGTCCCTCCATCAGCCCATTTGCAGTGCTTGCCCCCCTAATCAGTTCATTTCCAGTCCTAGCCCTCCTAATTAGTCCATTTCTAGTCCTAGCCCCTCATCAACCCATTTCTAGTCCTAGCTCTCCCTAATTAGCCCATTTCCAGTCCTAGTCGCCCTATTAGCCCATTACCAATCCTATCTACCCCAATCAGCTCATTTCCTGTTCCAGCAACCCCCCTCCCAGAAAAGTCCTGTGCCTACCTGACTATCTTCAGAGTGAGCCAGGGAGACCTGAGGTCTGAAGCCCTGGTTCACCTCTGCAGAGCCGCAAGAAAGAACGGCATTTTCCTTCTTTCCTGCGGCTCTGTTAAAGTTGACCTGCCAGTGCGCTGAATGCCAGGAGGTTAAACAGAGGCATTTTCTGTCTCATGCGAGACAGGAAATGCCCCCATTTACCCTTCCAATACTTGACCCGCTGGCAGATCAACTTTAACAGAGCCGCGGGAAAGAAGAAAAATGCTATTCTTTCTTGTGGCTCTGCAGAGGTGAGTCGGGGCGCCGGACTTCGGGCCTCCCCAGCTCCCTCTGAATACAGGCAGGCAGGTGCAGGGCCCCCCGAGTTCTGGGGCCATGTGTGGGCAACATTCCCGCCAATGGACGGCCAGCCCTGCTGCCGAAGTTGCTCAGATTGAGGTGGATACTGAGTTGGATCAGCGTAGTTACTCACCTGTAACAGGTGTTCTCCATGAGCAGCAGGAATCAGTCCTCACATATGGGTGACGTCGGCGCTGACGGAGCCCTCGCAGAGCAATTTTCCCCAGCTTTCAAAGAAAGCCTTTGGGAATTGCAGCGCGCATGCGCGGTCCTCTTCCCGCCCAAGGGTGCCATCTTGCTCAGTCAGATGACATAGCAAAAAGACAGCAAAAATTAGCAAAAACGAAAGCATAAAACTGCAACTCCAAGGGGAGGAGGGAGGGTTGTGAGGACTGATTCCTGCTGCTCCTGGAGAACACCTGTTACAGGTGAGTAACTACGCTTTCTCCAGGACCAAGCAGGAAGTCAGTCCTCACATATGGGACTCCCAAGCTTAAGGCTACCGGAGACCCTAAACGCAAAAATGAGCTCCCTCTAGCTCAGCAGCACAGAAGGAAGGAATCTTCTCTGAATACGTCTCCAACCGGTAGCCCAACATCCGGGATGGAGGGTAGGAGTTGCCTATACCTCGAAGAGGTTACGGAGGACTGCCTGTCCGAAAGCACTATCCCTCTCCAGGCAGTAATGGGCTGCAAAAGTCTGGCTTGAAGACCAAGTAGCGGCCCGGCAGATGTCTGCCAACGGAACAGAGCGGAGGTAAGCCACTGACGTAGCCTTCGCCCGAACACGATGAGCGGTGACTCTACCTTCCAGCACGAGGCCCGCAGCCTCGTAAGCCCAAGCGATGCAGTCCGCAATCCAGATGGACAGAGTACGCTTGGAGACAGGGAGCTCCAACTTGTTGGGGTCATAAGACACGAAGAGCTGAACAGCCCTTCGGTGCCCCCGCGTACGGTCCAGGTAGAAGTTCAGCGCCCTTCTACAGTCCAGGGTATGCAGGACCATTTCAGCTCGGCTGGAGTGTGGCCTGGGAAAGTAGGTCGGAAGTACTACCTCCTGGTTGATGTGAAAAGGGGAAACCACTTTAGGAAGAAACTTGGGGTGAGTCCGTAGGACTACCCGGTTCTTGTAGAACCTAGTGTAAGGAGGATCAGACACCAGGGCCTGCAGCTCACTAACGCGTCTAGCAGAAGTGAGGGCCACCAAGAACAAGGTTTTCCAGGAAAGAAAACGAAGAGGACAGGTAGCCATAGGCTCAAAAGGCGGACAGGTAAGCCGCTGTAAAACCACATTGAGATCCCAGTTCGGGGCTGGCGGGCGCAAAGGTGGTTTAAGGAGTAGAAGGCCCCGGAGAAAACGAGCCACCAGAGGGTGGCTGGAAAGAGGCCTACCCTCCACCGGTAGGTGGTGCGCAGAAATAGCACTGAGGTGGACCTTGACCGAGTTGGACTTAAGGCCAAGATTGGAAAGGGAAAGCAAGTACTGCAATACCACTGATGCGGAACAGGAGAAGGGTCTTGAGACTGCTGAGTACACCAGACGGAGAACCGACGCCACTTAAGAGCGTAGGACTTCCGGGTGGAAGGCCTCCTGGAGGCCAAGACGACCTCTTCCACATCTGGAGGTAGCTGGAGAGGAGCAAGGACTACCCTTTCAGCAGCCAGGCCATCAGATGAAGGGACCGAAGGTTGGGGTGCAGGAGCGTCCCCTGATCCTGCGAGAGGAGGTCGGGCTGAAACCCCAGAGGAAGAGGTGTGTCCACCGCCAGCTGCAGCAGAAGCGGGAACCAAGGTTGTCTCGGCCACCGGGGAGCCACTAGGATCACCGACGCCTTGTCTCTGAGAACCTTGAAGAGCGTCCGAGACACCAGGGGCATGGGTGGAAAGGCATACAAGAGGCCTGTGGACCATGGAATCAGAAAAGCATCCGCCGCCACCCGGAGAGGATGCGGCTGTCGAGAGCAGAATCTGGGAAGCTGTCGGTTCAGAGGACTGGCGAACAGATCCATGGTGGGGAGGCCCCACCGGAGAAAGATCCGCTGAACCACAAGCGGATCCAACCTCCACTCGTGCGGTTGGAGGACCCTGCTCAGTTTGTCTGCCAGGTAGTTTTCTTGACCTGGGAGATAGACAGCTTTGAGGACGATGTTGCGATGGACGGCCCAAGAGCAGAGCTTCTGTGCTTCCTGACAGAGAAGGAAGGAGCCGGTTCCGCCTTGCTTGTTCACATAGAACATGGCAACCTGATTGTCTGTCTGGACAAGTACTGACTGGTGAGAAACCAGGTGAGAGAAGGCTTTGAGCGCTAGGCGGATGGCTCTGAGCTCCAGGAAGTTGATCTGCTGAGCGGACTCCCAAGGAGTCCAGAGACCCTGAGTACAAGTCCCTTGGCAATGTGCTCCCCAACCCTGGAGTGAAGCATCGGTCGTCAGGACCTGAGAATGTGTAGGGGGCTGAAAAGTCATCCCGAGCACTTGGTTTGGCAGGTGAAGCCACCATCGCAGAGAGGAGACCAGCTGGTTGGAGATCTGTACGGAGTCCGCTAGGCTCCCAGTGGCCTGATGCCATTGTTTGCGAAGGCACCATTGAGCAGGTCGCATGTTCAGGCGGGCATAGGGGGTTACATGGACCGTGGAAGCCATATGGCCGAGCAGTCTCAGAAATTGCCTGGCCGAGACCAGGGAATTGCTGTGAAAGCGGCTGGCGAGATCCATGAGCCTTTGGGCCCTGTCCAGAGGCAGGAAAGCCTGCGCTTGAAGAGTGTCCAACCTGGCGCCGATGAATTCTAGATCTTGAGAGGGGAGCAAAGTGGACTTTGCGAAGTTTATGACAAATCCCAAGTGTTGGAGCAGAGCCACCGTGCGATGAGTAGCCTGAGAGGCTTCTTGGGCAGACTGGGCCCTGATGAGCCAGTCGTCCAGGTATGGGAACACAAAGAGACCCTGAAGCCTCAGATAGGCCACCACCACTGCTAGGCATTTGGTGAACACTCTGGGGGCGGAGGATAGGCCGAAAGGCAGTACTCTGTACTGGTAATGGCGTCCGTCCACCACAAACCTGAGGTATTGTCTGTGGTCTGGATGAATAAGGATATGAGTATACGCATCCTTCAGATCTAAGGAGCATAGCCAGTCTCCCTGCTGGAGGTAGGGCAGCAGGATTCCAAGGGTAAGCATTTTGAACTTTTCCTTTGCAAGGAACTTGTTGAGGTTTCGCAAGTCTAGGATGGGCCTGAGGCCTCCCGTTCTTTTCGGAATCAGGAAGTATCGGGAATAAAACCCCTGACCCTCCAGGTGGTGGGGCACCGGTTCCACGGCTTGTTCCTGAAGAAGACTTGCTAACTCCTGAAGGAGTAAGTCCCTGTGCAGAGGAAGTCTGGAAGGCTCCCCTGGAAAGTAGGAGGGAGGTACCTGGTGAAAATGAAGAAGATAGCCCTTTTGAACTATCTGAAGCACCCAGGTATCTGTGGTGATATTGGACCACCTGTGGGCAAAGTGGACCAGCCGGCCTCCTGTGCTGAGAGAAACCAGCTGAGGGGGAGAGGCTATGCTGAGAAAGTCAAAACCCCCCACCCTGCTGGAGCAGGGGCCGGTGGTGCAGGCTTGGGGGCTTGCTGCCTACGGGAGCCATTACCCCGTCCCTTGGCCTGCTTTCCCTGTGGGGGAGCAGGTGAGGCCTGATACTGAGGGTAGTATTTATAGACAGCACCCTTCCTCGGGTAAAAGGGCTTTTTCCCCGAGGCCTTCTTCTTTTGAGAAGGGGCAGAGGTCTTCCTTGAGAGACGAGTCCTGTTGAGAGTCTCCGTCTCGATTTGTGCAGCCTTCTCATCCATGGGCTTGCCAAAGAGGTTATCACCTCGGCAGGGGACATCGACCAACTTGTCCTGTACCCAGGGTTCGAGGTCGGACGTCTGAAGCCAAGCCTGGCGGCGTCCACCGATGCCGGCCGCGGCTACTCGAGCCGAAGCCTCAAAACCATCATAGGCTGCTCGAGAGATAAACTTGGAGCACTCCCGAATACCAGTAGACAAGGATTGGAACCTCTGCAAAGGTTCGTCGGAGAGACCAGCAGAGAACCCGGCTATTTCCTTAGCCAGGTCTCGGAGATACATGCCCATGTAGAGCTGGTAGGTCTGGACTCAACAAGCAAGCATAGAGCCCTGGAAGCACTTCCTACTGAGGGCATCCAGGCTTCGGGCTTCCCTACCAGGGGGCACCGAGGAGTGCATTTTTTGACTCTTCAGTCTATGCATGGCCGATTCCACCACCATGGAATGGTGCGGTAGTTGTGCCTTTTGGAACCCGGGGCTCTTGCGGACTCGATAAATAGAATCGACCCGCTTGCTTAACACCGGCGACGACGCCAGGCTCTCCCACATGCGGAAGAGAAGCCGTTCCAGCATGGGAGGAACCGGTACAATAAAGGCCTCCTTCGGGGGAGAGTCATATTGGAGGGCATCGAGTTCTTCGACTCGAGGCTCCTCCTCGGGATCCGCAGGGAAGGCCAAGGCTTTGGCCATATCCCTCACGAAGTCCGAGAACCGGGTATCCTCAGGGGGGGACTGTCTCCGAGGTTCGGACTCGGGGGAGTCCGAAGGGACACACCGAGTCCGAAAGGAACCAGGTGACTCTTCGTCCTCAGATTCCCAGGCCGACTCCTCGGAGGAGGAGTCGACCGGCTCCGGTCGGGCGGGCACTGATGCCATCCGCCCCGACGCCAAGGGAGTCGGCGTCGACGACCGCGGTCCCGAACGGGAGGCCGAAGGAGACCTCGACCGAGGATCGACTCGAGCCCTCATGAACTCGAGGATCGGCTCGGTCTCCGGGGTCGACTTGGAGGTCGACGTCCCGGCGGTCAGGGCAGAAGCGCCAGCGAGGCCAGCGATCAATGCCCGCTGCTGGTCCAAGAAGGCAGACAAACTGCACTCCAAGGCCGTCAACCTGAGTCCGAGCTCAGGAGACCCAGCAGCCCCCGACTCGGGCCCCGACGGCGTCGGGCCCGACGTCGGGTCCTTCGGAGGCGAGTCCACGAGGACAACAGTACTTACGAGAGCGGGCAAGTCCACCTCGAGTCGAGGATGTTTTGACGGCCTTTCCGACTCCAAGGACCCGGGATGAGAATCAGGGCTATGCGACCTGGCCCTCGAGGAACCAGGAGCGTCCACCGATCCCGCCCTCGTGGGTTTCTTCTTCCGATGATGCTTCCGGGTAGGAGACCCCCTTTCAGAGGAACTCCGACGATGCTCAGGACCAGAGTCCCGAGACGTCGAAGCCTCTGACGAGGTCCGAGCCCGGCCGGAGTCAGAGAAGATACGCTCCCGCTGGTGCTGCCGACTCCTCAATGCTTTTGAGGACATTTTGCCGCATGGCGCGCAGATCATGGAGTCATGATCTGGGCCGAGGCAGCGGAGGCAGAAGTCATGAGTGTCTGTAAGAGACATAAGTTTCTTACAGAGGTCACACTTTTTGAAACCACTGGCCGCCATCGGGGGAAAAAGGGCCCCTGCGAGGTCGAATGACCGGGCAGCCAGGGAAAAAGGAAAAAAAGCGCGAAAGCTGTCACGAAGGACAAAAAACCGAAAAATAAAGGACGGACTCGCAACCGGCATCGCGAGTCCGGGCGGGAAAAGAACCGGCGTCGAACCGAAGAAAAAACAGAGAAAAATAGAGAAAAATCAACTTTTCTGCGGGGATTCACAGGCAACGTCTGTAGGGCTCCGCGGAAAAAAGAAGACTGAGCAAGATGGCACCCTTGGGCGGGAAGAGGACCGCGCATGCGCGCTGCAATTCCCAAAGGCTTTCTTTGAAAGCTGGGGAAAATTGCTCCGCGAGGGCTCCGTCGGCGCCGACGTCACCCATATGTGAGGACTGACTTCCTGCTTGGTCCTGGAGAATAACTAATTTCCTTGAATCCTCCACTGATGAGATCGCTTGCAAGCAATCTTGGTAGCCTTCTTTATGACAGAACTTGATAAAATTAGTATTTTGAAGGCTTGTTTTCAGAACAAAGAACATTTTGTTTTGTGGACAAAATGTTTTCCTTTTTCCTGATGTGTCTAGAATCACTCAGGCGAGGAGAAGGTGCTTCCTCCAGCTTAAGGCAAAAGTGTTGGCTTCTTTCTCAGCTTTCCTTGTAAATGTTTAGTTGTGCACCACGGGAAGAGAGATGTGTTCACTGAACCATTGTAATTGGAGAATTTTCTTTTGGGCAAGTAAGTGGGGTTGTTAAGACGGGTTCCTGATTAGCCTTGATTTTTGCTTTTGTGTTTTTCTTTAGAAGAGGTTTATTCCTAGCCTTATGTTCTTTTTTTTCTGATCCTAGCTGAGGGGATCTTGTCTTCTCATGATGGGGGCTAAGAAACATGTATTTCTTTTTTCTTGGGTTCTAATATGTATATAGATTTCTGTAAATTTCCTTTTGGTTTCTTATTGTAAATCAATAAAACCTTTCAATTTAAAAGTGCTTCACTTTAATGCATGCTCACTTATCAAGAGACTCTATTCTTGACATTATTTTGATTACTGAATCTTGGCTGACAGATTTGGAGGGTCCTACTTTAATGATACTATGGGATATGTTTACTAAGCCCGGCTAACGATTAACCTGTGCTATTTGCAACTAGGTCCGATATTATTCAAAGGTGCCTAGTTACAAATAGCATCTTTATCTTTATCTTTATTCGAGCATTTAATTAACCGCCCGGCCCAAGGCATCAGAGCGGTGTACAATAAGCAAACAAACGCTGCTAAAGCGAGAAAAGAATGCCAAATTTATGATCGGACAGTAGAGAAGATAGAGCACACAGAAAAGATAGAAAGGCATGTATATATAGAGAGTCTACAAGTCAGGAAGGGCATGTAGTCTGATTCTGGGTTAACTGTTAGCCCGGCTTAATAAACATACCCCTGTACCTCCCAGGTTTTGTTTGTCCATGCATAATCCATTAAAACAAGAAGGATGGAGGCTTAGGGGTATGTTTACTAAACCGCGCAATTGTGCGGGGCGCACTTAGCTAATAGTGCGTTTTTGTGCCCCGCACACGTGCGCGCTGCACTAATGGGCCCGCACAAGTGCGCGGCGCGCTGATGTGCGATAGAGGCGTGGAAAGGCATTCTGAGGGCAGAGGAAGGCTCCCGAGGGGCGGAGGGACGGGGTCAATGGGTGGAGAGTGGGAGGGGAGAGGCTCCCCGCACAGGAGCGGGGCTGAAATTCAAGCTAAAAAATACCGCGAGTGAAAACCTCGCATTAGAGCAGATTTAAAGGGAAGAGAAACCATTTCCGTCAGCAATGTACAGCAAAACCGGGGAAACCTTCAAAACGTGAGCAGTGTGATACATGTGCACAGTACAAAAGGGCAAATAAACCTCAAAAATGACCTCGAAAAAAGGGGAAAAAAACATAACCAAGCTGGCCAATAGTGATATCAATGGGCAACATTAAAAAACACTCCCAGGAAAGCTCCAAAAAAAAGAAATGATTTTTGGAAGGGTCTACGGAGCGTTCGGGGGAGTGGATGTAGTTGGTGAGCGTTGAAACAGGGCGAAAAGCTTTGAATCGCCCGAAGCGCAGTGCTGTGTCTGCTTTGCGCTGGCGTCTCACTCTAGAATCAGCGACGACGAAGGGAGTGGATGTAGTTGGTGAGCGTTGAAACAGGGCGAAAAGCTTTGAATCGCCCGAAACGCAGTGCTGTGTCTGCTTTTAGGCTACTTAAAAGTACTGATTCCTACTTAAAGAATCTTTTCCACAACTTCAGCCCCTTGAATATTTTTCAAAGGAAGAGTGTTGGGGCCAACTGCATACCTTGATGAAACGGGACTATGGCTACATGGCGGAGAGACTTCAGATAAGTACCCTGTTAACAGTGGATTGCTTTGGCCCTCAGTCTCAAAACTTTAAAGTGGTTTTATGACATTATATTGTTTATTGGTGACACTTTCAAGTGGTGTTAAACCTTATTTATCGTAAGCTCTCATATGGGCTCAACAATTTGAGTAAAATGGAATATTAGCTTCAAGAGATAGTATTACTGTCTCAAGGCTATTTTTCCGACATTCATAGATCCATATACGTCAGTTTTTGACTTAGGTCATACATTTCTCTATTTTTTTAAGAATTGTATAGTGGAGAGAAATTTCAGTTAGGTGGTTAATTTGGGTTTCCAAGATAAGGACATGTCAGCATGTTGGCAGAAGGGTACAGGTGGTGGAGGGGGCAGTGGCTGCTAGCCACAGCAGACAGTGGCCTAGCCCTGTGCAGGCTGGCACGTCCACTGCAACAGACAGGCTCTGTCGGATGTACAGTCATAGACTCCCCAGGGAATGCAGCATATCTGTGGCAACATGGTGGTGCAGTGCACACAGACAGTGTGTGCAAGAACGGAAAATCACAGGTTCAAAGCCCAGCTGGGGCTACTGCCAATCCAATCCACATATTTTTCCCACAACTAAACCGTGATAGTAAGGACAAACCTTTATTGCTGAGAACATACGCATGGTTAATACACCCATATTTTACCCCACCGAGCACAGACACCATAAACAGGCGCATTACCTAGAGCAGAGTCTCCCAAATGCAGTCCTGGAGGGCCACACACCATTCAGGTTCCATGCTGCCTCTAATAAAGATGCCTGTGCTGCATATCTATGCACCACCCCCATGGTATGCAGAAGTATCTCATGCATATTCATGAGGGACAGCATGAAAACCCGAACAGTGTTTGGCACACCAGGACTGGAGTTCGGAACCTCTGCCGTAAAGCAGCAGCCAACAGGGGCAGACACACCCACACCCACACCCACAGGCCCCATTGGCCAATGCGTCCTGGAGTGGCAGGACATTGGGCCCTGCGTGCATCTCCCAATACTAGCACTTGCATACCTTAGCAATGCAACCCTACACCTGGGTATACGGTACACAGCTCTCAAACGTTTGCTATGAGTACTGGCAGATAGAAATTTCTACGTTAAGCACAGTTTGCTGATTGAGCTCCATCATAACAATCATTCTGATGTCTGCGGTGTGTGCTTCAGGTCTGGTCTCTGACAGTGTTTACCACTCTGGGGAGTGACCCCCAACAGTATTGCGTACCATATCCATGCCTGTACTGTGCCCAGGACTGGTGTGGTGGGCATGGCTGCTGAACTCCTCTATAGTAGCACAATGCTGGCATAGGTGTCGGAGTGTGTGTCTGTCTATACAGTGTGTGGTAGCTGCAAACACCTTCCACAGCCCACACTGCCAGCACTGTTGCCAGTATTGGCCTGCCAATGTGCATAATAAGGAGCAAGGTACCATGGGTATAGCCCGGACACGGTGGCCTGGCCAGGGTGCATCTGCACAGGGCATAGGGCACTGACTGGGACATTTTAGTGCCCGGCCACCACCTACACAGACAGGGTGACCTCAGTATGTCCTGCTGGGAGATCACTCTCACCCTGACTGTGCAGTGACGACAGCATGGCTAGGCACCCCCATAGTGCTATGTAGTATTTCTCTCATGTGATATTTATGGGTTTCCTTTTGGGGCCCAGTCACTGACATCTGCTTGTTATGTGTATTACCATCCCAATTCTGGGTGCATGCATTTCTACCAGGAACAAGCACTATGGACTAACTAGCAGAATGTTTGCAGCTGGTATGTGTCTTGATGGAGTGCCTTGCAGGGTGCAGCGGCTGAAGGCTTGCTGCAGGAGAATATCAGATAGTGGTGGGGTGCAGCTTAGCATATACAGGCCTAATGTCTGTCTGCTATTGTGTTATGGTTATGTACAGAGCTGCATTGACTTCCCTGAAGGGTGTCTTTTCCACAACAGGACCAGGGTTGATGGTCCCCTCTACTGCCACCATTGCAGGGAGGTAGAATGTGGATCTGTTGATGGGAGACCCTGTTTGCCACCCTCAGCCCTGGAGGAGGAGGGTGATGGTATGTAATCCTCCTGGGGGTCCATGGGGGCTACACCTGACTGAGACAGACAGACATATCCAAGGTGTTTCTGCAGAAACTACCTATCTCACACATTAACACTGCTTTGTACCTGCAACATGGCCTATTTCTGCCAAGGAAGGTGCTGTGGACCTGGTGCTGGGCGCCTCACCGCACCATCAGGGTGAGCACAGTACCCGCACAATGTGACGGTGTGTAGCTACTCTGTGCCAGTAAAACACACGGTCTGTACCCCCTACAAGGCCGAGGTGCTGTGGGGGTGCACATGGTCAGGTCCCCCTACCAGGCCGAGGTGTTGTGGGGGTGCATACCCCATCTTGTGTTCATCTGTGGACAGCTGATTTGCATGTGCAGTGCATCATGGGTATGGGTGTGCTAACCCTATCCTGGTGACCACCACAGACTGTCTGTGTGGTGACGTGCAGGCTCTCTACAGCCAGCCAGAGGCTTGCTAGTAGCTATAGAATTGTAGCCCAATGGTTACTTCACTGCCTATGAAGCCAGAGGTCATGGGTTCAAACCCACAGTGGGGTTATTTGATAAGGCTGCCCAAAGCATTATCTCTTTTTAATGTACATTTTTGCTGCCATCAAAAACACCCTCAGTGTACTGTACCCATAAGGTGCCTCTGAGGGCGCTTTATAGGGCGCCCTATAGGGCACCTTATGGTTCCCGTCCAGGTAAGGTGCACTATACATTATCCTGTGACGCAACTTATAGGGTGCCCTGTAGGGGACATTTTAGGGTGCCTTGGCGGACAGTGCACTTTATAATGTGCCCTATGGAGTGCCTTATAGGGTGCCTTATACGGCACCTTCAATTACGGCACGTGAGGGCGTGTTTGCTGGCAGCAATTAATAAAATAAAAATAAAGTGCTGCAAGATACAAAACGTACATTGCAAAGCTGATGCCTCAGCCAGCCTTACGTATTAGGCACACTGGGGAGCAAACTCATGACCCCTGTATCAGCAGTCAGTGCCTTAACCATTGTGCTCCACTGCTGCTCCTCATTGAATGTCAGCGCACCTACTTATGCTTTTCATTCCTTAAACTTCACAGTGCTGCCATCAAAAACAGTGCTATGACCTTGCGGTACCTCATACGGCACCCTATAATGCGCCCTATAAGCAACATTCTAGGGTGCCTTGGCGGACAGTGCACTTTAAAATGTGCCTTATGGGGCTCCTTATGTTAACACGCTTTGAGAGTGCGTTTACTAGTAGATGTAATTAAAATATAAATAAAATGCCTCCTAAAGCAATCTTCCCCATAATAGGTAATGCCACAGCCAGCCTTGTTCATTGGGCACTTTGGGGGATTGAACCCCTGATCCCTGCACCATTGGTCAGTGTCTTAACCATTGTGCTGTGGTTCTGTTCTTGTGCTTGCACATCAGTGTGCTGCCTTATGCCTCCCAAAGCAATAGCATGCTGCCTTATTCCACCCATTATTGAAATGCCTCAGCCAGCTGTCTTCATTGGGCACTGTGGGGGATTGAACCCCTGATCCCTGCACCATTGGTAGATGTCTTAACCATTGTGCTGTGGCTCTGCTCTTCTGTTTGCACATCAGCGTGCCACTTATGCCTCCCGCGCAGCTTTCTCATGCGCTAATGTGCGGGGCGTCGCGCACCTTAGCGCATATTTAAATCACGGTTTTTCTTTTTCAGAAAGAAACGCACACTCCTTATATGGCACCCGCACACTAGCGCGGCCCGCACATTACCGGGGTTTTAGTAAACATACCCCTTAGTAGTTCTTTTTAGATGCTTTATAGATTTTATTTATATCCATTGGTAAAGAATGTAGCTTCTTGTCAAGGATCTGAATGCTTGTTTTTAACATTAGGTAGCATACAGGTCTATTCACAACAGGACATCCAGCCCCCTGTACGGCCAGGCAGAATCAGGCCGTGCAAAGCTAGACCTGATTTTGATCCTGCAGCCCCTGTGGGTCAGAATTAGGTTTAGTGCCTAGACGTGCAGGCCATGACACAATTCTGCACAGCTTTACGTCTCAGCGACTATCTGGCTAACACAGCTGGGCTCGTGAATGGAGCCATAGTGCCATGGTGTCCCATTGCCATGGCACCGCGGCTTCATTCACGAGCTGTGATTGCTAGCTGCCACGGAGCAACTCCCATTCCCCGCAGCCCAACCCCTGATCTGCTCTTCCAAGGCCTGGGTCAGGTTGTGGGGAACCCCTTGAGCCCCCTCCCGTGTCCCGCGCCATGGTCCCCCACCATCCAGGGGGACTTATTCCACCTTCGAGGTGGAATAAGTCCCCTGTCTAGCCTGAAGGCCTTGGATGTACAGGGCCAACCTTGGAATCGGCTCTATACGTCCAGGAACAAGGGTCGCCCATGTCACACCTTCGCTCCACCTCCAGAACACCCCCTCACCCCCATCAAGGCCTCCCTGTACAAACCCGCTGTTCGTACAGGGAGGTTAGTGATGGGGACAGCAGGGGGATGAATAGCAGGGACGGACGTCTCAACAGAATGTCCATCCTCACTTTTCGCAGGACAGAATGACCCCCATATAACATAGTAAAGGACAGCAGATAAAGACCAGCATCATCCATCTAGTCTGCCCAGCAAGGTGGCAAGAGTAGGTGCACGCTGCCCTCCCCATGCCTTTGTTTAGCGGTATACCCACCACTCCGTGCAGATCACCTCTACTTGTTGAGATATCAGAGACAGTTAAGTTTATTTTGATTGTATCCTGTTTCTATAAAGATCTGTAACATAGTATATGACAGCAGATAAAGACCAGTATTTATTTTACTAGGCTTATATACAATTTTTCTACTATTCAAAGTGGTGCACATTCAGATACTGTATATATATTTTTTCCCTTGTCCATGAAGGGCTTGCAATCTGTTTTTATACCTTAGGTAATGGAGAGTTAAGTGGCTTGCCCAAGGCCACAAAGAGCACCTGTGGGACTAGAAACCCCAGTCCTTTTAGCCCAAGGTTGCTGGCCTTTAGTGAAATTTGAACCCCTGGCCTGAGGTAACTTGCCCCAACCACAAGACAACTCCTCTAGTCTGCTCAGCAAGGTGGCAAGTGTAGGTGCACCTGCCGCTCCATGCAGGTCACCTCTCCTCATGCCTTTGTTTAGGGGTGTTCCCACTGCTACGGCAAGGTCACCCCTATTTGTTGAGATATAAGAGATAATTAAGTTTATTTTGATTTTATTCTGTTGCTTAAAGAGATCCACTGTGTCTGTCCCATGGTATTTTGAATTCTGTCACTGTATTTGCCCACACCACTTCCATCAGGAGGGCATTCCAAGCATCCACCAAGTATTTCCTGATGTTGCCTTTCAGTTTACCTCCTTGCAGCTTCATGTTATGCCCTCTAATTTTACAGCTTCCCCCTCTTTGAAAAAGGTTTGTTTGTTCATTAATACCGTATACATACTTAGGTCTTCGAGTCTCTTCTCATATGTCTTTTGGTGCAGGCTCCAAATCATTTTGGTCACCTTCCTCTGAACCATTTCAAGTCTTTTTATATCTTTTGTGAGATATGGTCTCCAAAAGTGAACACAATACTTCAAGTGAGGCCTCACCAATGATTTGTACAGGGGCATTAATACTTCCTCCTTTCTGCTGGTAATCCCTCTCTGTATGCAACCCAGCATCCTTCTGGCTTTGGCCACTGTCTTGTCACACTGTTTCGCCACCTTGAGATCCTCAGAAACTAGCACTCCAAAGTCTTTCACCTGGTCCATGTACACCAACCTCTCATACCCTATTCCATACCTTGGAGTTCTGCATCCTAAGTGCATGACACTGCATTTCTTCACATTAAATCTTAACTGCCAAGCATTAGATCATTCTTCCAGCTTTTGTAGATCTTTCCTCATGTTGTCCACACCCTCAGGGGAGTCCACTCTGTTGCAAATTTTTGTGTCATCTGCAAAAAGACAGACTTTTCCGGTTAGTCTTTCAGCAATATCACTCATGAATACATTGAACAGTACTGGTCCCAGGATCAATTCCTGGGACATGCCACAACTCACCTTCCTTTAATCTGAGTGCGTTCCATTTACCATCACCTTCTATTGTCTGTCAGTCAACCTATTTCTGATCCAGTTCACCACCTTGGGAGTATGAGTATCAAAGGCTTTGTTGAAATCTAGATAAATCACTTCCATTGCATGCCTTTGATCTAGTTCTCTGATCACCCAGTCAAAGAACTCAATCAGATTTGTTTGGCATGATTGTCCTTTGGTAAAACCATGTTGCCTCAGATCATGCAACCTTTTGGTTTCGAGAAAATCCACTATTCTCTCTTTCAGGAGTGCCTCCATTAGTTTTCCCGCCTTCGAGGTAAGGCTTACTGGCCTGTAGTTTGTCACTTCTTCCCCATTACCACTTATGTGAAGAGATACAACATCAGCCCTTCTCCAGTCCTGTGGAACTTCTCCTATCGCCAAGGATATATTAAAAACATCCTTTATGTTTGAATTTGTTTATTGATTCAAAATCCAAAACAAAACAACGCCGAAGTCATAGTACAGCGTATGGTAAACCCCACTTACGCAAGCACTACTACTCTATCCCTCCGCTCTTGATAAACAACATCACATACAGTATCACAAAGTACCAGCAATCTCCCCCCACTAAAGGGTACAGTTACAATCAGTACAACCTCAATAGAACACTGAAATTAGAATATGTATCAGTGGCACGAAGGGCCAGAAAGGAATCCAGTGTAGGCCAAAACCGCCCTCCCCCCTCCCGGGCCCCAACACCCCCCCCCCCCGGGGACAACCCGAGGGTCCGGGTAGCCTAACGGCTGACCGAGGGGGAGGGGCACCCCACACTATAACAGACCGAGACGCGTACCACTCCTCCATTACAGTAATCCCCACCCCCCCACACTGCAGTTCCCCCCCTGCCACCCCCCCACCCCCCACCCATCATCCAACCCCTCCCCACCCCTCCCACCCATCGACACCAAGCAGGCCATCACACTCACATGCAACCTCGCCCGAACTCTGAGATATTCAGGTGCACCTACCGTTACTAACAAGGATGCCCCAATGAGAGAAAATAGAGGGACCCTGAAAAAGTAAGGGACAAAGAAAGAGAGAGGAGAAGGAGAAGAAGAAGAGGAAGATGAAGATGAAGAAGGAGGGCCTTCCACTCACCCAACTAATACCCTCCCAGAAGCCGATGACGAGCTCTACGGGGCAGAGACTGAAGATGTGGGCCCCAGCCCTCCAAAAATCTCCCCCAACGCTGTGGGTGACCCCCCACCCGACGCCGTTCCATCACCAGCACCATATGCAACTTGTTTCGCCACTCCCCATAGGTGGGACCACGGCTATCCACCCACCTCTGCAAAATAGTCAGGCGAGCAGTCACCAACACCAAGCGAATCCAGTGCCAGACAACACTCCCCACCCTCTCTTCAAAGGATTCAGGCCAAATGTCCAAGACCACACTCGCGGCTGAGAGCCCCAAACGCACCCGCACACATCGCTCTAAATAGACCAGCACCTTCCCCCAAAAAACCTTAACCGATGAACACAACCAGAACATATGTCCTAAGGAGGCTCCTTCTGCCCCACAGCGAGGACAACAATGGGAGCCACCAAATCCAGCTTTCCACGCCCGAATGGGGGCAAAATAAAGCCTGCGAAGCAGCTTGTACTGCATGTCTCTATGTGCAACCACTACACTCAACTTCGGGATGCCCGCCAAACCCCTCAAAACCCCGTCCTCCTCCACCACTTCCCCCAAGTCCCTAGTCCAAGCTGCCGCCAAGTCAGCTATCCGGAGCGGCGGGACGGACTCCCACAGCATTTTATGTAGCCAAGCCACTCCTCCCCCCCTTTCTCCGGCCATCAACGCCTCCTCTATACGGGTATTCACCTCCCCCCGTAAGGCATCCGGGGAAAGACTACGAATATAGCTGCGAATTTGAGCATAAGGAAACACATCTATCCCCATTAGGGGGTACTGCATCCTGAGAGTGGCAAACGACTCTATCCTACCCTCCGCCGTAACCAACTGTTCTAAGGTAACTATACCAAGCCGATGCCACCTAACAAAACTCACCCCGGACATGCCGGGTGGAAACTCCGCGTTACCTCGGAGCGGGAGATAGGAAGAACAATCGGCCCTAATCCCCCTACTCTTACAAAAGTATTTCCAAGCACTACGTACGGGATCTAAAAGCACCCCGCGGATGGACCGAGCAATCCCGGGAAGCGACTTCGCATGCAAAATATATCGGAGCTGCAAAGGGCGCACCAGCTCCTGGAGCAAAAACAAGGGAGTATGGACATCCATGTCCCATAGCCAGTCCCGGGCATGACGCAGAAGGCAAGCCATATTGTATTTTTTGAGATCCGGGACACCCATGCCCCCCTGGGCCCAAGGCTGCCGCAAAATTCCCAAACTCGCTCTGGGGCGTCTACCCCGCCAAAGAAACTTATTAATCAACCCATCCATCTTGCGGATGTCAGCACGCTTTAACAGAATGGGTAGCGTCTGAAATAAATAAAGCAACTTGGGAAACAACGTCATTTTAAATAAGGCAATGCGACCTCCCAAAGACAACGGCAGATCCCGCCATCTATCTACCCTATCCGACAAGTCCCCAAAGTATTTTTTAATATTCAGATGGTAAAGATCAGACAAATCTGCAGGCAAATATGTTCCCAGGTACTTAAAATATCCATCCGCCCACCTTAGCGGAAAATCACCCTGCCAACCACCAGGGAGCTGCCAGCCCACCAGGAGGGCCTCTGACTTGTCTAAGTTCAAGCGGAGACCCGAAGGTCTCCCGTAAACCCGAAAAAGTTCCAACAGAGATGGTAAGCCCTCCCGCGGCTCCGCCAAATGAACAAGCAGGTCATCCGCAAAAGCAGCCACTCGGAACTCACTCTTGCCCACCGGTATACCCCGAAACATAGCGGAGGAGCGAATCTGAATTAGCAGGGGCTCCAGCGTCAGCACAAACAGCAGCGGGGATAAAGGACAGCCCTGACGTGTCCCCTTCTGGATGTGAAATTCAGAGGTCAGATTCCCATTTACCAGAAGGGCTCCCTTCGGATCAGCATACAACAACCGCACCACTTCCACAAAGAACCCAGAAAAACCCATCCCATCCAGGACCTGGTACATAAAATTCCAATCCACCCGATCGAACGCTTTTTCTGCGTCAAAACTGATCAGCATGGAACTCATATGGGCCCTTTCACCCGCACACATAGAAGCCATAATTCGTTGCAAATTATACGATGCATGCCGCCCTCGTACAAACCCCACCTGATCCGTATGGATTAGAGCTGGTAAAAACTCCGCCAATCGATCCGCCATAATTTTGGCCAGAATCTTAATATCAACATTTAGAAGGGAAATAGGCCGATAAGAGCCCGGAAGAAGGGGATCCCTACCAGGCTTCGGCAGGATAGTAACCACAGCTTTATTCGCTGCATATGGGAAGCAGCCTCTATGTACCAGATCTTCAAAATAGTCCAGCAGAGGGCCCACTATCTTATCCCCCAACAGTTTATAGAATTCCCCCCATAGACCATCAATACCCGGGGCGCGTCCACCCTTCAACTGCTTAATTCCCAGTTGCACCTCCTGTACCGAGATAGGGCGATTAAGAACCTGCAGATTCTCCTCCAACAATTTGGGCAAGTCGCAACTCTGTAAAAATTCTCGACCCGCCTCCAGCTGCCCCCCCTCTCTACCATAAAGATGCTGAAAAAAATCGCAAAAAACCTGCTCAATATCTGCCCGCTCCATCTTAAGGGACCCATCAGGATGCCGGATTACCCCTATCTGCCTGGGGCCCCCCTCCGACTTGATTAAAGAGGACATCAACTTGCCTGCCCGATTGCCATGTCGGTACAATTGGTACCTATAGTACATCCATGATTTCCGGGCCCGCTGATGGAGTAACAGTTCCAGCTCCATTCGCAGCTCCTGCATGCGTATCTGATTCCCCGTGGTTTTATACGATGCCAGTCTCCGCCTTGCCTTCCCCAGCTCCCGCTCTAGCCGTAAAATATTCTGATTCAACCGCTTTCGTTTGGAGCTATAATAGCTAATAATCTCGCCCCGGAGCACTGCTTTTCCCGCTTCCCAGAACAGAGCCGGGTTAATCCCAGGCTGATCATTGGTTTCTGCATAAATCTCCCATCTTTCCCGGAGATACTTTTCAAATTGGACGTCCCCATTAAGCTCCAAGGGGTAGCGCCATGGCTTATTGCTGCCCTGCTCTCTCCTACCAAGCTCTATGAGCACCATCGCATGGTCGGATATAACTGAAGGGCCCACCACCGCCCCAGCAATCCGACTGAATAGCGGTTCAGCTATGAGAAAATAATCGATACGCGACCATGTGCCATGTGCCCTAGACATATGGGTATATTCCCGAGCCCCGGGGTGCAGCACCCTCCAGATATCCAACAAATTATTGCCATCGCACATTCCCAAGATCTTCCTCGCACTCCTCCGATCCCTATTTCCTGGTGGTCCTGACTTATCCATATGCTCATCCAGCACCGTATTAAAGTCTCCTCCCATAATAACCTGATAACCAGTAGTACTGGTCACTAGTTGGGCCACCTGCTGATAGAAGTGAGCCTCATACTCGTTCGGCGCATACACCGAACCTAAGACCACCTTTAAGCCATCCAAAGTACCCCAAACAAAAACATACCGCCCATGCTCATCAGTGACAACTCTCTCCTCCACCCAACCCAAGTGTTTTGCCACCAAAATGACTACTCCCCGCCTTTTCCCCAGTGCTGGAGCCCCATAAACCTTACCGATCCACCCTTTACACAGTTTCGCATGCTCCACTGCAGACTGATGTGTCTCCTGAAGCATCGCAATGTCAATCCGCTTACGCTTCAATAGTTGCAACACTTTATAGCGTTTTATAGGAGAGCCCAGCCCACAGACGTTCCAGGAAGCAATCCTAGTGTGATTAACCATCCCTTAGTCGCCCCTTGGTACCCCCATGATAATCACACTCCCAAAAGGAATTTGGACGCAGGGGCCCCCCCAGCCTAGGACCCCCACCTCGCACCACACCAATGACTAATGCAAGCGCACCACCAAACCAATCTGCTCGTAGCACAAACCCTGCTCCAAATGCAATGCTACTGCTCAGTGTCAACCCCTCCCCCATTCCCCCCAACCCCCCCCAATCCCCAGTCCTCAGAAATCTCCACCCCCCCCACCAGTTCTATTCTGCATCCTCTAACCTCGATCAAGAGGCCCTCCTGCACTTCCGGAGCACGCAGAGCCCCCCCCCCCCCCCCCAAGCATTCTTCCCACTCGTCTCTCTCCACCACCATCATCTTAACACCCTGCAAGTCTCATGTCTCACAGTACACTCGTGTATACCCAGGGTCGCTGGCACCCCTCACACCATTCAGTCATCCAGCCATCCCCAGCAAAGGTCCAGAAGGAGTTCCACCATTATAAGCATTCGAAATAAACAATTGTCCCCCCCCACAGAACAAAGCAACAGCTGACCAGCCACTACAACCCCACATAAAGAACCAGTACAAACCATCACCCCCTGACATTCCCTTGCAGTCCCATAGAGCCCACCTCCCCCAACCCGTCCCAAGAACTAATAACCCCAAGCACAGAACAGTACAAAAACTTTAGCAAACATTATCAAACAAATGAGATCCTTCAAAGACAGCGAAGCCGTCTGCCGGGACACGAGGCCTCCAAGCATTCTGCCGAGCATACATGACAGCCACTATTCTTCGCCCCGGCCTCCAGTCTAACAATGTCCTCGGCTCTCATACTGCCAGGTCTATCCTGCAGTCAACCGCCGCTCAGTCTCTACCTGACCAGGTTTGTGGCGACAACATCACCCGCGCTGTTGGCAGTACTGCAGGGCCTCCTCCGGTGTCGAAAATAGACGCTGCACCCCGTCACAGTCCACTTTCAGGCGGGCAGGGTAGGCCAGCGTGAAGCGAAGGCCCCTCTCCACCAACATACTGCAGACGTCTTTATAGGCCTTCCTGCGTAGGGAAACCCCCGCAGAGTAGTCTTGGAAGACTAAAACTTTATGGACACTGTTGCCATCTCTGCGCTGCTGCCGGGCGGCCCGTAGAACTCCCTCCTTCTGAGCGGCATTAAGAAAACGAGCAATGACTGCTCGCGGTCTGTTATCCCCAGCACGGTAAGGCCCCAACCGGTGAGCTCTTTCAAGGATGATCGCCCCCAGCTCCCCGTCCACCGGCAGATGGTCAGGGATCCACTTCTCTAAGTAGCGTCGTAAGTCGATTTCTTTCACCGATTCCGCAATGCCGATGAATCGTAGGTTATTTCTACGGCTCCGATTCTCCAGATCTTCAATCTTATCTGCCTGCTTGACCAGCTGCTCCTCCAGTTGTTTAAGCCGAGCGGAGGCCTGAGCATGGCCATCCTCCAACGTGCTTATGCGCTGTTCAGCCTGCTCCACACGCCCGTTAAAATCGGTGACAGCTTGTGCCACTGCACTCATTTGGGTTGCCAGACCTTCAAGACGATCTTCTAGGGCCAGCACCACTGCTTTGGTAACTTCAGTTACTATTGAGCCCTGTGCCGCTAAGATCTGGCCATCCGCTCCACTCTCCGCCATCTTAGCCTCCGCTCCACGTGGCTTCTCTTTCTTAGCAGATTTCGTTGCCATGGCCTCTTCCGACCCAGTATCTGCCCCACTGCTGCCTCTTAGACCTCGGTAGTGAATGGTCTCCCCCACAAGAAATCTGGCCGTGGAAAATCAGTAGATTAGTGCTGATGGGGAAGGGGCAGGCTCCGGAGCTAAGAAAGACACGTCTCTCCTAGCCCACCATGCCACCGGAAGTCCAAAAACATCCTTTAAAGGCCCTGCCAGAGCCTCTCTGAGCTCTTTCAGTATCCTAGGATGTAGCTCATCCTAACCCATTGCCTCTGTCCACTTTCAGTTTTGCAAGGTGGTCAAACACATAATCATCTGTGAATGTTGCAGTATTTACTCCATTCCCACTTGTATATTTGTCAGTCACAGGTGGTCCTTTTCCAGGATTTTCTTTATAAAAACAGAAGTATTTGTTTAGCATTTTTGCTTTTTCAATTTCACTTTCCACAAATCTGTTCTCAGTACTTTTGAGTCTTGCGATTCCACCTCTGATCTTTCTCTTCTCCTGAATATACCTGAAAGGATTTTGACTCCAAGCTTCAGATCTTTAGCCATCTTTTCTTCTGCCTTTACTTTTGCTATCATTATTTCTCTAAGACCTGAAAAACTGGTATTTTATTGGCTTATGCTGCTGGGTTGCCAGGAGTTATCATTTACTCAATGGCACACATTGCATTTTTGCATAGACTATCCAGTTCTTTAACAGGGGCCTTAAATGATTCCAGTGATCTTGTGGAACATTTCTGCAGTTTAATTATATTCAGTTGTTGATTCCATTTGTTTGATAACCCCTTTGATTTGATCTGATCATTGCTTTTTATTTTTTCCATCCCAATGGAAGTTGGAAAGAATTATACAAAAGGGGTTGAGAAATGTCTTTCTGCCTCTTTGTATGGGGGGAAAATAAATCTTAAAAAATTAAACATAATGGGATGAAACTTGACATGGGGGAAAACTTGGGCAAGTTTGAAAATGGGCCAAATCAGACCAGGGATTCCAGAGAAAAAAGCCCCCCAATAAAAAAGTGGCGCAATCCATTTCTATGGGAGAACGAGTTCCAGCTTCTGCCATAAAGAAACATACAGTGAAGCATATCCATTAGGCAATTGCTCCTTTAAAACTGCCTCCCGTTCTCAGCTCTCCCCATACTCGAAACTACTCCACCCAAAAATACCCCCACAACTTCCCTGCCCCCCCAAACAATTCCATGCAACTGCCCCAACACCCCTCAAACTGTCTTCATCCCCAAAAATATCCCCCCTGCAATTGTCCCACCATCCTGCAAACTGCCCCACCCCCCCAAAAAATACCCCTGTAACTGCCCCATCAGCCTGCAAAAAAAACCCTACCCTAAAAAGTAGCCCTCTGGAACTGCTGCTATCTCAAAAACTACTCTTGAAAATTGCCCTAATCCAAAAAATACCCCCAACTGGCCCTCCAGTCCACAAACTACCCCACCCCTAAAAACAAGCCCTCTAAAACTGCCCCAATGAAAAATCTACCCCATAACTGTCCCACCACCTAATCTCAAAAAATATCTTTGCAATGCCCCACGATCCCAATTGACCCTCTAGAACTGCCTATCCCAAAATCTGTCCTGCAACTGCGCTCACATCCAAGAAATTCATACCCACGAATGCAACAACATTCTGCAACTTGCCTTCACCTGCAAAACATACCCCGTAAAACCACCCCACCATCCTGCAAACTCCCTCCCCTGAAAAAAACAATGCCTCCCACAACTGTCCTATCACCTGAAAACTGCCCCACCGCCTTGCTAACTTTCCTCACACCCAAATTCACCACACTAGCTACTGCCCCACCACCCCCAATGACTGCCCCAATCCACAAAACTACCCCTCCCCTCTGCAGCTGCAGTTAAACATACAAAACAGACATACTTTATACCCACAGAGGGAAAATACAAACACAAGACACATACATATAGGCAGTGCAGATACAGATGGGTGTGTTTTTGCACACACAATCACAGTGCAGAGGAGTTGGAAAGAATTCCATGAGCCATACTCTGCATCCTTTCTCCACTTGCTGGATTTTATAATTTCTGTCTCTGGACTCATTGTAGCAAAATGTGCTTCTGTTAGTGCAGGTAATAGCACGGTGTTTGCGTACAATTGTTTGTGCTAGTATGGCACAGAAAGCAGAAAGAAATTTAATGTAGGCATAATCAATGTGCAAATTGGTTCAGGGGGTATGTCCATAGTAATCAATGAACAACCCTGTTCATCGATTACTATGGACATACCCCCTGAACCAGCATACAAGTCAGATCATCAACCCCCCCCCACCACCCCAAGACTTTATATAAGACTGTATAATAATAGCTCATGATGTATAATAGCGCACTATGTAGATAAACCAAATCTAATCACATCCCCGCCAACACATACACACCACTCTGTACACTGCATGAAAACATTTGCCCCCTTGATTGTTTGCCATGGAAACCGCTTTGATTGAATGATAAGGCGGTATATAAATACCATTAAATAAAATAAATAAATAAAATAAAATGGCTGTGCTATTAGCAGTGCATGGCATATTTAAATCAATTTAAATTGAAAATAATGAAATAATTAGCTCGGTGGCCCAGTACATCATCATAGCAGGAGAGGACAGGACCTTTTAACATTCACTGATGCACAGGTCCTATGCTGACCATCACTGCTGGGGTAGAGGTCCCAGTAGAAATCCAGAGAGAAGGCGATGATGTGACCTCATTTGGGGTCCTGACCAATAGTTTGGGAACCATTGTATTAGCAGTTTCCTGGGTGTTTCCAAAAGAGCCCCAAAATGGTAAACATGTAGGTGGTTAAAATAGAATATTGCACTGACTGCATTTGAAAATCCAGCCCTGGGGATGCCCCAGCCTGGCTCTTTTTTTGCCAAGCTAAATCTAAGAGGAAAGAGATTTTGTGCCATCAGATTTCAGCTAGGCATCTGAGGAAGGGGGTGGATTTTTTTTTTACCTGTTAGTTTCAAGTATTTGAGCTAAATTCAATTATATAAATTTTGATATATTTTCTTTAAAATAAATATCAGTGGTGTGCATAATAACATGAAAAGTAAAAGAATGCCAATCCATATAAAAGGAAAGTTCAGTAAAAGATTACAAATAAATGAAAATTCAAAAAATACAACATTCCTAAGTATAAATTAAAATTAAATATAAAAAATAATGGTTAAAATAATATAAATTAAGAAATTAAGAAAATTTAAAACCAAATAAAAATAGAAAAAATCATTAGAAAACTAAAACCTAAATTAAGAAAGAAAAAAAAAGATTTTGCCAGGTTGTCTGCACCCTCTCTCCCAGGTGTCAATTCTGAATGAATGGTAATTGAAAGTGATATGTTTTTGAGACCGGCTTTAAAAGCTTTGAATGATGACTCAAGATGGAGTAACAGAGGTACATCATTGCAAAGGTGAGGGGGATAATGCAAAAAATGCTGTCCTCTGGGTATCTTCCAATCTTGCTCCAGAAACTGAAGGTATATTTAGTTGATTTAGAATGAATGGAATGTAGCAAGAAAATCAGAACATGCAAAGAAATGAGAGATGCAAGATATTGAGTATATAGGTGAATCTATAAAGACAGATATCTGAGTCATGACCAAATCCTGGATGCCAGGTTGCCATGATGCCTAGAAATTGTACCCTGCATTTCATGCCCCTGAAAGGTTTGCTCCTTTATTTTTTGCACCAGTGCTGAAACAGGCGAGCTTCTTCCTTCACCCTGATTGGTGATCGGCTCTCTGCAAGGTGCTTGAGCTGCATGGTGAAGGACGTTTGGGCTGATCTCACAAGATCACACCAAAACCTCCTCCACCACATGGCTCAAGCTCCTTGCAGAGAGACAATCATGATGAGAAAGCAGCGTGACCTTTTCTGTGCAGCTGAAACAGCAGGTGAGAGATGGCTATGAGCGAAAGAGACACCGGGTGATGGGAGGATGATGGGAGGGTGTGAGAGAGAGACAGAGAGAGACTGGGTGAAGGCTGTGAGAGGAGGGGCTATGTGTGAGAAAGAGAGAGATGAGGTGATGGCTTCAAGAGAGAAAGAAACACTGGGTGAAGGCTGTTGGAGGAGGGACTAGGAGTGAGTGAGAGAGAGTGAGAGAGATACTTGGTGATTGCTGGGGGCTATGAGAGAGAAAACAATACTGGGAGATAGTTGGAAGGGGCTATGAGAGAGCGAGACACTCAATGATGGCTGGGGGTTAAGAGAAAGAGAGACTGGGTGATGGATTGGGGGTTATGAGAGAGAGAGAGAGAGAGAGAGAAAGAGAGACTGGGTGATGGCTCTGGGGAGCCATTATGAGAGAAAGAGAGACTAGGTGATGACTCTGGAGAGTGGCTATGAAAGAGAGAGAGATTAAGAAATGGCTGTGAGGGGGTTATGAGAGGGAGAGGAACTGGATGAAGGAAGAGAGAGGAGGTGAGTGGTGCCTATGAAAGATTATTTTTGTTCCGTGTATTACCAAGTCATAATGATATGTGAAGCTATAAAAGTGCAGCTATAAAGGGTCAGCAGTATTCTGCTGACAATGTACTCAGTATGGAACACCCTGCCAGCCCACATCAGATCCATGAGCAACCTCCTCACCTTTTGGAAACAGCTGAAGACATACCTCTTCATTGAACACTTTGGCCCTTCATCCTAACACTCCCCACATGTAACACCCCCCATGACACACCCCCCCCCCCACTAGAATGCACAGCACTGCCCCCATGCCCCCGTAATCTACTTCACCTCCGGTATAAATAACCTGTTGCCAATAAATGTTTTACTTGCATTCTAGCTAAATTAATGCTCATGTAAATAAACATAATTACGAAGGACAGTTACATTATATTGTAAATAAGTTAATGCCCAATTCTAAATCCTGATGTCTACTTGTAAATCATTGTCTATTATCTGTCTGTATTTACTAACACCACAGTCAATGTACATAAATTAACATGATGTTCAATGTAACCTATTATTCCTTGTTCAATGTAAATGCTTTGACCTGGAAAAAAGTGGTATACAAGCACAGCTAAATAAATAAAAAAATAAACAAACAACATACTCATTGGGGTTAGTAAAAGGGGAAGGAGTAAAAGGAGAAGAGGGATCAGGGTGCGGGGACACTATGACCAAGGTCTTGGTGGCTGGCTCTTAGATTCCAAGAAAATTTGTCAAGGCCTGTTATAGAGAATACAAAATTTTATTGGTTACCAATGTTCTTGATATAGAAGAGGTAATACATTATCATACGTGACAGGGCAACATGTAAACTGCACATTTTGTACTGTCTGAAGATTCTTTCATTAATAAGAAAAAAGACTAGCATATATAGAATTAAGGTAATCTGATAGTGATATAATAAAAACGTTAGTAAAGGTCCATAATGCAGTGTGGTCCAGAAAGGACAAATAACTCTAAATGAATTGACAGCTATAAAGAAACCAGCAGTGACTGCTGAAATCTGCTGGTCAAATTGAAGGATATTATCTAATATACTCCTCAAATATTTAAAAGCAATGGAATGTGTATGGGTGAGATAGGAGTAACTGAACTCCCAGTAAGCCAAATAGCAATAAGAATATAAGAACATAAAGAACATAAAATATGCCATACTGTATCAGACCAAGGTCCATCAAGCCCAGTATCCTGCTTCCAACAGTGCCAAATTCAGGTCACAAGTACATATAAGTTTCCCAAAAAGACACACAGGCTCCATAATGCTTGTATTGGGTCAAGCAGTGGATTTCCTGGGTCCTCTTTAATAATGGTTTATGGACCTTTCCTCCAGGAACTTGTCCAAACCTTTTTTAACCTTTTTGGACAGTGAAAAAGACAGACAGGAAGAAAATTGATGCCTTTGAATTATGGTGCTGGCGGCGAATACTGTGTATACCATGGACTGCCCGAAGAACAAACCAGTCGGTACTAGAGGAGATCAAACCTGAGCATTCTTTAAAAGCTTAGATGAGAAGACTTCGGCTTTCATACTTTGGACACATCATGCGAAGAGAGAGATCATTAGAGAAAGACATCATGCTTGGCAAGATAGAAGGTAAACGTAAAAGAGGAAGGCCAGCAATGAGATGGATCGATACAATAACAGCAGCTACGGGTACCAGTCTGTCAACAATGAGCCGCCTTACTGAAGACCGAACACAATTTAGGATAGCTATCCAGAGGGTCGCCATGAGTCGACTCCGACTCAACGGCACTTAATAACAACAACAACACTAACAGCTTTTACTACATCCTCCGATAATGAATTCCAGAGTTTGATTACGCGTTGAGTGAAAAAATATTTTCTCTTATTAGTCTTAAACAGGTTAAACTGTAGCTTCATTACATGTCCTCTAGTCTTTCTACTTTTTGATGGCATAAACAATTGATCTACAGTTATCTGTTCCATTCCATTCATTAATTTATAGACCTCTATCATATCTCCCCTCAGCCGTCTCTTTTCCAAGCTGAACAGCCCTAATCTTTTAAGCCTCTCCTCATAGGGGTATCCTTCCATCCCCTGTACCATTTTGTTGGCTTTTCTCTGTACCATTTCTAATTCTGCTATATCCTTTTTAAGATACGGTAACCAGAATTAAACAAAATACTCAAGATGTGGTCACACTATGACATGATACAGAGGAATGGTGAATAAAACAGATATTCTCTGTTTTATTCATCTAGATGTGGAACTTTTCATCATGTAGCTATAGTTTGGGTTGTTCTTCCCTATATGCATAAATTTGTATGTGTTCACATCAAAGTTCATCTGCCATTTGGATGCCCAGTCTTGCTGTTTCTCACAATTTCCTTGTAATTTAGCAACTTAGAATAATTTGGTGTCATCTGCAAATTTGGTAACTCCCTTATTCCCATTCCCAGGTAATTTATAAATATATTAAAAAAGCAGTAGGCCCACTACAGATCCCTAGGGCACTCCACTATTCACTTTTCTCCACTGAGAAACTTGACTATTTAGACCTACTCTCTCTTTTAACCAATTACTTATTGACAATAGAACATTGCCTCTTATCCTATGGCTTTTAAATTCCACTAAAGTCTGTCTTGAGGAACTTTGTTAAACACTATCTTTAAATCCAGAAACACTATATCAACTGGCTCACCTTTATCCACATATTTATTACTACCTTCAAAGAAATGTAGCAGATTGGTGAGGCAAGACTTCCCTTACCTAAATCCATGTTGGTTTTTTCCCATTAAACCATGAATATTTATGTGTTTAGCAAATTTAGTCTTTATAAAATTTTCCCGTCTTTGAAGAAGTTAATTTGTTTATCCTCCCTTAACCATAATTCCACTTTAGTAAGACAACATTTGAGAGGTGTTAAGTCAATTGATTGGGAATCCATATGTGCCAATAAAATGAAATCATCTGCATAATAATAAACGCTGATTGCAGTGTCATGAATGAGGTGAGTGAGGGAGCTTAAATAGATATTAAATAGCAAAGGCGAAAAGACAAGATAACTCATGTGGCATTGATTGAGAAGAACCAGAATGGACTATGAAAAGCTTATCTAAAAAATATGCAAATCAGGAGAAAACAGTATCTTTAAGACCAATGCTACCTAAGTTGGTCAAAAGGATCTGGTGGTCAACTATGTCAAAAGCAGCTGTCGGATCTAACGATACCACCAAAATAATACCCCCACGATCCAAAGTAGAATAAACCTCACTCAGCATGAAGGTGAGAACTGTCTTTGTATTGTGCCCCAGAAAGAATCTGGCCTGCTGGGGATGGAGAGAATTGATATGCTCATGTGATTCCATAAAGGAGTGAAAACAAATTTCTTTGCAACTTTAGACATAATAGGCAAGTTGGAAACTGGTCTGTAGTTTGAAGGAATTAATGGATCTGCTTTAGAGTTCTTCAGAATGGATCTAATTATTACTGTTTTCCATGCTTGAGGAGCAAAACCGAGAAACAAACTATGGTTAATGATGGAACAGACAATTGGTACTAATCCTAAAGATACCAACAGGATGGAATAGGATTGATTGAATATGTGGTTTTCCTCATCGCGGGGGAGAGATTATAGTTCCTTCCCCAAGTCTTGCTGGGTACCTTTACGTGATGATCTCATTGTACAAAATCTATACTAAATCCCAGCCAGGTGACACTATAATTGGATTTTGGTAAGAAAGAAAAAGAAAAATACATACTGGCCGCATGTCGCCCAGGTTAAAAAGGTGCCCACCTGTAGCCTTTGCACTAGGGCTAATGATAGTGGTAATTTTAGTGCAGACATTGCAGATGTGGGTAACATCCCTGCCATGGATAAAGGCCATGGTGAGTGTGTTCATAGGCCCACTGTGGAAGGAGATAAACTACAGAAATTAATGAAAAAGTTAAGAGGATTAACTAGGGTTAAGTGGACTTCTGCAGATAAAGAGGAGATAATGTACTGCTATTTTTATGCTACAAACCCTATATTTAAATCAAGAGGGTATACAAAAGCATTAACAGTAAATTTGAGAGACTGAGATCACACTCCACATACCCTGACTTAGAAGTGAGGTTCATGACTGTCATGTATGCGCAAAACTAACCCATTTGGAGAAGCTGCCAGGAGATTGTTTATGAAGAGATGTTAAATGTTACACAAGGAAATACAGACCACGAATGAGAAAGTGAAGAAACAAGTGAAGAGACTCCTGATAAATCAGATGATGTAAAATGCCCCCAGCAGAAAATGAGTCCTGGATGTCAGAAATCTTTTCAATAAAATACGATGCTAGCTCTTCATTATGCTGGTCATTTAAAAGCCTTATTTGTTATCTGGATGTCTGAAAACGGGCACATGGACATCCAAATCATGAAGGACATCCCTGGAGTCCATTAGCAAATGATGTCTAAAGACGTCCCCAGCATAGGGATGTTCAGGAAGGCAAATGGTGTAATTTAGGCATGTCTGGGGCGGAATGATGTATTTAAATGCCCTTGCTCAATTTCAGAAATGTTGGGATGTCTGCAGCCTTGTCCAAGTTTATACCTGCTTCAGGCACAAATAGGCATCGGGAAAGTGCTCATTTGGGCCATTAAACATGTAGAAAAGAGGGCATTCCATCATCCCCAGTACTCTCCACAATCACAATGATATTTTTTGTGTAATTGGGAAACTTATTTTGTGTTTGAACCACGCTGAATGTCTCTTAGATATCTCTGGTCTTGAATACTATTCCGGGGATGTCTATGTAGATGGCCCCGCAGATATCCATATCAGGCACATCCACGTTTGTGAAATTGTGCCTGAACTTGGACATGTTTGCCCTTTTTTCAGACATTTTGGCTTGGACATCCCAGACTGCACCTAGACATTATTTGTAGCATAGCATAGTGAATGATGGCAAATAATGACCAATATGGTCCATCTAGTCTGCCCAGTAAAATGTGCCTTTATGTAAACTAGTTGAGAAGGGAGATAACAGTGATGACATTAATGATAACAATTTATTAGGATCTTTTAAAGATTTTAAGATGACCAAGGAAAAGTAAGATTTAACTTTTTTCAGTTGCTTTTGAATACTGACCTCAAGTCCATGAGGATAATTTTTAGATAGCCGATTAACATGGGTGAAATGCCTTTACCTGTGTAAATCATCTTGCAAGGTGTTTTCATAGATTTTAATTGTTAGGTAGCAAAGATGATAATTCTCGCTTTTTTTTTTTAAAGTTATGTTTATTGAAAAATACACATGGGGAGGGCAATTTTCAAACTCATTAATATAAATAAGTTGCCTTCTAAGAGACAAAGGGTCCGCTATTCAGTTAGCGGGGTAAGCGCCACATCGGCGCTTAGCTCTGCCTGCTGACTTCTAAACCCAGATATTCAATGCCAAAGTGATGGCATTGAATATCCGGTTTAGGCACCGAGGGGATTCACCCGCAGAGCCTTAACCGGGCCAAAGGTTCACCTAGTTTTAGCTGTGGGTGGCTAACCGGGTAGCAGTCCAAGATCGGCGCTACCTAGTTACCGGGACTCCCCACCTCTGCTCTGCCCCGGAATGCCCCCAACACACCCCGATACTAACCAGATATCATCGGGGCACGTAAGGACATAAACAGGAACATTCAACGGCACTAACTGTGCAGGTGCCTTTGAATATTCCTGTCTAAGGGCTGTAAACCTTGTAAATGCTTTTTGAATATTGTGCCCGAAGTGACTACAGTTTCACATATAGTTAATCTTGTTAGTTCCAAAAGTTCCATTTCTAAATTCAATTTGTTTATCTTGTGATTTTTCAGTGGGAAGGAATATGTAGAGACTGGAGGAGGGTAGAATTAAGATACTAGATGGAACTATTTCTTTCTTTTTAGGAATGGTGGTGATACGGGCATGGGGATTTTAAAAAAATAGGGTTATCATGGGGTAATTAGTAGCAGAAAAATTAAGTGGAGGTGGAGGAGTAGCCTAATGGTTAGAGCACTGGTTTGGGTTCTGGGAACCAAGAACCCAGCGTTCATTTTCCACTAGCACTCCTTGTGGCCTTGGGCAAATCACTTAACCCTCCATTGCCTCAGAAAAATCCAGGTTATCAATTTATTTATATTCTCTTATATACTGCGCTATTCTGCATTAGTGTGGTTTTACATTGAACAAACTGAAATTACATTGAACAGGGCATTATAACTTGGAGATAACTATTTTTTTACAGGGAACATGGGCTATGGAGGGTTAAGTGGCTTGCCCAAGACCACAAGGAGCACCTGTGGGACTAGAAACCCCAGTCCTTCTGGACCAAGGTTGCTGTCCTCTAGTGGGATTTGAACCCCTGACCTTCCAGCCTGAAGTACCTTGCCCCAACCACTAGGCCACTCCTCCACTTCATTTCCCTGTTTAATGTACATTACCAAGTTTAATGTCAAAATGTACACTGCTTTAACTAAAATGATAAAGCAGTATAAAAAACCTGTTAAATAAATAAGGTAAAATCACACATCAACTAGGGCCTTTGTTGTGCATGGAGAAATAATCATATGAGATTGGCCTAGAGGTCTTGAATGTTGCCCATTTCTACAGTTTAGTGCATACCTAGGGGAATATTTAGTACAGTAGTTGCTAAATATGCCCCTAGGTAGAAAAGCTTCCATGCAAGGTAAATGGCACCATCTCTACAGGATGCTCTGAAACAGTTTAGAAAGCAGAAAACTGTTAAGGGAGTGGAAGCAGCAGCAGTGATAAGGATGAGAGTGACTGTGTTGATAGCAGTGATAAGGAGGAGGGTGAGAGTGTTGATAGTGGTGATAAGGATGAGGGTGATAATATTGATAGGGGTGATAAGGATGGGGTGAGAGTGGTGATAGTGGTGATAAGAATGAGGGTGAAAGTGTTGATAACAGTGATAAGGATGAGGGTGATAGTATTGATAGGGGTGATAAGGATGAGGATGAGCGTGTTGATAGTGGTGATAAGGATGAGGGTGAGAGTGTTGATAGCAGTGATAAGGAGGAGAGTGAGAGTGTTGATAGTGGTGATAAGGATGAGGGTAAGAGTGTTGATAGCAGTGATAAGGATGAAGGTGAGAGTGTTGATAGGGATGATAAGGATGAGGGTGAGAGTGTTGATAGCAGTGATAAGGATGAGAGTGAGAGCGTTGATAGGGGTGATAAGGATGAGGATGAGAGTGTTGATAGGGGTGATAAGGTACATCAGGTCCAGCTGCCAGCTGATAGCAGGAACCATGAGGAGGTTTTCCTACAGCTTCAGCATCAATCTCTGCAAGACATGGTGCACCGTCACCATCACTGCCTCCTTGAGCACTGATGGGTACTGGAGGAGCTTGAGCTCCTCAAATCTCGGCTCGACCTCTGCCTCCAGGGAGAAGGATAAAGCCTTGGCCACGTCGCACATGAAGTCCTGGAAGGACATGTCCTCCAGGAGCAATTTGTGCTGCTCAGACAGAGGGGATGGGTCAGAGGGGAGGTTCAGGAACCTCCTATCCAAGATTGCGGAGTCCTCCTGGGTTTCCCTGTCCTCAGACTCAGACTGGAATTCAAAGTAGCATCGAGTCTCCTCCCACTGCCTGCTCTGATCATGCAAAGAGGGCTGGCATCAGTGGGGCTCATGGTGTCCTAAGTGGGAGCGTGGGTGCCCCAGGACATCAGATGCCAACACGCTAGATAGGGAGATCACCATGGGAACTGGTGTCAATTCCGATCTCCCGCCCGAAGCACCAACCTGTAACGGCAGCGCATGGGTCTCCAGGATGGGCTGGATCTAGTGCAGTGATGTTGCCTAAAGCATCAAAGAGCCCACATCATGCAGGGCCAAGACAGACATCATGCAAGCCTCAGGGGTCCTAAGGTGTTCCTCCAGCACCACCACCTCAGAGGGAACCAGGGCCAGAATTGCTGCTTCGGCCACTGGCACTGATACCTCTTGTGGGGACTCCATGATGATGGGCTCATCGGGAGACATCCAGCCACCCACCGGGGCCATGGGGGTTGATTCCTCCTGTCTGAGTATCGATTCCTTTCACCAGAGAAGCTTGGAAAGCCATTCACAGCCCTTGTCTCCACATCGCATTGGGAAGGGCTCCGGTGCCAATGCACGCTGGGCTTGTCCCGGTGCTCAGGCACCCCGTTTGATGTCAAGGGGAATGGTGTCAGCTCTTTCCTTGATTCCAGTCAGATATCAACATGGAGTCTCCACTCAATGCTGTGGCCCCTCTGTTCTAAATGTGCCTGGGTGTTCCTAATAATTGATGCCTCAGTGGAACCTCTTGAAGGTATCGCCAATGTTGGAGCTGAGGATGCCGAATCCAATATTCCGAAGAGAGACTCCTCCTGCTTTTCCTGGCCCTTCAGGCTCCTTCTCATCAGCTGCAGGCAAAGGTTGCAGGAAGTTGATTGGGCCCAAGTCACTGCAGGTACTAGTTGTGCCTATCTGTGACAAAATGGTGCTGCCACATTTTGTGCACTTTTTAAAGCCACTCACTGGCTTATACATGACCAGAAAGATCAAGTTGGCAAGGTCAAAGGCCTCAATTGTAGTGATGGTGGGAAAAAGGCCTAGCAAGGGAAAAGCACAAATCCCCCCCCCCCCACCCCCGAAAACAAAAGGGAAAAACAGAAAGTTGGCTGGGAGCCAACATAACAGATGCCTGGAGAAGATGGTGCCGCAGCAGGCGGGAAGGCAGGTGTGCATGCTGGGGAGCGTTTTGTGTGGGGCTCTGTTGGTGACGTCACCCATACATGAGGACTTACTTCCTAATGTTCATGGAGAAAACACGATATCACAGCTTCTCCCCCTACTGGCAGCAATGTCGGTGGAGGACTCCTGCACAGATTTGTGACGATGTTGGTTGACAATATACACAGGGTTGGCCCAAGGATTTCTGCCACCCAAGGCAGGCCCTGCTGTGCCAACCCCCCGCCATCGATCTTCTCACCTCAGGGGAGGGGGCCTGCCTGGAGCAGCAGCACAGCTGCTGCTTCTGCACTGTGGCAGATCTTAAAGTACCCCCATGCACACATTCATGGCTGGCTGCTTCTGTTCCCCTCTGATGCAACTTCCTGTCACAGGGGGACAGGGGTGTCAGACGATGATTGTGCACACATCCATGGATGTTTTAAGACCTGCCACAGACTGAAACAGTGGCAGGGATCACCATGCCAGTTACCAGGGTCTGCTGCCCTAGGCAACAGCCTAGTTCACCTAGTGGAGTGGCCGGTCCTGAGTACACAAGTATGTAGCAGAGAAATAACATTTCAGAACGAAGTGCCAACTGGTCTACAAACTCCAAAATGTTAGCAGCTTAAATTTTCAACATGGAATAACAGAATACACAGGCAAAAAAAGTGCATATTTTAATTTCAAAACCTGAGGTTGTAAAGAGAGAGGTGCATATCTGTGCCCAGAGACTGAGGATATGTGAGGTGGGATAGCAGGTTGTGTGGATGTATGTGAGTGTGACAAGGGTGCCCCATGTAGGGTTGTGTATGTGTGCGTGTTCATCATATGTTTTGGGATATTTCTAGCATTTTCCTTACTTCTTGATTACCTAGTATAGATGATGTATTATGAGAACAGTCCATAGTTTTTTTTCTGTCTCTAAATTATTATTTTTAGCTTTACATTAATCACAATGTAGATGAATAATCGAGGAAGCTACAAATAATTTTCTTGTGCATGAGTCTGCATTTCTATTTTTAATTTGCATTAGGAGTATACCAACATGGAAGACTCACAGCAGTCTTTGAGCTATGTTCTTCTCTCTCCTCTGTTCTCATTTTAAGCAAACATAGCAGTTCATCTGCAGCAAAAACTATTTGTAAGCCGTTTTGCTCAGGGCCTCACTGGCAAAGGGCCACACTTGAGTACTGCAGAGCACTGACAAAATTCTGCAGTCCCAGAGCTCATGGTTATTTTGGAATAATGTCCCCAAATGGATTAATTTTGCAAATATCAGAACAAGAATGCCAAGATATGTTGGAGATTATTTCAACTTCTTATTCACCTCAACACTTGCATTATGCCAAAGAAAGCCTCCTCCAGGAGGTCAGAAGGTGCAACCTAACAAGTTACATTTGCAAATTATTTTTTTAATCAGGCCGGTGGCCACCCAATACAACTGGAATCATTTCTGTATGTTTCCACTGCATTTTCTTGGTCTCTGATTACATTTGTTTGTACTTGAGGATCTTCTGTGTCTCTCGGTGTGAAGTTTTCACATGCAGATTGTTCCAAACAAAAGGTGACTCTATTGAAGACAAAAATAGAAGTTTCAGCAGCACAAAAGAAAGTCGGAAGCAATTTGTAGGGGCAACTGTCCAAAACCTCAAAAAACAAAACAAAACATAATTCAACTGTTGAGAAGAGAAAAAAAATGACACATTACAGTTTTTGATGCCATTTGGGTAAAATGCAGAAAAACCTGGACTTCCGTCAGCTCCCCCTAATTTTCTTTCACCTCTAGAGCCCTGAATAGGAGCTTTTGAAACCACTCTCTCTCACAAACAAAATTTATTAAGTTCCTGGTTGGTAGACATGGTCTCCTAATGGAATCTCCCTATCTTTTAGACCCAAGAATGAGAGTTCTCCTGATTCTGGGTGCTGCCTTGAATCTTTCTAGAACATTGTCCGTTTTTGTTTCACACTAGAAAGAGAGAATGCTGTCCATCAAGGAAGAAGAAAATCAATCTGCCTGTCCTCCTGCTCCTCCTCTGAGAGCCTGAAGAGTCACAGCTTCCTGCTGCCTCTCCTTAGCTGTCCTCAATGACACTGACACCTCACTGATTCATGGAATTGTTTATTGTATGTATACTTGGCTTAGAAGAGCTCATCCTGTAGAGATGGGCAATGGATATTACTCAAACTAGTTCTACTCTTCTGGAACCTCCATTGCTAGAATTGTTCTCATTTTACTCTATGGTGAAACCTAGAGGGCATTATCTATACAAAGGCCTATTTACTAAAGGTGGGAAAATACCACCAATTTAGACAGTAGAAGCTGTTACTAACCTGCAGTACCTGATACATAAGGTTGCCAACTGGCTCCAGATGCGCCCGACAGGCTTGATCCAGTCCTGGGTTTACCCTATTGCATGCAGGGACATGTAGTCTTGCTTTTCTTATGGAGTGCAATAGGGAATTCAGAACTACATCTCCATGCATGCAATGGGGTAAACCCAGGACTGGATCAAGCCTGTCGGGCGCATCTGGAGCCAGTTGGCAACCCTACTGATACACTGCATGCCCCCTGCCACAGTAGTGCAAGACAGCATGCCCCATCTCAGGCCTGCCATTCTTTAAAGGGGACAATATTTGTAAAAATAAAAAGCTTTCCTACCACACACCCTCCCAACACCAAACTAGAAAGGCCTGGTGGCTCAGTGACTCCCCTCCTCTTTCTGGGGGTTTCCTATCCCTTGTTGGCTAGTAGCCCAACCCAGCTCCAGTCCAGGGCAAACATGAAAAATGAAGGACATTCTTCCCCTGCAGTAAAGTCCTCTCCCTCCATGTACATAGCCCTTCACCCTTCCTAAATAATGCCAAGCCTCTAGTCTGAGATCCCAACTCACCCCAAAGGTGCCTCCATGTTGGAAAATGGTAATGTCTGATCCCTAGTGATATGTCAGATGCCACCTAGTTGGATCTTGGGGTCTAGGCCTTGGATAAAGGACAAGTAAAGTAGAAAGGTTGGTCTTTTGCCTCTTTTTTCACCATATGGAAAATTGAGAAGGGTTTTAGTCTTTACCTCCTTTTCAGCCAGAAGAAGAGTTGAGGGGCTGAGATTGGAGTTCATTGTGTGAAAGAATGTTGAAGTGTCTTACTTGCCAGAAAGTATAATTCCTGGTAGTAAGTGAACTCTTGGGGTTCTAACTAACTTAGAGGAGAGCAAGGAAAATTGCTCCAAGGTGTTTTTCTACTACACTTAGAACAGCCAACAGAATTTCCATATCATCTTCACACTCCTCTCTAGGTGCTGGCTTATTTATTTATTTAGACAGTTTTGTATACCACCTTATCCTTCAATCAAAGTGGTCAACAAGACATTGGGAGGCATACATTCAACAGGAGAGGATACGATTCACATACATAAAAGGTCTAAATGGGGATGGGCAGTTGGGGCTAAGTGGTGAGGTTAGTTAGTGGGCCACTTGGGTGGTATCTAGTGCTTGGCAACTTAAGGTGGTTGCTCATAGGCCTCGGTGAAGAGATGGGGCTTACTTGGGAGACTCAGGCCATTCTTTTCCCTCAGTGCTCTTAAATGGAGATTGCTGGTCTCCCAGACTCCATGCTAGCAGCTTTTTAACCTTTCCTTGTGAAAACTTGTAGGGGTTGCATTTGCACCACTAGAAGGAACCATGCTTGTTTGGACCACCTAGACACTGCTGACAGATATCCTCTGCTCTTTGGAAATTGTAAACTGGTCTTTCGAGAAGGGGCAAGGAGAGAGAGTGATCATAACTCTTTGGTATCTAGATGTGCCCATTTGTTTATATATGGCATTGCTGTGGGTACTGATAAGCATCCCTGTTCAGAGCACTGAAAGCAGGAGGAGTGCAGGGCATCCTAGCCAAGAAACCACTACTACTGACCAAAACATATGATGGCTACATTGCAGAAGATGGCAAGGTGCCTACAGGAGTTAGAAAGATGGCAGCAGAACTTCCCTCTATTATGGCATGACTGCTGGAGATGCAGGGTAGGTGATACAGTGGTGGAGCTCTTATGCATGATGGACTTCACTGGCATGAGTCCCTAACCTTAATGGCACGTGTGAGAGACTAATGTCAGGACTTCAATGCAGGAGATGGGGATTGCATGAGGTGTGACTAGCCGATACAGATTTATCATGTGCATGCTCATAGGCAATAGGCAAAGGAGGGGGGGGGGAGGGGGAGGAAGGGAAGAGAGAAGTTTCCCTCACAAGAAATCACTTGAAATAAGGGAGGTTCCCAGATCTGCCTTAACCTTCACTTCAGAGTCAGCAATGCCACCCTTCAGCAAGAGAAACTGCAGAAATAAAATTCAGCACAGGAGCTGTCAGTCCTTGTGCACTCGCAGGGGTTCCATTTGTCAAGGGTGAGACCACCATAGGGCCTGAAAGCCCACAAGAGCTATCAAGCCTCATACTAAATTTTGTTTCAGGATTTACTACTCTTGTGGGGTGGCACCACTACAAAAGATAATGGCATGGCTGCAGAACCAGGAGGCAGCATGACAGTGGGTTGTGCTCTAGCGCCTATGAAAGTTTGGCATTGGAAGCAGATGTCTATGTTCTCTATGCCTAAATCTAGGCCTGATGACTAATGTACAGTGAGTGATGTCTCTTCTTAGGACAGCAGAAGATAAAAGATGGAGAATACAGGTTCTGCAGAAGCGAACAGTTGTTTGTCCTTTTTATTTTACATTTGCATGCATCTTTGCAATGCCAGCAGTTTTTCAGGATTAGTAGCTTGCTAAGGCAGTTCTGGTTTGTTTTCCAACTTAATAAGCATTTTGTCCATGTGGGCGGATTGGAATTTCCACCATGGAGTTTTATAGAAATGGAACAGGTAATGGAAGTAGTTCAGAATATGCAAACGAGGTGATCTGATGACAGAACTGTGAGCAGGTGTTATTTTAGTTTCTCGTCTTAGATCTTGCTGACACCACCTGCATATGGCTCAGTGTGATTTTCTTACCTTTCTCAAGCGGAGGCAGATGTCACTGGAACAAGAAGAGATCATTAGCTTGATGCACAGGGAAATAGGGCATAGGAATGCATTTCACAGCTCAGTACAGGTTGGCCCCAACTGTGCTTGCTTCAATATATGATTGGTATTGCCAGATTTGCCCCTATCAGGCCTCCCATGCAGCCTCGGTTCCTGCTTTGAACAGTGATTTCTTTTTCTCTTTTGATTAATGAGCTAGCCTGGCTGAATAGCTATTCTCCTTGGCAGGATCCAACTCAATGTTTTTAGCAGTAAACCTTTATTGTCTTGTAAATATTTATCTCGTGAATTATGCAGCACACATTGTTCATGTTGGCTTTTCTATGTTTAAGCTCTTTCTAGCTCTCATAATTCTCATGTTCTTTCCTGTGTGCTCATCCTAATGGGTTTTTTCTTCTTGCTTCCCAATGACTTCTACATCTGTTGGACTATCTGAATTTTGTTCTGATCAATAAACAATTGTAACCACAGTTTTACAATCAACCATTTAAAATTCATTATCAATCAATCAACCCAGTTGCTTTCAAGAGCAGCCATAGAAATTTCTTACATAAATTTGCAGTGTATCTTATCGATTCTAAGAGTCGTTGGCATATGTCACAGTTTACAGCTGTCAGCAAGTCACCTGTTTCTAAAAGAGCAGAGGGGATCCCTGAATTATAAGGCACAAACCATTTATCTTGAAGTTTATATTTAGTTTTGCAAATAGGGATCTACAACTTTTAGAGAGTAACTTTGCAGTATAAAGGACTTGATGGTGTACAGAGTAAAAACATAGAAACATGGGGGGGCATGTTAATTTTATAAGATGGCGCCTCTGTATGAAATCTAAAATGGTACCTATTTTATAAAGGCAATAGAATCAAGAAAACCCCCCAAGAAGAATTTAAATTCCTAACAGTTTTTTTGAAAAAGATTTATCTCATGTTTTATATGGACCTCAAATTAACGAGCCAGCCAGCCAGCCAGTTCTCAGGCAAGCCTGACCATGAAACGTTTATCAAGGCCATTGAGCCAGAATGGCTTTCAATTCATCATTGGTCCAGCACAGTACATTTAATACATAGCAATTTAGTCGCCTCACATATACTCTTTTATATATCACAATTAAAGCCACGAGTCAATCATAAATCAATCATGATGTCCCTTTAAGTATGAATTTACAGCATGGACCTCTGAATGACTGTTTATTCCTGACAGATAAGTTTGAAACACAATTATTGTGATTGATTTATGATTGACTCACAACTCAATTATGATATATAAAAGAGTATAGAGTATGTGAGGCAAACTAAATTGCTATTTATTATAGGTATTGTGCTGGACCGATGATGAATTGAATACTGTTCTGGCTCAGTGTTCTTGATAAACTTTTCATGGTCAGGCTTGCCTGAGAACTGGCTGGCTCGTTAATCTGAGGTTCATGTAAGAGTGAGGTGGCATGCCATCATCTCTGACTTACATCAAAGTAGGCTACCATGGAGGTGAGTCAGTGTAGTGTTCAGCAGCACTGTCACAGGGTAAGTGGCAGGTAGTGATATAGTGCATTGGAGAAATGATTGCCCTGGATGATCAGCCCAAGCAAGTGGTTGAGAACATGGGGTTTAAGAGGATGCTGCATCTCTTGGCTCCAATTACCAAATGCTCTAAAGGGGGAAGTAGGCATGTATAGCATTCTGACTAGCCTAGAGGCCATTGATGAGATGCACGCTGCTACTCTCTGCCTTTTCCAACTCTGCCTGCAGCTGAGCACACAATTGATTATTCTTGATTATCACCTGCTTACTAAAAGTTGTCTTGCAGGGCACTTGGTAATTGGAGCTAAGGAATGCATTCTGAAAATTGCAGGTCTTCAAACATTTTAAGAGGCTTTTGCACTGCTGATATTTTAGAAAACTTCCTTTCTATTTCTTTGGGGAGGACTGCGGTATTGCTATTGCTGCTGGACCTGGGACTGAAGACAGAGGAGAAGATGAGGGGGCCACGGGCGTCCTTCCACTCTATACAGTCTGCTCTACCTCTTGGCCCTGACAGTATCACTTTCTACCTCCTCGCCACTCAGCACACTAAGAAAATCTTCAAGACCCTCTTCAGCCCTTGAACGTTCAATATCTGATTATTCTAATAGAAAGTAAGTCAAATAATGCAGGAATAAATAAATACAAATGAAAACTGTTCTGCAAAATGCACCAAATACTTCAAAATATGGCAACTAGCTCACCAACTCTCCTGGGAGCTTATACCATCATTTATATACATAGGCTGCATCGATGCTTTACCCCACAAATAATTAAAATGAGAAAAGGGAGCTCAATAGGGTGAGCAACAAACTTCGGTCACACTATTCACTATCATCATTGCTCCCAAAAACTCACCAAAATATGTCCATTGCAGACTACCCACAAAAATTGTGCATAGATGTGTCCAAATTTTAATGTAATATAAAACAAAAACTTATCTGACTTAGTCCATAAAAAAATCATTTACAACCACATTCCAACTTTTCACTTGACATAAGTCTTCAACTTGTAATCGTCCACTTGTAGGTAGCTTGTATATATGTCTTCACTCAGACAGAAATAGTCCAACCCTGGCCACAGGTTTCACCAATTGGTTTCCTCAAGGATTTCAACCAAGTGGATGAGCAAAACATGGATGACTGATATTCAGCCAGTGTTTGCTCACTCACTTGGACACATCTATGCACAATTTTTGCTTAGATTAGATTGTAAACTCTAGCAGGGACTGAGCGCTACATAACCCAATACCTATTTTGAAATTTGGAAGGTATATGTAATCTCTACTATTTGGACTGAGGTCCCTTTAAGAACCTGGAAGACCTCTCTCGATGCCAAGTGAGTGCCCTCAGTGCTCTTTGTCCTTCTGTTGCTGTTCTACTCACTTAGAGAAGCTTTTCAAAAGATTTCCAATGTGCTCAGATTAGGCTGTAAACTGTAAGGAATATAGACTGTTTCTTGTGTGTCTTTACAGCACTATGTAATCCAGTAGTGCTTTTGGAATTTAGAAGGCCCCTTTAAGAGCCTGGCAGAGGTGCTTCAGTGCCCAGTGAATGCCCTCAATGCCCTGTGTTCTCATACCACTGTTCTACCCAATTGGGAGAAGCCTTTCATCAGACTTCAAGTGCATTCAGACTAGATTATAAATTCTAATCAGTGGTGGGATTCCAGTCCTCAAAGGAACCGGTTCGGTCCATTCCATGGTAGGAAGCAGCTAGGTCGCACTGGTTTGTGCAAACTGGTTCCTAGCATTTCCTGCATTTGGCAAACTGGTTCCTACAGGCTGTTTTACCGCTGGATCTGCACTGGTGGCTTTCAAAAGAGCTGGCACTATTTGGATGGTATTGGGGGCTTCTCCCGATGCCACGATCTCCCTTATGCCATCCAAATAATGTCGGGTTTTTTGAAACCCGACTGTGCCGATCCTGCAGTGAAACAGCCTATAGGGACCGGTTCGGCGAACGCAGGAAATGATAGGAATCGTTTCACGCGAAGCGGCTGAATCCCACCACTGGTTCTAATGAATAAGGACTGACTCTCTTTTATGTATCTTTGCAGTGTTGTATACCTAATAGTGCATTTGGAATTTAAAATAATGTTTGTGAAATAGATACACTAGCTGCCACAACACTGAATCCTCTGCACCTCTCTCCTCCCCACCAGCACATACATCCTGCTCTACTTCTAGCACGTGCCTGACTGCAGCAGCAGCTAGCAACTCTGACAAACTTGGAAAGCTTGGTAACTGCAGCTAAGAGAGAGACTTCTTATTAAGCATGAGAAAGCTGTAAGTACACATTTCTCTAGCCCCCTCTGTTTCTCCCTGCCTCTTTGCTTCCCCCCCCCCCCCTCTGCTTTTTCCTCCAAGACTTGCACGTGCCTGACTGCAGCAGCAGCCAGCAACTCTCACAAACCTGAAAAGACAGTGGTTTTCTCTGCTGCTCCTTATGCTTGGAACAAACTACCTGAGTCTCTATGTCAGGCGCCTTCTCTGGCCCTTTTCAAATCCAGGCTGAAAACTCACCTCTTGGCTGTCGCTTTCGGATCTTGATTCTCCTTGTCTCCTTTTTGTTTCCTTACCATTGCCCCTAGATATATTCCATGTCTACAGCTACTGTGCTGTCTGTCTTGACTAGACTGTAAGCTCTGATGAGCAGGGACTGTCTTGTACATGTGTCTGTGCAGTGCTACATACGCCTTGTAGCACTATACAAATGTTCAATAATAGTAGCAACAGAAATCTATTATGTAACTGTACGCCATATGGCAGAAGTTTTCTTTTCTTTTTTTATGACTGTTGCTAAACCGCAATTTTTGGCAGAATTATTGGAGCCCCATCTACCTGACTTCCTCCCTCTCTGAAAGTCTAGAAAGAATACGGTTCCCTGTCCTCATTCTGTGCTCTCTCTTCCAGCCCAGCTGTGACACCTAGTGACTGGCCGCTGTAGGACCCCACTAAGAAGCTTCAGATAGGCTGAACTCAGAAGAGCAAGTGGAAGAATCCAAAGTAGGGGCACTGTCTCTTTCTCCACTTGACCCCATTGCCACCAGCAGAACTGGAGAAGGAGAAAGGAGATCCATGTCTGCCAACTGTAAGCACGATACCTCTGAGAGGTGAGCAGAAGGTTCTATGAAGGAATGGCAGAGGGAGTCCAGTGAGGTAGCTCAGCTTTTGCCACAGGTCAGACAGTGTCTCCTCTAAGATGACATGTGCCTGTTCCCAGAAGAGCGGTTTCTACAGCTTAGCAAATCCTCTCCGCACTCAGCCAAGCTGCTGTAGAACTGGCTGTGCCCAGAGCGTAGACACAAGGAACATAGGACTACTGCATTCTGGAGATGAACGCACTTAAAGAGTGCATGCTCACGCCACATGTCGACAGTACACAAATACCACACATAGCAATGTTTACTGTGCTGAACGTGGGATAAAGCACAGCCACGCTCTGTCAACACTTGCCTGCAGCACAAGCACGAGGCAGGAACCATCGAGAGAAAAAAATTTGCATTTAACCAACGGTTCTGCTGAACCGGTCCTGGACCAGCAGACAATTCGCCCAGCGAATGAGGTTGAGGGCCCCCACAGACAACTTTATTTAAGCAGAGAAACAAAGATTTGGCACATTAAACTAGAACTTAAATCTGGTACTCATCCCCAGGGAGCCCTGAGCAGACACAGTGCTGGACTTAGTGCTGCTCCCCTGCTTCCAAGGCCTGCAGGCTACATCTTCACAGGAGAGCTGGGGGTAGAGGAGGGGAAGGGGGCACTAGGCTGTGCAACCAATTCCTCAGAGTTCTGATCCAACAATTCCAGCAATTCAATCAGCTTTTAACAGGATAAGGATGGGAAACTGAACTGACATCCCTCCTCATTTGGCAAACTTCGGAGGCTCCATTTTTCCCATGTTGAGCTCAACTGAGGAAGTCACCCCTAAGAGCAGTTACTCACAAGCTAAATCAAATTTCCTCAAAGTTTTCACAGAGCTGCTCAGATGCATCTGCAGGAGACAGAGAAATACTGGGGAAATATGCCCCTAGCTGCCTCAGATATGGTTTCATGATGAGGTCATAAGAAACCTCTATAGTTTTTCTCTGTCTCTACCTCTGCCGGTAGGGGAACACAACCCACTTGTCTGGACTGGCCTAACAGGACGATATGGAAAAAGCAATTTAAAGAAATTGATAAGACATTAAATTACAACACCTCATCATATCTCCAGTACTTCAGTCTTATCCAATAACATAGTATGACTTTGAATCACAGAGTTCAACACTTCTTGATCTTTGACAACTTTTGCTTTCAAAGCTGAACATGTCTCCTTTAAATTTACTACTTCATGTTGTTAAGGCTGCACTAATTCAGACTGGCTTTGGGCAAATTTTTCTTCCAAAATAATCTGGGCTGAGATAGTAGACAAGGAGGGGTATTTTAGAAGCCTTATTTGTTCCTTGGACATCTGAAAATGGGCATACAGATGTCCGAAGTACAGACACATCCCTGAGTCATTTTAGAAAGTGGTTCCAAGGATGCCCCCAGCATGAGGATCAGGGCCAGGGCTAGGGCTTCTGGTGCCCCCCTGCAACCTATAGATCAGCGCCCCGCCCCCTTTCTCATTATTATTAATGCTACACCCCATCCCCATTTTTCCCAAAACTCCTTTGTGAACTCTTCACATAATGCTAGTATTTCTCCTTCAAGTCTGGTGTTGAAAGAAAATTGCAGTGAAGGAACAAATGTATAGTCTGAATAAAAATAACTACTGAGCAGTTAATACCTAGCATCAAATGAACAGACTGTGATAGTCCAAGACCATGCTACATTTTAGATATGGATCAAAAGAAAACTACTCAGCTCAAAAATATTTTACTCATTGAAAAAATATGCAGGAGAAAGATTTTGTACTGAATGTAGGAATCAAAAACATGATAACCATACAATCAATGTACATCTAGAAACTATAAGCAAAATTGGTATATTGTTGATTCAAAGAATAGTCACAATATAGGAAGACAGTGAGAACATTAATATATTGCTGATTTAAACCACATATGTTAAGCAGGTTTCAGTGACAGACCAATAAATCCATGCCTTCCCCTTGCGGGATTACAGGATGTATTTTAATTTCTTAAGTATGTGTTATTCTAACTTTCTCTCACTCTAGCTTCACTTCCTACTGGCAATCATTCAGACAATGTACTGGCAGTAGGAAGTAAAGCTATAGCGACAGAAAAACAAAAATAATATAGCCACTTTCTGGCTGGATCAGGGAACAAGTTTCCATTACTCTTAGGTTTTCAGGATACTTTCCTTCAGAGTGAGGCAAGAGGAAGAACTCTCACACACAGAGGCCTGCATTGTCGGCAGAAACCAGCATAATGGCTCAGCGCAAGTAGTGTAGGTGCTACTAATATGGGTGGCTTTAGTTGCTCCTGCAGCCATTTTACCATGCTGAAATGTGGTAACTGCAGGGGGATGTAACTATCTCCTTGAAGTTAGCCTATGGCTCCATACCAGTAATGCGACTCACACATGCGTTACCAGCAAAGAGCTTAGGAAATATGCTGCTAAATGTGCTAAACAAAAAGGGGGGCTCAACAGCACCAACACGGCAGCTCCCACTTCCACAAAAAACAAGAAGAGCGACTTGGTGGCCCCAACACGGTATTTTCCAGGTTCACAAAATCAAGAGAGTCATAGTGGCCACTCGTACAGAGCACTTCCTATTCTCAGAAAAACAAGAGGGGCGTTGTGACCACAACACAACACTTCCCACTTCAACATAAACACCAAAAGGGGCTTGCCATCTCAAACATAACTCGAAACTACGCACTGGACTAGTATGATGTTAATGAAAATTTATATTCTGCAAAAAACAAAGGAAATACAAGATGTTTGCATACTAGGAACTAAAACAAAAAGAGAGAACCAAAGCACAGTTTATAGCACCAAATTATACAATTATAACTCATTTTATTTTGTTGTTATAAAATGTGTTTTGGTTCTTGCTTTTTCTTTTTGAACGTATATTCTGCATCCATAGAACCCCCTCCCTCAAGAATGGGTGCAGAGCAGAACTAGGACATTCACCCACAGAACTCAATATCTAAAAAAAAAAAAATTCTGATTCTGGTCATCTCGCTAACAACAACATAAACATTCTCCAGTACCAGGCATATTGTGAACTAATACAAAACCCTACAAAAGTCACCGAGGATCTATAAAGTAAATCTACCATACCAAATAAGGAGCCTACCCAAAAAAAGCAGCACTGTAAATACTGCAGTGGATCCTGGAACATTGAAACACCTATTTGAAAAGCTGAACAATTCAGATTACTACAGTACAGATCCCAATGTGCAAATCCATGTGTTCTGAGTGTGTGACCTGGCCTTGGGTCACACACTCAGAACACAGACCCTTACCAAGACCCTTACTAAGTACAGAATAAGTGATCACAACTTAAAAATAAAAATATGTAGATACAAATTAAACTGCAACCCCAAGAAGCCAGATTCTGCATGCAAAGCAACACCAGAGAAATAGAAAGAGATGCATTTCCCTGTGGGGTTTTTTTTAAATTAAGGGCCATCAAGTCAATGCTGATTCCTGGTGACCCAACAGCCCCTGGACTTTCTTGGCAAGTAGATTGCCAGGCCTTTTCTTCTAAGGCAATGGAGGGTAAAGTAACTTGCCCAAGCCACAGGGAGTGCGAGTGTGAATTGAACCCAGATCTCTTGGGTAATAGGTTGCTGCTCTAACCACTGGGCTACTTCTCCACTCATGTTCCTTTGTACTATATAAAATATAAAGATAGTGCAAAGTCCAATCACTAAATTGAAAATAAAATTATTGTTTCTACCTTTGACCATTTTATTCTCTGATCATGCTGGTCCCAATCTGAAGTTTCTGCTTTCCTCTGTCTTCTCTTAGCTCTCTTTCTATGGTCTCTAGTTGATCTGACATTTCTTGTCTTCTCTTTTGTTTTCTTCACTTCATTCCATCTTGGATATTGATCTTTTCCCTTCATCTTTCTTTCATTTATTTTTCTCTCTTTCTGTCCACTCAGAGTTCACTACTCTTTCTTACTATCCAGTCTTCAATTTCCTTCTTTTTTACTCCATCTACCTACCACTTTTCAACCCTCATCCCATTCCTTCCATTCCCCACCTCTTTTATCCTGGTTCATTATTCCCCAATCTCACTCACACTCTCTCTCCTCCCTACCCCCATCCAGTGTCTCTCTGTCTCTCTTTCTCACTCTTCCTCTTTCCCTCCATCCAGTATCTCTGCTCTCTCTCTATCCCTATTCTTTCATGTTTGCCTTCTCCCTTTCTATTTCCCTGTGTCCAGCATCTCCCCATCTCCATACCACACCATCCCCTGACTATTACTCCCATGTCAAGCATCTCTACATCTCTTTCCATCTTATCCCCTCTCTCTCCCTATTACCCCCATGTCCTACATTTTCCCCTCCCCTTATTACCCCCATGTCTAGCATCTCTCCTCTGTCTCCCTCTGCCCCCACCTAAAATGTCCAGGATCTTCCTATATTCTCCCTTTAACCCATATCAGGAGTGGAGGAGTGGTTGGGGCAAGGTACTTCAGGCCAGAAGTTCAGGGGTTCAAATCCCACCAGAGGACAGCAACCTTGGGCCAGAAGGACTGGGGTTTCTAGTCCCACAGGTGCTCCTTGTGGTCTTGGGCAAGCCACTTAACCCTCCATAGCCCATGTTCCCTGTAAAATAGTTATCTCCAAGTTATAATGCTCTGTTCAATGTAATTTCATTTTGTTGAAGGTAAACCACACTGATGCAGAATAGCGCAGTATATAAGAGAATGTAAATAAATATCCAACATCACCACTCCATCACCCATTCTTCCTATGCCTCCTTTCCATGTTCACTATTTCCCTTCATATCCCTAGCCCCCTCCTCTTCTAGTTTGTTCCCTATTCTTCCCCCCATGAAGTCAGTATCTTCTGTCTGCCTCCCAGTGCCCAGTATATCTCCTCCATCTCCAATGCCCCCTTGTCTCTTTCCCTCCCCCCTTGCGGCCAAGAGAGAGCTGAGCCTGCCCGTGGGAATAGTATGTCCCACGAGCAGAGGCCCTTTAAAGTAGCCATCATGGTGGAGAGAGGGCCGAGCCTGTCCACAGGAGTAGGCAGCAATTGCAGCCTTGCACAGCCTTCTGCCTGTGGGACATGCTGGTCCCATGCACCAGCTCTGCTTCTCCGGCCGCATTTGTCTTCCTGCTTAGGGGGAGGGGTAGCTAGCGACAGCACCTCCCAGAGATCGGCACCCCCTTGCCATGCTTAATCCGCTTACTGGGTAGTGCCAGTCCTGACAAGGATGTCTAAGCCTGAACAGGGACATGGTGCAGGCATGTTCAAGGTGTTCCCAAGTACTTGGATATCCTCGCCCGATTTCAGAAACGTCCTGCACATCCTGAGCCACATCCAAGTTTATTCCTGCCCCAGGGAATGAATAGGCATTGAAAAAGCTCTCGTTCTGCCACCCAGACACCAGGAGGGAGTACAGAAGAAAGTACTTTGATACCTCTGATATTTTTACTGATAATGAAAACAGCAGGGAAACTAGTACACTTTATTGCAGTTCGGCAAGCTGATGCACATCCCAGCATGCAAAGTAGTTTACGTTCAGCATAGGATAGATGTCTCTGACCCCGTTTTTTCCAGCGGGGAGGACTTTATGGCCTTCGGTGTGGCCTTCCATTTTGGAGACGTCCATATTTACAAAATCAGGCCGACACTTAAATGTCCCTGATGGTTTTCTGGAGATTTTTCCCTGGACACCCCAGATTTCACCTAGACATCCTTCTAACATGCCATTTTGCACCTCCCAAATAAATAGAGTCTGTGGCTTTTGCAGCCAAGGGATCATATCCATATCAAACAATGAGGGAAGTGACTCACCTAGTTTCACACCCTGAGCCTGGCCTTGATCCCACAAAGGTCCTGATCCATCTGGCTACCCTCTGAACATCCTTCTGTTGCTGATTTCAATAACTCTCCCAGCAGATACTCCACAAAGACAACTCCTGGCAATCTGGGTTCCTCCACAGATACATCTAGCTCAACAGTGCCCGGTGATGAAAGTGCATTTTGCTCTTCCTCTTGGAAGCATTGCAGCCATGAAACAAACAATTTTTTGCTCCTTATTCATGATCAGGGGCAGGTATAGTCATTGATGCTCAACAACTAGGGCCAGATGTGCTTGCACCATTTTGAAATTGCACTGTGCTGTGTATTTCCGGTGCTCCGCCCAGGCCATGCCTCCATTACACCCTCATGCTACATGAACGTATTCGCACCTGGCATATCTATACACCCAGCTTTTAAAATGGGTCTGGAGATGTCTCTGCGATTTGCACATCTGAATGCTTCTTTTCAGATGTCCAACTCAAGAACAGAGCTTCTAAAATGACCCTCAATGTTTTGTTAGGGGTGCGGGCACTAACATCATGTGGATAAAGTGGAAAACAAAATATTACAAAAGTATTTTCAGCTATGAAACAGGTTCAGTAATTTGAGGTTACTGCAATTGGCCATCTGGTAGCATCTGCAGATGTCATTCTTGATTTACTGACTGTCAGACTTCACTTTTTGTTATTTGAATACATTTCCCAATTACAGGTTACTTAATCATTTCTGACAATTTAAATCGACCTTCATCTGAGAAGAAGTCTCAGCTTAACCTAAAATATGCTTTATCTGCAATATTGCCATGTCAATTTTTCTTCAACAATAATGGATGTCATTTGGTGTCCACATGGACTTGTTCCATCGACAGCGAAGCTTTTTGCATTTCTTTTTCAAGGAAGATTATTTTGTTTATACACATCTATGGAACTGATTAAAGAACGGATTATTTTGTAAAGTGGGTAATTTTCTAAATCACCCAAGCTAAGTAGAGATTTCTTCAACACCTAAAAATATTTTTGCTGGCTGAAGCTATGTTTTATATTCCATAGGGAGGCAGGCACTTTTTACAGAGCCTATTTTAGCTTTACAATTTGCATGCCAGAACTTCAATTTCATAGAGCAATTACTGCAGCAACCAGATACATTTTCATACCAACTTCTGATCTTATGTCATTTATCGGTGGGACCAAATAAACAATTACTGTATATTTACATTTTAGGGCTCTATCAAGAATATGTGTGTTTGTACGGGAAGACTGTAATTTTTTAAGTTAAATAAAGAAGAATTGATATTACCCTATAAGAAGCCTTTGCAGAGCCCCATTAGGACCATTAATAAAGCAGCATGTCCCTGTAGGTAGACCAGGCTAAAAGACTTTGCCATCTTTGCCACAGTACCTCTATTGAAAATTACTGCAATAGCTGAATCCTAATTTCATATTTAGCAAGAAACCTCTAGTGACTGTCTGGACCTTTGCTTTGGTTTTGATGGGAGAAGGAGCACTTCCCTCTTGTTTTACGCAATTAAACTGTATTCTGTAATGTTCCCTGTAAAGTGAAGTTAAGGGTCACACCAACAGTTGGCAAAGAGAGTTTACCTTATCAAATATTTTTTGTCTACCCTCCCTTTCTAAGGAAAGAATAAAGAATCTGGACTAGAGGAATAGCCTAGCGGTTAGAGCAACAAACTAATACCCAAGTGATCAGGGTTTAATTCCATTACCACTTCTTGTGACCTTGGACAAGAAAGTTTACCCTCCATTGCACTGGAAGAAAAGGCCTAGCAATCTACAGTACTTCCAGTCATACTTTGCCAAGAAAACACAGAGGCTGTTGAGTTGCCAGGAATCAGAACTGATTTGATGGCACTAAAAAAAAAAGGAATCTCCCAACCAGACAGCTATGTGGGTTGCCACACAGGTTATAGTAGCTGCGGAGAATTAGCTATCTACTTGGTACCCTTTTTGGGAAGAGAATAAAAGGAGCTGTAACATAGTAACATGTAAAACTACCACTCTGGTGTTTGCCCAGAGGACAAAGTAGAAGATACACCAGAGGACTAGACAGAGTAAGAGCAAAGGGCAGGAGCAAGCACAAGGGTCTTAGGTATGGAGGGAGACATCACTAAAGCATAGGAACTGCCCATTCATAGAACTGACGTACCACAGAGGGACAATGGGATTCATGAAGATCCAAGGGAACACAGATTGATCCTGGATTGAGTTTATACATGCACTTATGAATGTAACCAGAAGAAAGTATTTCTAGTGCCAGATTATTACTGTTGTGCAAGTTGACCAGTCAGGTTATCCTGGAACACCACGTAAGAGTCGGATTGTCATTGATTCAGTAGAAGATCAAATTAAGACATATTCTGCACATAGTCCTGGAATTAAATCCTCCTCCCTCGAAACTGAGATTCCATACCAGGGTAAAGGCATAGTAAGAGAAAGAAAAGGACACCCAAAATTTAGGGATGGGTCAATGACAAGGTTTATGCTTTGATAAAGCCTTATCTAGAATAGAAAGTACAGTTTTGGTCAGATAAGTACTAGAAGGATATGGAAGAAAGAGCAAGAAAGCTTATAAAGGGAATAAAATGTTTTACAATGTCCAGGGAGATTAGCAAGCCATAAGAACATAAGAAATGCCATACTGGGCCAGACCAAGGGTTCATCAAGTCCAGTATCCTGCTTCCAACAGTGGCGATTGCAGGTCTCAAGTACCTGTTGGGTTCGCAAAGGTATACACATTTCATGCTGCCTGTCCCGGGGGGTAAGCAGTGGATTTCCCAAGTCCTCTTTAATAATGGTTTATAGACTTTTATTCCAGGAACTCGTCCAAACCTGTTTTGAACCCAGCTATACTAATAGCTTTTACTACATCTGCCGGTACTAAATTCGAGTTTGATTATGCGCTGAGTGAAAAAATATTTTCTCCGAATAGTCTTAAATGTGTCACATTGTAGCTTCATTGAATGCCCCCTAGTGTTTCTACTTTTTGAAGAAGTAAATAACAGATCTATGTTTACCTTTTCCACTCCATTCATTATTTTATAGACCTCTATCATAGCTCCCCTTAGCCAGCTCCTTTCCAAGTTAAAGAGCCCTAACCTTTTAAGCCTTTCTTCATAAGAGTGAAGGAGTAGTCTAGTAGTTACAACATTGACTTGTGAACCAAAAGACTAGGGTTTGATTCCTACTAGTACTCCTCACAACTTTAGGCAAGTCATGTCACTTAACTTAACCTCCATTGCCTCAGAAAAATCCAAGTTATCAGTATCCCCATTTAATATACATTACCAAGTTTAAGTTACAGTGTAAATCACTTTGACTAAAATGATAAAGCAGTATAAAAATCCTAATAAACAGAGATGTCCTTACATCCACTTTACCATTTTGGCCGCTCTTCTCTTGTACCTTTTGCAATTCTGCTATATCCTTTTTAAGATTATGATGACCAGAATTGCACACAATATTCAAGGTGTGGTCGCACCATGGAGCGATACAGAGGCATTATAATATCCTTGATTTTATTTTCTATTCCTTTCCTTATGATTCCCAGCATTGTATTTGCTTTTGAGGCCACGGCTGCACATTGGGCAAAGGGTATTTCACTATCCACGACGGCGCTTTTCCTGAGTGGTGATTCCTAATGTGGAACCCTTCATTGTGTAACTGTAGCTTGAGTTGTTCTTCCCTAAGTGCTTCTGTCATTTGATGCCCAGTCTCCCAGTTTTTCACAGTCCTCTTGTGTTTTAACAGCTTAGAATAATTTTATCTCATCTGCAAATCTGACCACCTCACTCGTTATTCCCATTTCCAGGTCATTTATGAATATGTTAAAAAGCAGTGGGCCCAGCACAGATCCCTGGGGTACACCACTATTCTACTTTCTCCATTGAGAAAATTGGCCATTTAGCCCTACCCTCTGCTTTCTATCTTTTAACAAGTTCCTGATCCACAATAGTACACTGCCTCCTATCCAATGACTTTTTAATTTCACCAAGAGCTTCTCATGAGGGCCCTTGTTAAATACTTTCTTAAAATCCAGACACACTATATCAACTGGCTCACCTTTATCTACCTGTTTATTCACACCTTTGAAAAATATAACAGATTAATAAGACAAGATTTTCCTTGGCTAAATCCATGTTGGCTTCCTGCCATTAAGCTATGACTATCCATATATTCAGTATTTTTGTTCTTTATAATGGTTTCTATCATTTTTGCCAGTACAGATATCAAGCTCACTGATCTGTTTCCCGGATCACCCCTGAAACCCTTTTTAAAAATGGGCATTACATTGGCTACTCTCCAATCCTTAGGTACTACAGAAGATATTAAGGATAGTTCATAGATTACTAAAAGTAGGTCTACAATCTCATATTTCATTTCTTTCAGCACTCTGGGATGTATGCCGTTTGGTCCAGATGATTTGCTGCTCTTTAGTTTATCAAGTAGTTGCATTATATCTTCCTGATTTATTGAGATTTGTTTCAATTCTTCTGATACTTGTTTGGCCTTCCTTCCATCTTTCTTAAAACATAGAATGCATCTGGTTTCAGCTTCCAAGATAGTATATTTAAATAATACCCAGGCCTGATATAAATTCTTAACCTTTGCAGTTGCTCCTTTTAGTTTTTTCTTAACCATTTTCCTCATTTTATCATAGTCTTCTTTTTGAAAGTTAAATGCTAGTGCAGTGGATTTCCTTGTTATCCTCCCTCCATTTATTAAATCAAATGTGATCATGCTATGATCACTCTTCCCAAGCGGCCCCAACATCGTTACCTCTCACACTAGATCCTGCATTCTACTAAGGACTAGGTCTAAAGTAGCTTCCCCTCAAGTCGGTTCTTGAACCAGCTGCTCCATGAAGCAATCATGTATGTCATCTAGAAACATTATCTCCCTAGCATGGCCTGATGTAACATTGACCTAGTTAATACTGGAGTAATTGAAATTTCCCATTATTGCTGTGTTGTAAACTTTGCAAGCTTCCCTAATTTATTTTAGCATTTCATCATCTGTCCGTTCATTCTGGCCAGGAGGCGGTAGTACACACCCACTGTCATTCCCTTTTCCTTTTTACATGGAATTTCTATCCATAGAGATTCTAGAGTGTATTTTGTTTCCTGCAAAATCTTTATCCTGTTTGACTCAATGTCCTCTTTAACAAATAGCAGTACCCCTCCACCTATACGATATACCCTATCATTGCAATACAGTTTGTAACCTGATATCACAGTGTCCCATTGGTTATCTTCCTTCCACCAGGTCTCTGAGATGCCAATTATATCTAACCTTTCATTCAGTGCTATATATTCTAACTCTTCCATCTCATTTTTTAGATTTCTAGAATTTGCATACAGGCATTTCAAAGTCTGTTTTTTGTTCATATTAACAGTCTAGCTATCGGATGACAGGGTAATTTGGAATCTTTCAAGTTGGTTTGGTTTATACTTAAAGGCACCTGGGTTACTTTTACCTTTATTCAAACCTCTCTATCAGGATGCCCTAATTTCCCTATTTTGCTAGTATCCTTCAAAGATACATCATTCCAAACCATGCACTCTTGGATGACAATCAGCTTTCCCTTATTTTCTAGTTTAGAAGCTGCTCTATCTCATTTTTAAAGGCTAATGTCGGCAGCCTGGTTCCACACTGGTTAAGATGGACCTATACTTTTGGAAAAGGGCCCAGGTTTTTCATGTAGCAATAGTGGAGCTCTAGAATACCCTGCCTCCAGAGGTGCACGCCCTGGGTAACCTCCTGGCCTTCCAGAAAGCGCTGAAGACAGTATTGCTTGAGGGTTTCTTGTGAAGGGGGGTGGGAGTTGGAAGGGATGGGCCTCTTGGGTCCTGCACATGGAATGGGAAGCATTTCTGGGAATGCTACCCTGGAAGTTCTGGATTTCAACTTTCTACCTAAAAGCCTATATTTATCTTCTAGAACCTGCCTCCCATACTTTCCTGTGTCATTGATACCAACATGCAGCAAGACAGCAAGCTTCTCCCCAGCACTAAAACCTTATCTACATGGTGCATGAGGTCCGCTACCTTCGCACTAGGCAGGCATGTTACCACACGATCCTCACGTCCATCAGCTATCTTCAAACCTAATAATCGAATTGCCAGCTATAATGGCTGTCCTTACCCTTCCTTCATGGGCATATGACCCTGGAAACACGTTCTCAGTGCAAGAGGGTATTATATCGCTTGGAGAACAGGTCCTAGCTATAGGATCACTTCCTGCCACACCAAGGTGATACTCTCCTTCCACATGACCTCTCTCCTCCATGGCAGCAGAGAGGCTGCTAGACTGGAGGTGGGACTTCTCTACTGTATTCTTGTAGGTCTCGTCTATATACATCTGTTTATCTTAGCTGCACCAAGTCTTCTACTGTAGCCTCCAGAGGTCGAACTCATTCCCCGAGAGCAAAGAGCTGTTTGCACCTAGACCTTGGCTAAGATATTAGTTGAACATAAACTTATGAAAGACATTATTCAATATAGATGGAACTGGTTGAACCAAAAGCACAGGATAAAATTTGATCATGAATAAATTTGCAGGTCGGCGTTGAGCCATGGCAAGCAGTGTTTTTTTTTAAATGCTGGCTGCTGCAGCTAAAAATAAACCAGATGTACAATACCGATATCCAGATGGTGACTAGTGCTGAATATCCGATTAATGTGACCAGCACCAGCACTATCTATATAGGGGCGATATGCAGCGGTCAGCACCGTACCTAGCCCTGTGCAAGCAGTGCAGCTGCACAGGGTGCAAAAGGATTAGGGCGCATTTCGGGCTGCTGGCCATGGCCTGCCTCCCCCCCCCCCCTCGTTGCCCTGCTGCCACCACTACTGCTTTTTTGACGCAACCTACATCAGAGAAAGGAAGGAGGGACCCAACCTGCCTACAAACGTGGGTCTGCCTCACTGCTGTCGCTGCCGCCTCCGAGAAAACAAAAAAGTGGCAGCGGCAGCAGGGCAACAAGGCGGGGTGGGGGGGAATGCCAGATGTGGAAATAGCACATGGTGCAATTATGGCTTGGTATGGTCCTAGCAGTGGTGCTATACAGATAGCCATTAGGGCAGCTTTTTCCTATCCTCTGTTATCCAGACAGCGGCATTAAATATCGCTGCTATAAGGATAATTCCCAGCTCTGTCTCTACTCTATGAATGCCAAGGCATTCTGTGAGTATATTCAACAGTGCTGCTATCTGAATAAGTGCTTTTGTATATTGGCCACTTCCGTTTAACATCAAGTAGAACTTTCTACAGCCCAGATGATTCTGCTATAATGTCCTGGAACATTCCACTGTCAGAATCAATTGAACCATCTTCTAGAGCAGTGATTGGCAGAGCTTCATGCACTCAAGCAACGCCTCCCAAGGAGATATTGGCATGCCATATGATGTGAGGAATAAAGAGACTATTGCAGGTGGGGAGAGGAGGGTTAAGAAGTCTCAAGATCAGTACAGCCATCCAACAAATGTAAAACAATTCTCATAGTACCAGGAATAATGAGGGTAATTATATAAGAAGTATCCAGTTAATGCACCATTTAAGGGGCCTATGTTAAGCCAATTTTATAAAAACAAGTAGACATAGTAACATAGTAACATAGTAGTTGACGGCAGATAAAGACCAGCATGGTCCATCCAGTCTGCCCAGCAAGATGCAAGAGTAGGTGCACCTGTCGCTCCGCGCAGGCCATCCCTCCCCATATCCTTGTTCAGGGGTAAACCCACCACTCCATGTAGGACACCCCTATTTGTTGAGACGTTATATGGTTCAGAAGTTAGATGCAACATGGGTACTTTAAAGCTTGTCGGTATTTTATAAGAAGTCATTAATATGTGCGTGTGACCACATACATATGTTAGTGACATAATAACCCCTTGTTAGGCATGTACACTGCATCTAAAAGTGCACGCCCCCCTTTTCAAATTACCCCTATATGTCCAGTGGCACATGTACAGAAGTTGCTAGCCCCATGTTAAGATAACTAGATCCTAAGAGCTTCTGGGTCGCCAGGAGTCAGGACTGACTCGAAGGCACACATTGCATTTGCAAGATCCATGAATATCCATGATCCTAATATCCATGAATAGAGTTGAAATACACGAAAAACAAAACAGCTGATGACTGATACTCCAAAGAATTGAGAGCATCCTTATCTGATCTAAAAACAATGGGGGTCAATTAACCCCCATTTTAGTAAAAATAATTTATTCATTACTATGGGCAAATAAAAATAATCATATCCACAGCTTGAAAAAAGCTGCCTAAATGCTCCATACATCTCGGCGGCCCTGAACAAAACTGACTTCTACACAGGGTTTAGGTCTGTCCCTCCCAGTGCATACAACTGCATTGGTTTCATTACACACACAGGAGGTTCATTATTCTGTATTGGACATAAAAAGCCAATCAGCTGATGTCAGGAACATCTGAAATCGGGTGGAGGAAGTTCAAGGTGCATGCTCCTGGTATTACACATCAGTATAATGTAAGGGCAAGAAAACAAATTTGCTTGCCACACTTCAATTACTGCCTGACAACATCGGCCCAACTACTAGGCAGACTAGGGGGTATGTTTACTAAATCGTCCTAATGTGCGCCCGGCGCTAGTGTGCCGGATGCCATATAAGGAGTGAGCGTTTCAGTCTTAACCTAGCAAACCGGGATTATCGCGCGCTCTTATGTGCTGTGCGCTAATGTGCGCCGCGCACATTAGTGCATGAGAAACGCACACGGGAAGCATAAGCAGGCGCGCTGATGTGCAAACAGAGGAACAGGGCTGCAGTACAATGGTGAAGACACTGACAGATGGTGTGGGGGTCATGGGTTCAATCCCCCACTGTGCCGAATGAATAAGGCTGCCTGAGGCACCACCTGTTATCTATAATATTGCATTATGAGGCATTTTAATTTTATTTTAATTACTGCTGCTAGCAAACGCACTCTCAAAGTGCTGTAACATAAGGTGCTGCATAAGGCACCCCATAGGATACCCCAGAGGGCACATTTTAAAATGCACTGTCCGACACGGCACCCTACAATGTTGCATAAAGGGTGGCCTATAGGGCGCCATATAGGGTGCCCTATGAGGCACGGCAAGGTCATAGCACTGTTTTTGATGGCAGCACTGTGCATTTTAACGCATGAAAATGTTAAGTAGGTGCGCTGACATGCAAGGAGAAACAGCAGTGTAGCACAATGGTTAAGACACTGACTGATGGTGCAGGGGTCATGGGCTCAATCTCCCACTGTGCCCAATGAATAAGGCTGCCTGAGGCACTACCTGTTATGTGTAATATTGCATTATGAGGCAATTTAATATTGTTTTAATTAGTGCTGCTAGCAAACACACTCTCAATGTGCTCTAACATAAGGTGCCACATCAGCCGCCCTATAAGGCACTCCAGAGGGCATACTATAAAGTGCACTGTCCGCCCAGGCACCCTATAATGTCCCCTATAGGGCACCCTATAAGGCACTCCATAGGACACCTTATACGGACTGTAACCATAAGGTGCCTCAGAAGGTGCCTTATAGGGCGCCCTCTGAGGCACCTTATGGTTACAGTACCCCAAGGGTGTTATGCTGGCAGCACTAATGTACATTAAAAATAGACAATGCTTCAAACAGCCCTATCAAATAACCCCACTGTGGGTTTGAACCCATGACCTCTGGCTCCACAAGCAGTGAAGTAACCAGTGGGCTACAGCTCCATAGCTGCTAGCAAACCCCTGGCTGGCTGCAGAAGGACTGCACGTCACCACACAAACAGTCTGCTGTGGTCACCAGGATAGGGTTAACCCACCCATACCCATGATGCACTGCACATGCAAATCAGCAGTCTACAGATGATCACAAGATGGGGTATGCACCCCCACAACACCCCAGCCTAGTAGGGGGAACTGACCGTGTGTGGCACTGGCACAGAGTAGCTACACACCGTCACATTGTGCAGGTACGGTACTCACCCTGAGGGTGAGTTAGGGGGCCCAGCACCAGGTCCACAGCAGAAATAGGACATGCTGCAGGACCCCAGCAGTGCTAATGTGTGAGATAGGTAGTGTCTGCAGACACACCTTGGATACATCTGTATTTCTCAGTCAAGGTTTAGCCCTTATGGACCCATAGGTGTATTATGTACCACCACCCACCGCCTCTGGGGCTGAGAGTGGGAAACAGGGTCTCCCACCAGCAGATCCACATTCTACTTCCCCACAATGGTGGCAGTAGGAGGGACCATCAACCCCAGTCCTGCTGGGGAACAGACACCCTACAGGGCAGTCAATGCAGCTCTGTACACATCCATAAAGCAATAGCAGACAGACATTAGGCCTGGATATGCTAAGCTGCACCCCACCACTATCTGATATTCTCCTACAGCAAGCCTTCAGCCGCTGCACCCTGCAACGTGTTCCAGCAAGACACATACCAGCTGCAGACAGTCTGCTAGCTAGTCCATAATGCATGTTCCTGGTAGAAATGCATGCACCCAGAACTGGGATGTCAGCATACACACCAAGCAGATAAGTCAGTGACTAGGCCCAAAACGAAAACCCATAAATATCACATGGAAAAAAATGCTACATAACACTATGGGGGAACCCAGCCATGCCGTGGTCACTGATCAGTCAGGGTGAGAGTGATCTCCCAGCAGAACATGGTGTGGCTACCCTGTCTGTGCAGGTGGTGGCTGGGCACTGCAATGTCCCAGCCATTGCCCTATGCCCTGTGCAGATGCATCCTGGCCAGGCCACCCTGTCCGGGCTATACCCATGGTACCTTGCTCCTCATTATGCACATTGGGAGGCCAATACTGGCAACAGTGCTGGCAGTGTGGGCTGTGGAGGGTGTTTGCATCCACCACACACTGGATAGACAGAAACACACTCCCGCACCTATGTCAGTATTGTGCTACTATAGAGGTGTTTGGCAGCCCTGGCCACCACACCAGTCCTGGGCACAGTGCAGGCATGGCTATGGTACACAATACTGTTGGGGTCACTCTGTCAGACACCAGACCTGAGGCTCACTCCACAGACATCAGAAAGGTTGCTATGATACAGCTCAATCAGCCAATTGTGCTTAATGTAGGAATTGCTATCTGCCAGTAATCATAGCTACCTTTTGATAGCTGTGTACCATATTCCCAGGTTTAGGGTGGCATTGCTACGGTATGCAAATGCTAGTATTGGGAGATGCACGCAGGGCCCAATGTCTTGCCTCTCCAGGAGGCATTGGCTAATGGAGCCTGTGGGTGTGGGTGTGTCAGCCCCTGTTGGCTGCTGCTTTACGGCAGAGGTTCCCAACTCCAGTCCTGGTGTGCCAAACACTGTTCGGGTTTTCATTCTGTCCCTCATAAATATGCATGAGATACATCTGCATACCATGGGGGCGGTGCATAGATATGCAGCACAGGCATCTTTATTAGAGGCAGCATGGAACCTGAATGGTGTTTGGCCCTCCAGAACTGCATTTGGGAGACTCTGCTTTAGGTAATGCACCTGCTTATGGTGCCTGTGCTCTGTAGGGTAAACTGTAGGTGTTTTGGGCATGTTTACATCATCTGCAATAAAGGTTCTGTCTGTATTAGCACGTTTTAGTAGTGGTTAAAAATGGGGGCTGAGTTGGCAGGAACCACAGCTGGGACTTGAACCTGTAACCTTCTGTGCTGGAACATACTGGCTGTGTGCACTACACCACCATGTTGCCACAGAGACAGTATATCCCCTGGGGATACCATGACTGTTCATCAGACGGGGCCTGTCTGCTGCAGTGCATGGCACCCACCTACACAGGGCTAGGCCATGGTCTACTCTGGTCAGCTGCCACTGCCCCTTCCACCACCAGTGCCCCTCCGCCACCCTGCTGACCTGCCCTTCTGCTGGTGCTGCTGGTGGAGCGCAGTCTCAGGCCATCCAGTGTGCGGGTAGGCGGCTGCCTATGGTGCGTGTTCTGGGGTAGGGGTGCCTGCATGGACGTCCACGCTTCCACCCAACACCGCCTGCCAATGTTCTGTGCCCTTGGAGGTACCTGCTGGGTACTATCCCCTGTGACACTGTGATAAACACACTCGTGCCCATGTTGCGCCCTCATCAGTTGCTGTCTGGCTGCTTTTCAGTTTCAGCATTCCTAAGTGCCACCTAGGCATCTGCCTATTCTACACTGTGCCCCAGCTGCACCACAGCATGTGCCGCCTGCAGCCCTCTGTATCCCCTTTCCCAGCATCTGTCCAGTTGCCCATTCCGACATGCCCGCCCTGCTGTTGTGGAACATGTGCATGCCATAGGAAACCTGTCCAATGGAGAGGGAAACCCTGATCAGTGCTATTTCACTGTGGGATCATTCACCTTGTATGGGGATGGAGCGTAGACCCTTCCAAAATTCATATCTTTTTTTTGGAGCTTTCTTGGGAGTGTTTTTTGCTGTATCCCATTACTATCACTATTGCCCAGCTTGGTTATTTATTTATTTTATTTTATTTACAGTCTCTTCTATACCGCACTATTCAGCACCAGCGCGGTTTACAATGAACAATAAAATTACACATTTCCAATGGTACTTTGTGTTTACAGTTGAACAGGTGATACAAACTTGGATAACAGGGGTAACTATTTACAATGTTATGTTTTTTGTATATTTTGTTGGGGTCCTTTTCAACTTTTATTTGTACTTTTGTTCCGTGCACATGTATCACACATCACTTTTTTGTAGATTTCCCTGGTTTTGCTGTACATTGCTGACAGAAATGGTTTCTTTTCCCTTTAAATCAGCTCTAACGCGAGGTTTTCACTGGCGTTAGTTTTGGCCTCGGATTTCACAGCATTAGTGTGCGGGGAGCCTCTCCCCTCCCACTCTTCACCCATTGACCCCTTCTCTCCGCCCCTGGGGAGCCTTCCTCCGCCCTCCGGGAGCCTTTCCTCGCCTTCAGTGCTCGTTTGCACCGCAGCGCACGTTATCGCGCTATAAGGTACCTGTGCGCCTTGTAAAGCGCCATTATCGCGTGATAAGGTACCTTATCGCACGATAACGTCACAGAGTGCACATCAAGGGGTATGTTTACTAAAACCCTGTTAGGGTGCGTGCCGCGCTAGTGTGCGGATGCCATATAAAGAGTGGGCGTTTCAGTCAAAAAAAGCAAAACCGGGATTAATCATGCGCTAATGTGCACTGCCCTCATGTGCGCCCCGCACATTAGCGCATGAGAAAGTTGCGCAGGAAGCATAAGTGGCGCGCTGATGGGCAAACACAGGAACAGAGCCACAGTACAATGGTTAAGACACTGACCAATGGTGCAGGAATCATGGGTTCAGTCCCCCACTGTGCCCAATGAAGAAGGCTGGCTGAGGCATTACCTATTTTGGGGAAGATTGCTTTAGGAGGCATTTTATCTTTATTTTATTTATCTCTACTAGCAAACGCACTCTCAAAGCGTGTTAACATAAGGCGCCCCATAAGGCACATTTTAAAGTGCACTGTCCGCCAAGGCACCCTAGAATGTTGCTTATAGGGCGCTTTATAGGGTGCCGTATGAGGTACCGCAAGGTCACAGCACTGTTTTCGATGGCAGCACTGTGCAGTTTAAGGAATGAAAATCATAAGTAGGTGCGCTGACATGCAAAGAGGAGCAGCAGTGTAGCACAATGGTTAAGACACTGACCAATGATGCGGAAGTCATGGGTTCAATCCCCCACTGTGCCTAATGAAGACGGCTGGCTGAGGCATTACCTGTTATAGGTAATATTGCTGTAGGGGGCATTTTATTTTTATTTTAAATAGTGCTGCCAGCAAATACACCCTCAAAGTATTGTAACATAAGGTGCTGCATAAGGCGCCTCATAGGGTACTCCAGAGGGCACATTTTAAAGTGCACTGTCCGCTACGGCACCCTACAATGTTGCTGAAAGGGTGGCCTATAGGGCGCAATATAGGGTGCCCTATGAGGCACAGCAAGGTCATAGCATTGTGTTTGATGGCAGCACTGTGCATTTAAACGCATGGAAATCTGAAGTAGGTGCGCTGACATGCAAGAAGGAACAGCAGTGTAGCACAATGGTTAAGGCACTGACTGCTGATACAGGGGTCATGAGTTTGTTTCCCAGTGTGCCTGATATGTAAGGCTGGCTGAAGCATCAGCTTTGCAGTGTATGTATTGTTTCCTGCAGCACTTTATTTGTATTTTATTAATTGCTGCCAGCAAACACGCCCTCACGTGCTGTAATTGAAGGTGCCGCATAAGGCACCCTATAAGGCACTCCATAGGGCACATTATAAAGTGCACTGTCCGCCACGGCACCCTAAAAAGGCCCCTATAGGGCACCCAATAAGTCGCTCCACAGGATAACGTATAGTGCACCTCATATGGACGGTAACCATAAGGTGCCCTATAGGGCGCCCTATAAAGCGCCCTCAGAGGCACCTTATGGGTACAGTACGCTGAGAGTGTTTTTGCTGGCAGCAATAATGTACATTAAAAAGAGATAATGCTTTGGGCAGCCCTATCAAATAACCTCACTGTGGGTTTGAACCAATGATCTCTGGCTCCACAGGCAGGGAAGTAACCATTGAGCTACAGCTCTATAGCTGCTAGCAAGCCCCTGCCTGGCTGCAGAGGGAGTGCACGTCACTACACAGACAGTCTGCTGTGGTCACCAGGATAGGGTTAGCACACCCGTACCCATGATGCACTGCACATGCAAATCAGCTGTCCACAGATAAACACAAGATGGGGTATGCACCCCCACAGCACCTCGGCCTGGTAGGGGGAACTGACCATGTGCACCCCCACAGCACCTCGGCCTGGTAGGGGGTACTGACCGTGTGTGTTACTGGCACAGAGTAGCTACACACCGTCACATTGTGCAGGTACTGTGCTCACCCTGAGTGTGCGGTGGGGCGTCCAGGTCCACAGCACCTTCCATGGCAGAAATAGGCCATGCTGCAGGTCCCCATCAGTGCTAATGTGTGACGTAGTTAGTTTCTGCAGAAACACCTTGGATATATCTGTCTGTCTCAGTTAGGTGTATCCCCTATGGACCCCTAGGAGAATTATGTACCACCACCCTCCTCCTCCACGGCTGAGGGTGGTTAAACAGGTTCTCCCATCAACAGATCCACATTCAATCAACCCCAGTCCTGCTGGGGAACAGACACACTACAGGGCAGTCAATGCAGCTCTGTACACATCCATAACGGAATAGCAGACAGACATTAGGCCTGGATATGCTAAGCTGCACCCCACCACTATCTGATATTCTCCTGCAGCAAGCCTTCAGCCACTGCACCCTGCAAGGCACTCCATCAAGACACATACCAGCTGCAAACAGTCTACTAGCTAGTCCATAGTGCATGTTCCTGGTGGAAATGCATGCACCCAGAACTGGGATGTCAACATACACAACAAGCAGATAAGTCAGTGACTGGGCCCCAAAAGAAAACCCATAAATATCACATGAAAAAAATACTATATAGCACTATGGGGGTGCCTAGCCATGCTGTGGTCACTGCACAGTCAGGGTGAGAGTGATCTCCCAGCAGGACATGTTGAGGCCACCCTGTCTGTGTAGGTGGTGGCCGGGCACTAAAATGTCCCAGCCAGTGCCCTATGCCCTGTGTAGATGCATCCTGGCCAGGCCACCCTGTCCGGGCTATACCCATGGTACCTTGCTCCTCATTATGCACATTGGCAGGCCAATACTGGCAACAGTGCTGGCAGTGTGGGCTGTGGAGGGTGTTTGCAGCCACCACCCACTGGATAGACAGACACACACACCCACACCTATGCCAGCATTGTGCTACTATAGAGGAGTTTAGCAGCCCTGGCCACTACATCAGTCCTGGGCACAGTACAGGCATGGATATGGTACGCAATACTGTTGGGGGTCACTCCCCAGGGTGGTAAACATTGTCAGAGACCAGACCTGAAGCACACACCACAGACATCAGAAAGGTTGTTATGATGGAGCTCAATGAGCAAACTGTGCTTAATGTAGGAATTGCTATCTGCCAGTAATCATAGCAAACGTTTGTTAGCTGTGTACCGTATACCCAGGTGTAGGGTGTTTGCAGCCACCACACACTGGATAGACAGACACACACTCCCGCACCTATGCCAGCATTGTGCTACTATAGAGGTGTTTGGCAGCCCTGGCCACCACACCAGTCCTGGGCACAGTGCAGGCATGGCTATGGTACGCAATACTGTTGGGGTCACTCTGTCAGACACCAGACCTGAGGCTCACTCCACAGACATCAGAAAGGTTGCTATGATGCAGCTCAATCAGCCAATTGTGCTTAACGTAGGAATTGCTATCTGGCAGTAATCATAGCTACCTTTTGATAGCTGTGTACCATATTCCCAGGTTTATGGTGGCATTGCTAAGGTATGCAAGTGCTAGTATTGGGAGATGCATGCAGGGCCCAATGTCCTGCCTCTCCAGGAGATAGGAATGCTAAATACCAAAACGGCCAAGTTTTATGAATGATAAATACAACACTTTCAGTGAAAACTCATTCAATTATTAACCTGTGTATCACAAATCAGTGTCTCTGTGAGTGCCACTCCAAAAGCCTCAGAAATAACCCACAAAGCACTACAATAGCAAAGACTATCAAAATAATCTCTTAAGTGTGTGCAGGGGTTTGTTACATCAACGGCTTAGGAGTATTGGAGAACCGACAGACTAAAATTTGACAGGCTATATCAAATTAATGATAAAAGTAGCTTAAAAATACTTAGCTCATTGATCGATGTAAATAGTCTCGGTCTCCATGAATCTTCATGCTTTTTTTCTTTTTTTCTTTTTGTCAATTTACAAAAAATTATTACTATTTTGTCGTAAAACACATCATTTTTTGCAGCTTGCTAAAACCTTTGCTGTTGTAAGAAAAGGCAATGTCCCAACGCCAATTGTAAAGGCGCCCTTGCGTTTCTCCACTGGGGGTTTTTGAAGGGACTAGGTCAGCAACAAAATCTGAAGAAAAAAACGACATCATTAATGACTGAGTAATACCTTTGCTAAAAGAATACTATTAACAATGTTAGTATATCAAAAACACATTTAAAAATCGTAATGGAGAAAAACAGTGTGGATAAACCTGACATGAGCGTGGCCCGTTCGTTTAAACCATCAATCGCCCGTATCTTCTTCGGGAAGGGAAAAAACGCCACGCATGCGCTTCAAAGGCGGAAACACTGCCATTTTTAAAGGCCAAAATCAGATGTTAAATGATTACGACATTAGAGACAGACAGACCAATCAATGTTGGAATTAAGGCCCCGCGGTTGGACTGTGTCCAAAAGATGAATCCACCTTTGTTCCCGATATAATAACAGCTGATCACGTGATCTTCCCATTCCATCATTCAATATTTGTTCAATAATCCAACAACGGAGCTGGGAGAATGTATGGCGCTCTGTGGAGCAGTGCTCAACCAATGGAGCTTCCCTCCGAACACATCGTAGTCGACTTTCATGTTCTTTCATCCTGATTTTAAAAGAACAAATTGTCTTGCCTATATATAATAGGCCACAAGGACATTCCACCGCGGATGAGTCAGTGGATAGAAGTACGGTTGTCACGGGCCATACAAAATGTGGCCATTGCGGTATCTGTGCTATAACTGTTGAATGTTCCGATTTTTCCTATCATGGTACCACTTACATGCTTAGACAAACAACCACTTGTGATTCCACACACGTAATTTACGCGGTGGAATGTCCTTGTGGCCTATTATATATAGGCAAGACAATTCGTTCTTTTAAAATCAGGATGAAAGAACATGAAAGTCGACTACGATGTGTTTGGAGGGAAGCTCCATTGGTTGAGCACTGCTCCACAGAGCGCTATACATTCTCCCAGCTCCGTTCCAAGCCTGTCTTCAATGAGTCTCTGTGAGTTTCTCCTCCTAGGAAACTGCTCCACCATAGATCAGAGCCAGCATCTATCGTCTAAGGGTAGTGCCAACTCAATATTCCAGGCAATACCGCTGCCACCATTGAGAAGGCAGAGACTCTGAACCAGCCTTAACCAGCAGCAGCCATTTAGGTGGTAAACTGCAAGCCTCCAAGTATCTGGAAGGCGAAAGGGGTCAATGACTATTCGGCTCAATCAATGCTAGGTGTTACTGGGAACAAACCTGCATCCTTGGAAATAAGGGGCCCTGGCCACATGGTTGGAGATACAAGGCTACCAGCAGCAGAAGGATCCATCACAAGAGGACTAGTCTTCAGGAGTGCACACAGCACTGCCCAAGAGCTAAGGTGGCTAAAGCAAAGGCCTATGGAAGGATCTCGACCCTCTAGAACTAGAAACATAGAAACATAGAAAAATGATGACAGAAAAAGACCACATTGCCTATCTAGTATGTCCTTCCATATCAACAACTACAACAGTCCCCTTTTTTCCTTTAGAAATCCTCTGTATTTGTCCCATGCTTTTTTGAATTCAGATGCCGTCCTCATCTCTACCACCTCCACTGGGAGACTATTCCACAGATCCACCACTCTTTCCGTAAAGAAATATTTCCGTGTATCACTCCTGAATCTATCCCCTTTCACCCTCATCCCATGTTCCCTCATAGCAGAACTTGCTTTCAATCGAAAGAGGCTCTCCTCCTGGGCATTTATGCCACAGAGGAATTTAAACATCTCAATCATATCAACTCTATTCCGCCTTTCCCCTAAGGTGTACATATTAAGATCCTTAAGTCTGTCCTCATATGCTCTATAATAAAGACCACTAACCATTTTAGTAGCCACCCTCTGTACTGACTCCATCCTGTTAATATCCTTTTGAAGGTGTGACCTCCAGAACTGCACACAATACTCCAAATGAGGTTGCACCAAAAACTTATACAGAGGCACTATCACCTCCTTTTTTCTGCTAGTTATTCCTCTCCCTATGCACCCAAATATCCTTCTAGCTTTTGCTGTTGCCTTTTCTACCTGTTTAGCTACTTTAAGATCATCAGACACAAGCACACCAACGTCCCGTCTTCTTTATGGGATAGGAGGCAGTGTACTACTGTGGATCAAGAACTGGTTAAAAGATAGAAAGCAGAGGGTTGGGCTAAATGGCCAATTTTCCCAATGGAGAAAGGTGAATAGTGGTGTACCCCAGGGATCTGTGCTGGGTCCGTTGCTTTTTGATATATTCATAAGTGGAATAACGAGTGAGGTTATCAAATTTGCAGGTGACACAAAACTATTTAAAGTTGTTAAAACCCAAGAGGATTGTGGAAAATTGCAAGAGGATCTTGATAAATTAGAAGACTGGGCATCAAAATGGCAGATGAAATTTAATGTGGACAAGTGCAAAGTTATGCACCTAGGGAAGAACAACCCAAACTATGGTTACACAATGCAAGGTTCCACATTAGGAACCACCACCCAGGAAAAAGATTTAGGCGTCATTGTGGATAACATGTTAAAACCCTCGGTCCATATATATAGGGGGTGAAGTACTTTTGTCCACTAAAGAAGAGCGGGACCTAGGCGTGGTTGTGTCTGATGCTCTTAAAGTAACTAAACAAGTAGAAAAGGTGACGGCAAAAGCTAGAAGGATGCTTGGATGCATATGGAGAGGAATGGCTAGCAGAAAAAAGGAGGTGATAATGCCTCTGTATAAATCTTTGGTGTGACCTCATTTGGAATATAGTGTGCAATTCTGAAGACCGCACCTTCAAAAGGATGTGAACAGGATGGAGTCGGTGCAGAGGGTGGCTACTAAAATGATTCGTGGTCTTCATTATAAAGCATATGAGGACAGACTTAAGGATCTTAATATGTACACCTTATAGGAAAGGCGGGATAGAGGTGATATAATTGAGATGTTTAGATACCTCCATGGCATAAATTTTCAGGGAGAGAGCCTCTTTCAATTGAAAGCAAGTTCTGCTACGAGGGGACATGGGATGAGGACGAAGGGAGATAGATTCAGGAGTGATATGTGGAAATATTTCTTTACGGAAAGAGTAGTGGATCCGTGGAATAGTCTCCCAGTGGAGGTGGCAGAGATGAGGACAGTGTCTGAATTCAAGAAAGCATGGGACCAACACAGAGGATCTCTAAAGGCAAAAAGTGGACTGTTGTAGTTGTTGATATGGAAGGACAGACTAGATAGGCCATGTGGTCTTTTCCTGTCGTCATATTTATATGTTTATATTATCACCAGCAGTGGCTGGACTGGGCGTAGACAGCCAGACACACTGCTGGGCCTGACCCTTCTATATGAAAAGGAGTAGTTGAGATGGAGTGGTCAGGTTTAAAAAAGGATTTTTATTCCCCTCCCGGGGTTTGGATTTTCAAAATAGTACAACACACAGGAACTTAAGAGGTAGCCATACTTCTGGCAAAACTGAGGGTGAAAAGAAACACAGCTTCTCGCTTGAACAGAAACAGGGATCATAACAAACAGAAACCAGGTAAAAATGCTGACAGTTTCCTCTGTGCACGTTTAGCTCTCTACAAGGCACTCTTGTCTTCAGCTAGCGCAGAGAATTTATATCAGTCATTACCAAAGAGCAGTCCATGTCCTCAATATAAAGAGTGAAATTACTTGGCTCCGTGATCATGGGCTCTTCAACCACCTTACTGTCTTTAGGGCAGAGAGTTTGGAACTTCCTTAAATCAGTCCCTGAATTTTCTTCACAGCTCTCTCCACAATATGGCAGGTAATTACCAGATAGCTTATAAAACTGCCCTGTTCTGTTCCTAACAAACTTCTCTCTTTGCAGTCTTCTGCAGGGCTTTAAAGACACACATTCATCTTCTTCACTCATACAAATATCTTCAAATGCATTACTTTCCTTTTCCCAAGGTTGCAAGTATTTCAGGCAGTTCTGCCTTTCACTCATACATGGTTCCTTACCAGCTGCCTCCCGTCCCTTCCACTGAGCTCTGTGTCTGGGAAAATCTTCTTGCATCAGAGGTGAGGGTTTCCTGTAGTTAATCCCTCTGCTGGCAGATAGCTTTCTTTCCCTTTTCAAATCCCTCCTGGGCTTTCTGCTCCAAGGCTCAAACAAAACAGAGTCAGCATGGGAGTATTCTGAACCTCCGTCTGAGATCTGCAAGTCTTCCCTTACTTGCCAAGCTTCCTGTTCCTCGTGAACTTCCTGCTTGCCTCGGTCTCTCTGATCCTCCAACTCTTCAAAACCCTCCAAACCTTCAGAACCTAACCCTGTTTGCTTCACACGTTTTTTATACAGGTTTAGGGGCGTTTTCCTACCCATGTGCAAACTGTTCTCCTGATTACTTGGGGAGTGTTTGTTAGCTAGGCGTTCCTTCAGACCTCGTGTCTCAGCCTGCTTTGGTTGCCCATGGTAACTGGGAAGCTTTTGATCTCCCTGCCTGTCAGAATCTGTGCTAAACTCAGCAGATTTCTGTGTTTTAAAGGCGTAGGCAGATCTTCGGTGTCACAATATGTTTCTAATGATAGTTCACAGATTACTAATAGTAGGTCTGCAATCTCAGATTTCAGTTCTTTCAACATCCTTGGATGTATACCATCCGGTCTAGGTGATTTGCTACTCTTTAGTTTATCAAATAGTTGTAATACATCTTCCCGGTGTATCGATATTTTTTTCAATTCTTCGAATACATCTCCTTTAAATAGCATTTCAGTCATGGGTAACATTCCTACATCTTCCTCAGTAAAGACTGATGCAAAGAATTCATTCAGTCTCTCCGCTATGGCCTTGTCCCCTCTTAGTGCCCCTTTTACCCTCTATCATCTAATGGTCCCACTGCCTCTCTCACAGGTTTTTTTGCTACAAATGTTCTTTAAAAAGTCTTTATTATGCATGTTTGCTTCCACTGCAAGCTGCTTCTCAAATTCTCTCTTTGCCTGCCTTATCAATGCCTTGCATCTAACTTGCCAGTGCTTGTGTTGTTTTCAGTTTTTGTCATTTGGCTCCTTTTTCCATTTCCTGAAAGGTGCTTTTTTGGTAACAACAGCCTCTCTGACCTCATCTTTAAACCATGCTGGCAGTCTTTTGGATTTCCTTCCACTTTTCTTAAAGCATGGAATACAGGTGGTCTGGGCTTCCCAGATAGTATCTTTAAACAACACCCAAGCTTGATGTAAATCTTTAACCTTTGCAACTGTTCCTTTTAGTTTTTTCTTAACTATTTGCATCATTTTATGATAGTCTCCCTTCTGAAAGTTAAAAGGTAGTACTGTGGATTTCTTTACCATCCTTCCTTCATTTATTAAATCAAACGCGATCATGCTATGATCACTATTGCCAAATGGCCCCAACACCCTTATCTCTTGTACCAGATCTTGTGTTCCACTAAGGACTAGGTCCAAAATGGTTTCCCCTCTGGTCGATTCATGAACCAGCTGCCCCAAGAAGCAGTTATTTATTTAATCTAGAAACTTATCTCCCTAGCATGTCCTGCCATGACACTGACCCAGTCGATACTGGGGTAATAGAAATCACCCAATATTATTACTGTGTTGTAACTTTTGTTAGCTTCCCTAATTTCTTTGAGCATTGTATCATCCATTTGTTCATTCTGGCCTGTGTTTTGATTAGAAGTGTTTACTTTTTTCAGACCTATCAGTATTGGATGGAGTTTTTTTCACTATCTAGCTCCTCACTGGGTAATGTTAACCTATGGAAACTCTTTGAGGGACCCTGCGGATTGGTTGTAATTTCACTACCAAGCCACTTATTGGGTGGCATTAACCAATAGATGAGTAGTGCATTTTGAATGGAAATTGTGAGTGTTTATGTTTTTAGACCTACTACAAGGATTGCATTGAGTTTTCACCATCCAGCTCCTCATTGGGCAGTGTTATCCAATGGGAACTCTTTGGGGGAGATTTAAAGGTGTGGGTGTGTGTGTGTTTGTGTGTGAGTGAGAGCGTGAGCGTGAGCGAGTGAGAGTGTGAGTGTGAGTGGTGTTTAATCAGGCGTTGTGGGAGTATCTTCTGAATAGGGGTAAATCTTTATATATAGTTTGTGATTTTTAATTTATGGATTACAGTACCTTATGCACTATTTTATTTTTGGAGAACAGTGACTGCTCATTCTGATGAAACCACAATAACGGTGAAACCGACAGTGGCGGTCAAGATTGAATTTGTTATAATCTTTGTTGAGCCGTGTTTTTGGACCGGGGGATGGAACTGACACAGTGTTATGAAGCTAAATGATTATTAACTTTGTTCCCTCCAGTTTATTGATGCCTCCTAATTGTTACATCATTACTTGCACATTTATATCCAGTATGGGTGAAATACTGTAGTGGCGTTACTGCATTCAGTGAGTTCTATATAACAGTGGGTAGCAATTTTATTCTGAATACACCAACAGAGGGCGATGATGACATAATTGGTTATGGCAGGTAGATGTTTATATCACTGATAAGACCACTTGTTGAGCTCTCTGGTGTTTTCAATATTTTATTTGATATTGCATTGAAAATAATATTTTGGGTCCGATTCTTTGTCAGTAATTGTTTAAACATAACATCATAGAAGTCCAGATAAAATGTATTTTAAGCATCTGTTAAGGTGGCTAAGCAAGTAGTATTGTGAAAGAGACTATAAAAGCCCAAAAGGCATTATTTAAACAAATGGGATAATCATGTGTGTGTGTGTGTGTGTGTGTGTATATGCATATTTGTGTGTGTGTGTGTATGTGTATGTGCACATTTTGGTGTCTCTAGATGAGTATCTCTGACCTGGAGAGGAGAGGGGTAGGATGGTTTAAATGGAGTGATATCCAAACATTCCATCAACAGATTTCTAAGAATGGGGTTTATACTTTACCAAAGGGTGCCACTGCCCCTTGGCAGCAGATATTTCCATGCTTTTCCATGACTAGTTGGCAATACACATAGAGGCAGATTCCACAAAATCCACATCTGGCTCACAGACATGTTTAAATTGAAAACAGGCACATTTCCATGCTAATTCTGCATCCATGGGAATAGACATGCCTGTGTTAATATAATCAGCACTTAGACATGTCTGACGCGGCACGTCCAAAATGCTGTTCAGCAAGTCCATGCATGTATCCAGTGCAAGGCATGCACATTGGTGCAGGCTAGGGCCATAGAGTAAAGCAGAGAAACCCATCCCCACTAATATTATGGGACATGGGTAAATGATGTAATCGTTTAGGACATCCCTGTGATCACAGTATTCTGCGATATACCATGGATGCCTCCGATGGCCACGCCTCCTCGGTTAAAACATGCATCTCCTAAGCTGCTCTTCTCACTAACAGTGTTGTGCTAATACAAACTAGACATAAATACTGATGATACATAAATGCTGATGCAAACTAGACAATCTATACTAGTCTGTTTCAAGACCAGAACACTGCAAAGTAATCTCAGTGTACTCTAAGATATAATAAGATTAAGTAGACATTAACATTTAATGTGAAGACGTGCAGTGTCATGCACTTGGGAAGTAGAAATCCAAGGGAATTGCATGCGATAGGAGGCGAGAGATTGGTGTGCACGGACCAGGAGAAGGACCTTGGAGTGATTGTTTCTGACGATCTCAAGATGGCAAAACAGTGTGACAAGGCAATGGCAAAAGCCAGAAGGATGCTGGGTTGTATACAGAGAGAAATTACCAGCAGAAAGGAAGAGGTACTAATGCCACTGTACAAGTCACTGGTGAGGCCTCACTTGGAATATTGTGTTCAGTTTTGGAGACCATGGGGCATGTTTACTAAACATTCCTAACGTGCGGGGCCGTGCTAGTGTGCCTGTGCCATATAAGGAGTGGGCGGTTCAGGCAGAAAATAGAAAAAAAACGGTAGTAAGCAACCGGACGTGTGTGCGTCGCGCTAATGTGCGGGGGTCGACATTAGCGCGTGGAAAGGCAAAGTGGCGCGCTGCTGAGTATACAAAACAACAGAGCCGTGGTACAATGGTGAAGACACTGACCAATGGTGCAGGGGCCATGGGTTCAATCCCCCAGTGTGCGCAACGACAAAGGTCAGCTGAGGCAGTAACTGTAATGATTAACATTGTTTTAGGAGGCAAATTAATTTGGAACGGCATAAGGCGGCGCACAGTTATTTTGGGCGGCAGAAAGCGGCGCACAGTGCTTTTTGGGCGGCATAAGGCGGCGCACAGTTATTTTTGGGCAGCAGAAGGCGGCGCACTGGTCCCCTTGGGCGGCAGAAGGCGGCGCGCTGATAGGCACAAGGCAGCGCGCTGATGCATAAGCACAGGAACAGAGCCACAGCACAATGGTTAAAACACTGACTAAGGTTCCAAGATGGCGGAGGAGCAGGGACGCTGTTCGTAGGTGCGGACTGACTGGTTGGCAGACGCTGTCTCGATGGGGAAGAAGAGGAAGCAGTTGACACCTAAGCCCCCAGTAGCCTCAACGCCCCGAGGAGAGGCAGCACAAGCATCCATTGTACCTTTCTGCACCGTCCGTTTCGGCGTCGATGGCTTCAGCAGATCCGCCTGGTGGTGTGGCGGATCTGAGCAGTGACGGTGTGGAGTTGAGTCCCGTCCAGCTGTTGCCGCCGCGACCCGGTAGAAGTCGGGAAGAGGAGATCGTAGCTGAAGTGTCTCCGGGTCGGGAGGTCAGCTCCGTGGGTGGGGGCGCCTCTTCTCTTCTGAATGGGAGTCCTGGTGAGCGTCCTGGTGGTGTTGAGGAGGTACATTCTGCCCAGGAGGGCTCAGGAGGAGCTCGGAGGAAGATTGGCTCGACGGAGGTTGTGGAGCCCCGGGTAATTTGCGGCTTAAAGAAACCAGCGAAAGTAACTTTAGATAGCTTATGGGAAGCTATCTCTTCCCTCCAGAGCTCCCTTGCTCCTGTTGTGGGGGCATTGTCTCAAGAGTTTCCGTTGGTGAAAGGGAGGTGTACTGCGGTGGAAACGAAGTGCGAGGCCCAGGCTGTAAAAATTGCCCAGCTGGAGTCCAGTGTTGGGGAATTACAAGTTATGGGTGAGACTATTGCCAAGGACCGTCTAATTTCTTTGAGGCGGTTTGAATATATGGACAATTTATTGAGGAGGAATAATCTCCGCTTCTTGAATTTCCCCAGATCCCCTCTGTTGGACCCTTTAGTTTTGGTTCGTAGATATCTTATGGAAGTATTACTGATGCCTCAGGATAATTTACCCCCTATTGTTAAAGCTCAATATGTTGTAATTTCCTCTGAGTCTAAAGGTGAGGGGTCTGGGGTCCCTGTTGGGGACGGCCCGATGGGTTTATCTGATTTCTTAGAGAGTTCCCTAGAGGTTGTGACAAGCAGGGCAACTATGGTAGTAGGTTTTGCATTTGAATCCGACCGCAATGCTGTCCTTAGACTTTATTTCCGCAGGATTTCTTCTTCCCAGTTTTTGGGCTCTAAAATACTTGTATTTCCAGATTTATCTCGGGACACCCAGAAGAGGCGTAAGGGGTTTTTGGCTTTGCGCCAGAGAGCTGTCGCCTTGGGTGCTCAATTTAAATTGCGGTATCCTTGTAAATGTGATGTATTATATCAGTCTAAACATTTTCTTTTTTTTGAGCCCAAACAACTTATTGATTTTCTTCAGGTGAGGGAGGCTGGGGGGGCAGGGTAGCTCCTGTACTGGCAGCCATTAATATGATCTATGCTCATATGATAGTGGGGGTTTCCCACTTTTTCTTTGTTTAAATTTCTTAAGTTTGGAACCATTTTGAGGTTTGTTAAGTATGGGGTCTAATTAAATGGGGTGAATATGAATATGTTATTGGGATTATATGTGGTTTATTTTCTTGTGTATTTCGTATTTCCCCCCTTTTTTTCTCTTTGTATTCTTTTTCAATTGTTGTATTGGAAACTTAAATATAAAATAAAAAAAAAAAAAAAAAAAAAAAAAAACACTGACTAATGGTGCAGGGATCAGGAGTTCAACTCCTCACAATGCCCAGTGAAAAATGCCTGCTGAGGCAGTATGTATTATGTTGAGGAGTGCTGTAGGAGGCTGTATAATTATATTTTGTTATCACTACTAGCAAACGCACTCTCCCAGCATGTTAACATACGGCGGCCCATAAGGCACATGTTACAGTGCACTGTTCGCCAAGGCACCCTTGAATGACCCCTATAGGGCAGCATGTATGTTGCGACACAGGATAATGTATAGTGCACCCTATAGGGATGGCAACCATGAGGTGGCCTACAGGGCGCCCTATGAAGCACCCTCAGAGGCACCTAATGGGTATAGTAAGCTGAGGGTGGTCTTGCCGGCATAGACATATGTACAGTAAATAAAAATAAAGCTGTGGACAGCCCTACCAAAGGGCCCCACTGTGGGTTTGAACCCATGACCTCTGGCTGCACAGGCAGTGATGTAACCATTGCACTACAGCTCCATAGCTGGCTGCAGATAGCCTACACGTCACCTCACAGACAGTCTGCTGGTGTCAACAGGATAGGGTTAGGCCACCCGTACCCATGATGCACTGCACATGCAAATTAGCTGTCCGCAGATGGACACAAGATGGGGAATGCACCCCCACAGCACCTCGGCCCTGTTGGGGGAAGTGACCGGGTGCACCCACACAGCACCTTGGCCTAGTAGGGGGCACTGACCGGGTGTTTTACTGGCACAGAGTAGCCACACACCGTTACATCGTGCGGGTACTGTGCTCACCCTGAGTGTGCAATGAGGTGGCCAGGACCAGGTCAACAACACCTGCCATGGCTGATGGAGGCCAAGCGGGCGTTCCAAAGCAGTGTTAATGTGTAAGATAGCTAGTTTCTGCACAAACACCATGGATATCCCTGTCTGCCGCCATCAGGCACCCCCCCCCCCCGTGGCAAACATGGTCCCCATCAAGGGATCCACACTCTACCTCCCTGCAAAGGTGGCAGTAGAGGGCAACATCAACCCCAGTCCTGCTGAGGAACACCACCACCACCCCAGGCAGGCAGCTCCATACACAGCCATAACACAATAGCAGACAGACATAAGCCCAGGGTATGGTAAGCTGCACTCCACCACCAGATATTCACCTGCAGCAAGCCAACAGCCACTGCACCCTGCAAGCCATTATAGCAAGACATTTACCAGCTACAAACAGTCTGCTGGTTAGTCCATAGTGCATGTTCCCAATGGAGATGCATGCACCCAGAACTGGGCTGTCTGCATACACAGCAAGCAGATAGATCAGTGACTGGGCCCCAAAGAGAAACCCATATCTATCACATGAGAGAACTACTAAACAGCACTATGGGGGGGCCTAGCCATGCTGTGGTCACTGCACAGTCAGGGTGAGCGTGATCCCCCAGAAGGACATGCTTTGGCCACCCTGTCTGTGTAGGTGGTGGCCGGACACTACAATATCCCAGCCAATGTCCCTGCCAGGGCCCTATGCCCAGTGCAGATGCATCCTGGCCACGTCACCCTGCCCTGGCTATACCCATGGTACCTTGCACCTCATTATGCACATTGACTGGCCAATACTGGCAACAGTGCTGGCAGTGCGGGCTGTTGAAGGGGCTTGCAGCCAACACCCACTGTATAGACAGACACACACTTCCACACCTCTGCCATCATGGTGCTACGATTGAGGGGGTAAGTAGCCTTGCCCACCAAACCGGTCCTGAGCACGGCAAGGCATGGATATGGTACGCATTACAGCTGGTGGTCACTCCCCAGGGTGGTAAGCACCGTCAGAGGCCAGGCCTGGAGCATGCCCCGCAAACACCTAACAGATTGTTTGGATGGGGTCAACTAGCAGTATGTACGTAACGTATGGATAACTGCCTGCCTGTGCTCCTAGCAAACATCTCCGAGCTGTGTACCGTATACCTCAGGTGTAGGGTGACATTGGTAAGTTATGCAAGTGCTCGTTTTGGGTGCTGCATGCACGGTCCAATGTTCTGCCTTTCCAGGAGACATTGGCCAATGGGGCCTGTGGGTGTGGGTGTGTCTGCCCTTGATGGCTGCTGCTTTACGGCACAGATTCCCAACTCCAGTCCAGGTTTGCATCACACTGTTCGGGTTTTCCTGCTATCCCTCATGAATATGCATGGGCTACATCTACATGCCATGGGGGTGGTGCATAGATATACAGCACAGGCATTTGTATGAGTGTCAGCATGGAACCTGACTGGTGTGTGGCCCACCAGGACTGCATTTGGGTGATTCTGCTCTAGGTACTGCCCCTGTTCATGGTGTCTGTGCTCAGTGGGGTAAAAGATAGATGTCTTACCATTGCATATGTCCCCGCCATGAAAGGTGTGTCCTTACTATCACTGTTTAGTTGTGGGAAAAATATGTGGGCAGGATTGGCAGTAGCCCCAGCTGGGCTTTGAACCTGTGACCTTCTGTTCTTGTATGCAGTGTCTGTGTGCACTGCACCACTGTGTAGCCACAGATTGGTTGGATTCCCTGGACTGTCCATGACTGTGGATCCGGCAGGACCTGTCTGTTGCAGTGGACTGTGCCAGCCTGCACATGGCTAGGCCTCTGTCTTCTGTGGTTAGCAGCCACTGCCCCTGCACCACATGTACTTGTCTGCCAACATGCTGGCATGAACTTCTCTCAGAAAAAGCAGTTGACCTGATTGCAATGTGGCAGTATGGGACTGCATTTGGGGGACTTGGCTGTAGGTAATGCCCATTGTTGTGGGGTGTGTGCGGTGTTGGGTAAAATATGGGTGTTTTCCCCATGCATACAGGGGTGTCTGCGCTATCTTTATTTAGTGGTGGGTAAAATATAGGGACTGGGCTGGCAGGTGCCCCAGCTGGGTTTTGAACCTCTGCCCTCTGGTCCTAGAGGTAATAACTCTGTCCGCTGTACCACACTTTGGCCACAGAGACAGTGCAGCCCCTGGAGGCAGTAAGCCTGGCAGGATGGAGTCACAAACCCTGCTCTACGCAATTCTACTGTGGGCATATGCACCCTGTCTGGTGACAAACGTGCACATAAACCACGGAAATGACCACGGGAAATGTGGGACAAAATATCACCACGCTGGGCAACAGTGATATTAATGGGCAACCATAGCAAACACTCCCAGGAAAGCTCCAAAACGTGGAAATGTTTTTTGGAAGAGTCTCCTCTCAGTAGACCCTTCCAAACTTCATTTCTTTTTTCTGGAGCTTTGCTGGGTGTGATTTCTGTATTTGCCCATCACTATAACTGTTCCCCAGCTTAATTACTATTTTTAATAGTTCTGTTGTGGTCATTTTCTATTATTATTTTCACATTTGTGCTTTGCACATGTATCACACTGCTCACGTTTTGCTGTTTTCCCCTGTTTTCCTGTACATTGCTGACGGAAATGGTTTTCTCTTCCCTTTAAATGCTTTCTACCGCGAGTGTTTCACTCGCGGTAGTTTTTACATGCAAATTCGGGCCCGATACTGTGCGGGGAGCCTCTCCCCTCCCACTCTCCACCCATTGACCCCGTCCCTCCGCCCCTCCGGAGCCTTCCTCCGCCCTCCTTTCGCCGTTCCACGCCTCTATCGGACATTTGCGGGCCCGCACTTGTACGGGGCCCGTTAGTGAGCCGCGTACCTGTGCGGGGGTGACACGCACGTGTGCGGGGCGTTTAAACGCGTTTCTGCGCGTTTCAGTGCCGCGTTGCCGTGCGCTATTTTGCGGCGCGCTATTTTGCGGATTTTAGTAAACATGCCCCCATATCTCGGAAAGGTTGGAATATTGTGTTCAGTTGTGGAGACCATATCTCGGAAAGGTTGGAATATTGTGTTCAGTTTTGGAGACCGTATCTCGGAAAGGTTGGAATATTGTGTTCAGTTGTGGAGACCGTATCTTGGAAAGGATATAAAAAGGCTGGAAGCAGATCAAAGGAAGGCGACCAAAATGATTTGGAGCCTGCGTCAGAAGACTTATGAGAAGAGACTTGAAGAACTAAATATGTACACTCTGGAGGAGAAGAGAGTCAAGGGAGATATGATTCAGACCTTTAAATACTTAAAGAGTATTAATGGACAAACAAACATCTTCCAAAGGCGGGGAAGCTGTAAAACTAGAGGGCATAACATGAAGCTGCAAGGGGGTAAACTGAAAGGCAATGTCAGGAAATACTTTTTCAGTGAAAGGGTGGTGGATGCTTGGAATGCTCTCCCAATGGAAGTGATGGGGGCAAACACAGTGACAGAATTCAAAATGGCATGGGACAGACACAGTGGATCCCTTTATAGCAACAGGATAATATCAAAATAAGCATAACTATCTCTTATATCTGAACAAATAGGGGTGACCTACACGGAGCGATGGGTACACTCCTAAACAAAGGCATGGGGAGGGGTGACCTGCACGGAGCAGCAAGTGCATCTCCTCTTGCTGCCTTGCTGGGCAGAGATAAATGGACCATACTGGTCTTTATCTGCCATCATATACTATGTTATAATGTAACATGTTTGTCATGACATACCTTGCATCAAATTGTACATGGCACTATAACAACTCCTCAGTTATTCTTACAATTGTCATCTCTAAAAACACTCTTTAAAATACTAAATATGGATCTTTACCAACCTCACAAACACCTAAACCAACTTTACAATACCCCAAAGGATACATTGTCTTGCTGAACGACATAAATATGCTCATCAAATGCCTATGGCTGTTTTGCTATTGCATCTGTTTCCCACATATCTGGGTAATGGCATTTCTCACAGCAGCTCCTTACATGTGGCTACATCTGTCCCATACAATGTCCATTCTCTGTCCTGGCTTATGTTGGTCTGTATATATCTGCTATCTGTGGGACAACTCTGCCTGCCTTTCCACACTCTGCTTTTGGTACTGCTCTCCTGGTCAAACCTAAATGGGCATGGGAGGGGGCATCCTTGTGCCATCATACCAAGTAGCCAGCCTCCAGATATATCACTACTCTCGCAGTTTGTATAGATCCAGGACTGGGTAAGGATGTAGGCTGCATGGCACAATCTGGGTAATATTGGCATAGCAGGTCTCTCAGTGCCTGGTAGAGATACTGTACGCCTGCCCTATCACAGTGGCTCCTGGTGTCACTGCAGTAATCCGTAAGGTCCAGGTACTGGCCGGGCATTCATGTCCCCCCTGAATTGCAGATCAGCACACCAGATCCACTCATGCAACCCTCAAACTACACACACACACACACACTCTCATTTGCAGGGACGAATTGTAGAACACAGCAAAAAAATTTCTAAGTCCTGTCCTTAGTCCATGTCTCCAGCAGGAACAATGGGCACATTTGCGGGAAAGTTGGAAAATATACATGGACTTTTCCTAAATACGTTATACATGTCTCCATGGCAAACCATGCCCCCGATCTGCCCCTCCTGGGCACATTATGACATCTCCGTGCAAGCGAGATAAACTTGTGTGGGCGCCATGTACCAGAATACAAACCCTTATTTGGATTCCGGAATGACCACCATAGCAAACAGTAACAAACTACACATTTCAGTCACTAGGTGTCACTGTACATAGCAACCATTAAGAATGCTATATTTATTTATTTAAAATTACTTGTAGCCCGCACAATAACCAAGGCACAATAATCAAGTTGGAGTGGAGGAGTGGCCTAGTGGTTGGGGCAAGGTACTTCAGGCCGGAAGGTTGGGGGTTCAAATCCCACTAGAGGACAGCAACCTTGGGCCGGAAGGACTGGGGTTTCTAGTCCCACAGGTGCTCCTTGTGGTCTTGGGCAAGCCACTTAACCCTCCATAGCCCATGTTCCCTGTAAAATAGTTATCTCCAAGTTATAACACCCTGTTCAATGTAATTTCAGTTTGTTCAATGTAAACCGCACTGATGCAGAATAGCATGGTATATAACAGAATGTAAATAAATAAAGGCAGGTAACAAAAGACATACAGAGTCCATCATGACAAACCAAAAATTCATACAAAGTAAATTAAAAACAATTAAAATAAATATTATAATCTACAAAAAAAGTTAAGAAGACAGCCATTTGAGACACTATCTGAATCATATTGCACCAAAAACATAACTGCCTGATGTACTTCACCCACCCATTAAACACAACACAAAAAGGTTTGCTGGAATAAGTAAGATCTCAACTTTCAGCAAAAGACCATGAGCTCTACTTCAGCACATAACTCGTTAGGAAGGGGATTCCAGATCAATGGAACACTCATAAAGAAAATTCTCTTATGTAAAGACTGAAGATGAATCTGTTTAAAAGAGGGAACTACTAATAACTATGCATCCTGAGACCATAAAACAAGAGAAGGGTAATAAGGTTTAAGTAAAGTTGATAGACTAATAGGAGCCAAATTGTGTAAACATTTAAAAGTAATCATGACCACTTTATATAAAACTCGAAATCTAATAGGAAGCCAATACAAAACAAATAATTGTTGCAATATATCATCAGAACATTTGCCTCCAGTTAAAAGATGAGGGGCAGAATTTTGAACTGATTGTAAAGGAGACATGGTAGCTTCAGAAAAGCCTAGAAAAAGACTATTACAATAGTCCAAAGGTGAAAGGACTAAAGTTTGTAACACAGAATGAAAATTACTACTGAATAAGTAGGGTTTTAATCTATGGAGAAGCAAGCAACTTTAACTATTCTTTGAATATAATCATGAAAATTAAATTGTGTATCTAACCACACCCCAAGATCTCTCACAACTTAGCTAAGTGCAAAGGAAAAAGAATTCCTCACAGGTTTCAAACTTAAAGGATTCGGGAGCTCCGCAGACAGGTACAAAACTTCTGTCTTCTTCTTATTCAATTTCAGCCTATTCTGAAACATCCACAACTCAACTGTGTCAAGGCAAAGTTCCACATATTTCAAAGTCATCTAATGAAGTAGATATAGGGACAACGAACTGTATGTTTTCTGCATATACTCAAAATTTAACATCTAATCTTTCAAAGATTCTCTGAATTGGAGCAATATATGGTTCAATCACTAACTTTCATAGTAGAAATTACAACACAGACAATAAAATACACCACTAGGAGCCAGCCGAACAGGGGTAGGGATATAGCAGCACAAGGGGCGGGGGCTGCATGGTGGGGAAAGCATATGAAACATTCCTCAAGGAATTATTTCCAGCCCATGTTTGTGTGTGTCCATTTGTGACAGAGAGGCTACAGAAAAGAGGAAAAACAGTTTGAAAGGAGCAAAAATTGGGATATCCAATCTGCAGAATCAGAAAGGAGAGAGATTGCGATGGCCATGCAAGTTACTCTGCTCGGAAAAATGATGAAGGAACCCATGCAAAAGGGGTGACGGTGGATATGGTATTCCACAAATGGCTACAATGTGCCTAATATTTGGATGGGTACCCACTTGGGAAGCAACGATCATCACACAGTAGGATTTGATGTAAAGCAAAGTCCAGCCACACAAAAAACTAATGTTCTGGATTTCAAACATGTTGACTTAAGTAAAATGGGAAAATTACTTAAAGGAGGAGGTAGGAAGATGGGAGAAAATAAGGGAAGTAGAAAGGCAGAGGGCTAAACAAAGGAACTATAAGAATTGCAACTGATCTTTATGTAAGGAAAGTCAATAAAAGCAAGAGAAGAATGAAACAGGTATGGCTCTCCAAAGAAGTGGCTAAAAATGTAAAGACAAAAAAGTAGTGTGGCTTAGGAGTGAGGTTTATTACTGTCATGGTATGTGCAAAACTAAACCATTTCAAAAAATTGCTCCCAAGAGAATAGTGGGTAAAGCTCAAGGAGTCAAAGAAGAAATCAGAATGACAAGATCAGGGGCAGAAGAAAAAATGTCTAAAGACGTAAAGCGAGGTAACAAGAATTTTTTCAGGTATGTTGGAGAGAGGAGGAAGGCCAGAAATGGAACTGCAAGACTGAAGGATGTTGAGCACCATTGTGTGGAGTATGATAAGGAGAAAGCAGAAATGCTAAACAAATACTTCCATTTTGCATTCATGGAAGAAAATCCAAGAAAGGGAAGACAGATGGCTGATAAAGATACTTATAGAAATGGAGTAGATACCACATCGTTCATGGAAGAAAAGTGTCTATAAACAACTTGAAAACTAACAGTGAACAAAGCAATGGGACTGGATGAGATACATCCCAGAATATGGAGAGAGCTCGGAGAGATTCTGGTGAGTTCTCTTCAGGATGTGTTTAATAGATCCTTAGAGATGGGAGGACTAGAGAAGGGCTGATGTGGTCCCTTACAAAAGTGGCAACAGAGAAGAGGTGGGAAACCACAGGCTCGTAAGCCTTACCTTTATAGCTGAAAAAGTAATGGAGGTGCTACTAAAGGAAAGGATAGTGAACTTTCTATAATACAGTGGGTTGCAAGAACTCATGCAACATGATTTTACTAAAGGCAGATCATGGCAAACAAATCCAATTGATTTCTTTGACTGAGTGACCAGAGAACTCAATCAAAGGTATGTGCTGGACATGATCTACCTGGATTTCAGCAAAGCCTTTGATATAGTTTCTCTTTTGGAGGCTCATGAATAAACTGAGCAGAATGAAACTAGGACCCAAGGTGGTGAACTTAAAAGAAACCTCAGGAAAGACTGTTTCATGGAAAGGGTGGTGGATGCTTGGAATACCCTCCTACTTGAGGTGGTGAAGACAAAAATGGTGACGGAATTCAAAAAGTCATGGGATAAACACAGAGGGCCCAATTCTGTCCTGGACATCCTGGCCCTCTGTGCACCCGGTCGGAACCAGACCACAGAGTTAGATGGGATTCTGATCCCATGGGGCACATCTAGCCCCGCAGGATCAGAATCGCATCCAGGCCTGTACGTGCAAAAAGCTGTTTGGCCATGGCAACCGGACGCCGAACAGCTTTTTGCATTCCTCGCAGCCCAACCCCCGATCTGGCCTCACAAGGCCAGAGTCGGTCTGCAGGGAATCTCCTCTATCCCCTCCTACCTTCTCCGATGCCCGGGCCTGCCGTCCCCTGCCGACTAGGGGAACTTAGTCCACTGCCCGCCCTAACTCCGCTCCATTCCCACCCCATCTAACCTCCCCGTACAACACGGCTCGAAATGACCCCGAGAGGGTTCACATATAGGAAAGGAGTATTCCTGCACAAAGCAAGACTTAAAACGACCTTCACACTTCATAAAATGCATACCAGGAGTTGCTGTCACAGAGCAGCAGTTACAACCCAAAGTAAAAAGCAGAGCGCAGGAAAAATCTGCATGGAGAGTAACAGCCCTAAACATCTTATAGGGCAGATCGGATGGGCCATCATTTACTATGTTACAATCTGTTGTGTTTTGGTATATCTAAATGCCTAAGCTGCAGAAGCTGGAACTGCTACCCCACAGAAATTCATTGGGCTATTTTTTAAGGATGTGTATTCCTCTGGAACTCCTGGTCCGATCAAACCTATTTTTGTTCTCAATGTATCTGTCCACTAACCATTGCCTCAGAAAAATCCAAGCTATCAATGTCCCTGTTTAATGTAATCCAAGTTTAAGTTTCAATGTAAACCATTTTGATTGAAATGATAAAGCGGTATATAAAACCTGTTAAATTAATTAATTAATTAAATTTTGGAGAGTTATTTTGCTCCCAGAAAAACAGATATGGTCAACTAGGGTTATCAGATCTTTAGAAAGCAAATCTGGGACACCTGAACAAGGCTGAGCTAAGTTGGGTGGGGTGGGGTAGGGGATCCTCTCTTCTGAAGCATCTTTTCGCTATATATTTTGAAATGACTAGACTAGGAAGCACTCAGTAATTTTAAAAATTTAGAAAGAGACAATAGCAGCCCTCCATAAGTTCTAATCACACATACATACTACTACTACTACTACTACTATTAATCATTTATATAGTGCTACAAGGCATTCACAGGCTGTACAAGAACATATAGGAGATGGGCCCACAAGACAGACAGTACAATATATATATATATGCTCAAACGTTATTTTAAACAGAACCAAATACCGAAAAAAATCCCCAAAAAAACAGATTGATGCAAAATGACAGTCACAGAACATCGATCCAACAGAGCGCTAAATTAAGCATCTATTTGCATCATACCTTAGTATATTTATATTTTGTCGGACCATTCATGGTGAGAATATCTCCATATTTTGCAAATGGTCCTTTTACTCTTATTAAACAATCATGCAATGTTAAAAAACAGCACTGTAGTTACTTAAACAGTTCACTTATCTGAGATAATGTATTTGTCAGGAGGGGTCCACACAAAATCCAATCTCCTACCATCAACACAGTACAGAGTTTTGATCCATCAACTCTTCACTTGGTTCTTCATCAGGGTGCACTTTATTTAAAATCACTTGTTGCGGCCATGGGAACCAGCCCAGGAATACCAAGATTATGCAATAGAAAGATTATAGTAATGAATGCCATTCAAATTCAAAGTCAAGCCTGTGAAGGCTAGCTGTGTCCAAACTGAAAATCCATCTTTAATCACATGTTTGAAGCTGAGCTAATTGCTCCCCTCCCACCCCGCCAATGTGTCAGCACCAGATCAATAACTCGCCATCTAAACTGGGAAAAAGAGTGTACACGCTCCACATAATGAGAAACCAAGAGAGCTGTAGGTTATGGGTTCTGATCCGAGATTTTTGTACTGCAAGACGTACCTTGACCGAGTCATACATCCCACATATTTAAAACCACAAAGACAGATCAACATATACACCACTAAATCAGAAGTGCAATTAGTATATATCATCGCTGCCGGTTAGCTTCCCAGCAATCTGGGCAATCTGGATATTCAATGCCAGGACCCGGATATGACCCCAGTAATGAATATCTGGGTTTAAGGTTCAGCAGCAGCAGCTAGATGCTTGAGCAGCCCTAGATGCTGCCACTGAATATGGGACCCGATGTGTATACTTATTTCTATGATGAGAATTTAGCTGTGCCTTTGTGGAAATCTGAGTGTGAGATGGCAGAGGGTGGGGAGATGAGCATGTGTGTGTGTATGTGTCTTGGAGGGGAAGGGTGTATGTGTGCCAGAGATATGTGTGCGCAGAGCCAGCCCAATCATTAGGCAAGACTAAGCGGTCACCTACAACAGCAGCTTATGGGAGGCAGCGATGTGCAGCAGCAGTCAAAGCAAAACAATAAATCCTAACAGCTACATAAACTGAGATCCATCAGCATATTCTTTCATTGGCAGGAAGCACATAAAAGTAAAGTTTAGTATTTAAAAGTATGGTGGGAGGGATATACAAAAGGAATTAACATGGCTAGCAGACCTGCTAATCATGTTAATGCCCTTGTGTGGGATATTCAACTGCATTATCACGGTTAGTGTCCCTAAATATCCTTGGATGCCGCCACTGCATGCCCCGATGATACCCAAGGTGTTCCGGGGGTAGCACCTGCCAATAACTGGGCAGCAGATCAATATTGCCGCTGCCTGGTTATCGACACACGGTGAAAGTCAGATACAGCAAAGGCTGTCCTAACTTTATCTTTATCTTTATTGTGGCACTTGATATACCACCCAACGTCAAGACGTCAGAGCGGTTTACAATATAAAGCAAGTTACTACAAGAAACAGGGAAAAAGAAACAGAACGCCATTGTAAGGCTAGACTAGAGGGGGCAAGGGCGGCAAGGCAGGAACTTAGGAAAGAGCGGGGAGAAAGTCAAAGGCAAGGGAGAAGAGGTGGGTTTTTAACACTGCCTTAAAGTGGGGAAAGGAGAGTTTGAGGCAAAGGTCTAATGGGAGTGAGTTCCATAGAAGGGGGCCCAAGAAAAAGAAGGCAGAGGATTGGGTGGATTCCAGATGAGTAAGTGAAGGTATGAGGAGAGAGAGGCGATTGGAATGAATCTGACAGAGAGGGCGGGAGGAGGTGTGACGGTGAATGAGGTCAGACAAGTATTGAGGGGTATGATTGTGGATGACATGATGAACCAGAGTAAGAACCTTATATTGAATACAAAACTTAATGGGTAACCAGTGCAGATGAATGAGCTGGGGGATAATATGATCCGAGCAAGAGGCATGAGTGAGAATCCGGGCAGCAGTGCTCTGAAAAAATTGAATACTCAAAAATATTTACCAATGTAGTCCCCAAAGTAATTTTTAAATTTTTGTTGGAGCGTACCGAGGGAGGAATGAACTGTATATCATCCACACCAGACAGAGCAGAGATGTGAGAAAAGAGTGCGATGAATATCACAACTACCCGATTAGCTTCCTGGCAATCTGGGCAACTCGAATATTCAATGCCGGGGCCCGGAGTCTGGGTTTACTATTCAGCAGTACGAGCTGTCACAGTTGAATATCAGGCCCATGATGTCTAATTCTGCATTTTAACAGCATTATTGGAATGGTAGTGTTCAAATCATGATGATTGCTGATTTTAATTATAAAATTCTCGGGGGAGAGGAGTGTAAGGCTGATGGTTCAACTAGGATGCCCAATAACTTGCAGCAGCCTTGTGTGAGTGTTGAGTGTGTGGAGTGTGTGTGTGCCTCAGTATGTTTATGTGTGCTTTGTGTATGTTAGTGTTGTATGTGTTCTGTGTGTGTTGTGTTGTATGTGTGTGATATTGTGTTGTGTTATTTTATTTATTTATTTACTTTTGTTTACTGTGCATATGACAGTGTGGTGTACAACAATGCATAAACAACAGGCTCCAAAACACGCAGTCACAAAAAATATAAAGTGCAAACAAAAACCCCTAGTTACAATATCAATACATAACTTTATCTCAATAATCCTCACCCACTTATTCACCCAACCCACTGGAAAAGCAGCCCTAAAATAATAAGGGAGGACATATTTAAAAGGATTTAAGTGGTTTTCTGAATTGCAAACCACATATATCTTGTCCACCAAGATATTCAGTGACATGATTATGGCTGCCGAATATCCCCTCCTAATCCAGTTAAACACCCCATCACTAACTGGTAAACTAAAAAGCCTAAAGTTAGGACAGGAGAAAGGCTGTCCTAATATTAGGCAGTTTTTCAAACCAGTTAGCAGCTGAATATCACCATTAACTGGAGTTCAAAATAGCAATCTGTGCAAACCGGACATTCAGTGCCGATTCCGGGTTATGGCTCGACACAGAATATGCAATTTTAGATTAAAAGCACAATGGCCACCAATGCGGAAAATGCTTCCCTAAGTCTTGAACTCCTTTTTAAAAACTTTCAAATCAATGGCCTCAGTTCCCTAGCAAGTCCGTACCAAAGGAAAGGAGCTTATCTCTCTTAGCACATGAGCTACTAACCTTCCTGCTTGGGAAAACACACTCATTGTAAGCTTCTGCTAACTTTTATACTGTTTTCAGGCCTGTATTGTGCCTGCTTAGAATTCAACTTGTTATTTATTTATATATTGCTATCTCTTTCTATATTTCTAGATTTTCAGTGTGTGTCCCATCTTCTGTCTGTCCTTCACCCAGCTCCTGCTCTCTGCAGTGCTGTGTCTCCCGTCTTAACACTTTCCCTTTCACTCTAAGTGATCTAACTTTATATGGTTTGGCTATCAGGGGAGCAGCTGAATATCGCCGCTGTCTGAATAGCTGTGCCAGTCGCCACTGCAACCAGGTATTAAGCATCAGAGGATATCCAGATTCTGGTGTTAGATATCTGGTTCAGTTTTGTCCATGGCAGCAAGGTGTTTCAAAAAAGCTGACTGCTGCAGGCTGAACATTGGGCCCGTAGACTCTAAAAGCCCCTCAATCTCCCACAGCCCTTCTGGGCAAAAATCAGACCAAGGCTGCAAAGTTACAACAATGGCTCCTTCTCCATTTACCAAAGTCGGCAAATTAGTAATCAAATTGCACTTACTGCTAACTATCTCAGCATCAATTTCTGCATCCAGGTGAGATATCTTTAGTTAAAAAAATTTGAAGAACTTGTCACTAGAGAATTGCCATAAGCAAGGTGATGGGTTGCACAAGGACAGGGAGCACACAAGCATAAACAAGACCCAATCTGTGGGTTATAATATCTCTTTCTGGCCTCCTTAAGTTCAAGGCAATACATGGGAGCCCTAGCTTTCTGGATGAGGTGATTTTCTTCTGTACAGGATTTATTTCCTGGGTGTTCTATACACCTGCAAGCCTGCTTACAAAGCATATGACAGCTGAGTCTTGGGATATTGTGTTGTATTGTGTATATGTTATATGTGTGTGTGTTGTTTGTGGGTATTGACTAGTGTATTGTGTGTTGTGATAAGGAAGCTTATCATAGCTCAGGAAGGAGCTATAGAAAAGGTGAAGTGACTCTGAACAAGCAACCTGTCAGTTCTGGTAGAAATAAGAAAACAGAATTTTTCCATAAAAGACTACCAGTCCCAGAATGCACCAGGTTTCCAACAGCCATTAGAGGAGCTGAAGTGGGGAAACGTGTGTTCAATCAAGAGGGCTATGAGGTAATCCCCAAGCACTCATCTCAAAGGGCAGGGCCTGATTCAGCACAGCTGCGCTGTGCTAGGGTGGAGCACTCATCTAAGCAGAATAAAGGTAGAGTTTATTCTACAGAGAATCATCCTCAGTGTCTTGATCAGCTTGGATATCCTCATCTTGGACAGCTTCATCATCTGGAGGATCATCAGAAGCAGAAGCCAGAGCGGACGGACAGAGAGGGCAAGAAACCCTTTGGAAGAAAGAAGAGAAAAGCTTTTGGGAGGTCTAAAGGAGTCCAGAGCAGTACGTATACTGGAAGGCATTCCAAAGGCAAGCTTACACCATTGGACTGGGGAAAGCCAGAGGAATGGTGCTGCAGAGCTAGGGATCTCCAAACGGTACCTGTGAGGGAGACGGCTGCACGTGGAAGGGACCCTAGGACCCGTGCTAGAAGGTATGTGAAGAGAGATCCAGTGTCCAGGGATCTGGATTGGAAGGCTGGACATCAGAACTGGACTACATACTGGCCAGGCTATTTAGAGAGGAACTCTAACAGCAATGGAAGCTCAGGTATGAACACTGAACTATGCCCTAGCTATATCCTTGAAAGACAGCAGGGAAACAAGTATTCTCCTGAGAGTGCTACATTGAGAAATTCCTCTGTGTCAATACATGATATTGAACCCATGATTGTTGAAGAAGGGGGAGAGGTTATAGATACAGGCTGTGAATACATGGATTGCTTTCTGTCTAAACTCCTTTGGTAATTTACTGTTACAAAGTACAACAACCATCACAAAGAAATACAAACTTGTTCTTTAATCTACTCAGAAAAGCTCCTGAGTAGGATTTGAGCCACGCAGTAGAAAGCAAGCCAGCTAAGGGGTTTCAGCTGGGTAACTGCTAGCAATTGAGCCTTACCTAATTGCTTGTGAGCTCTGAGGGAATCACTTCTGAGTCTATGTGTGAAGATATAAGAAGTTAACCTGAAAAGAACAGTTTTTCCCTACTTTGTGGGTTTTGCTTGTTGTTTGAAGCACTGCTAAGAGAATATTAGCTAGAGCATACAGAAAAGACCATTCTGTTACCCTCATGGTCTTTATTCTTTTGATTTGATTGCCTGACAAGTTCAACTGTTGTTTTCCTGATTTTGTTTTTCTAAGTTTAACACTGAAAGCAAGTATCCTGTTTTATGTGCTACAAAGCATATCTGTGTTGGGAGAAATAAAACCATAAATAAATATCTTATTGGCTTTACACTCAAGTACAACTAATTATTGTGAACGGCTGTGTCTGGTGGGAATGGACTACATTTCCCACAATCCCTTGCAAATCATATTAATATATGCCTTTGCCAAGACTGTGAACATTCTCACCCAGGCACCCGTCTGACAAATGGCGTAGTTTTTCAGATTGCTTTTGCGCAAAAGGATTTACTTGCTAAGGATTACAACTCAAGTCTGAAGGAAAAGACAGTTCAAGCTTAAAAGCTGAAAGAAAAGATTTTCCCTCAACTGCACTTTGGAGGAGAGGTGGCTGTTCCAGGTAGCTGTTCCAGGAAGAAAAGACCCTGTGCAGAGCTGGATTCATCACTGGCATAAGGTAACAAGTACGTGGGCATGTCTAGTGGTGGATGGGAGTAAGGCACAGGGGTAATTGAAAAAAAAAAAGAGTAGAAAAAAACACCTGTTTGGAAGGTGGTGCACTGTGGGGGTTTTTTTTGTGTTTTCTTGCAGGGTTCAAGATGGATCCAAGGGAACTAGCTGATTGGATGGCAGCCCAGTTTAGCAGGCAACAGGAGCTAGCACAGCAGGCTCAGGACACTGCTATGAAAGCCTTAATGGACCAGCAGAAGCCAGTGCTTGATCTGGTGCAAGCCCTAGTTAAACTGCAGAACCAAAGTGGACCAGATGCAAGACCCAGCAGGAAATACTGGTACACCACATGTGGACAGTGTGGGACTCAATCAAGGAATTGGGGCATTTAGTTTTGGGAAGCTAACTCCAGATGATAATGTTGATGATTTTCTAGAGTCTTTTGAAAGAGTGGCACAAGCATTAGCATGGCCAGAGACCCAGTGGGCAGTGAGGCTGGCAGCCTCATTAACTGGAGAGGTGCTTGCAGCTTATAGAGCAATGCCAGCAGCCCAGGCTTTGAATTATAAGGATGTAAAGGCTGCTATTAGAGATCGCCTAGGGTTGTCTATTTCAGAGTATAGGCGAATGTTTAGAGCTACTGCATTGAGAGTGGGTGAAACACCCAGGGCTCTGAGTCAGAGAATCAGAGGATTAGCCGTAAAATGGTTGGAACCTGAGCAAAAGACGGTAGGAATGTTATTAGACATTATTATGCTTGAACAATTTATGTCTGCTGTGCCTAAAGATTTGCACACTTTCCTTATACAGCAAAATTGCCAAAATCTTGGAGAGGCAACCATGCTAGCAGAGAGATTCTTGGAAGCCACGCAGGCTTGCCATAGAATGGGTGGCCCTCTGAAGATGGGTGCTGAGGCAAGCTGTGCTGTATCAGAAAAGAAAATAGTTAAAAATGTTTCTGAAAATAAATGTACTGTGCCAAACCAGATGACACAGTGGAGTAGAAAGAAATGTTTCCAATGTGGAAAATGGGGACATTTAGAAAAGGGATGCCAAACACACACTAGCTTAATGGGTGTGGATTTAAAAAAGCCCAAAGAAGGATTTCTTTTGATGGTTGATGTGCAAGGAATTACCACAAATGCTTTGTTAGACTCTGGGGCAGACCAGATTATGATGTCAAAAAGGCTTTGGAAGAGGATAGAGGCCCAAGAAGGATTTGTGCCTAGAACCCCTGAAAGCCAAGTTCACATCAGATGCATTCATGGTGCTGCAACATCATATCCCACCTATAGGATAAAGGTTAAGTGCCTGGGGGAACAAGAGGAAGTCCTGTTAGCAGTGGTGCCTAGGCTACCCTTTGATTTGGTTCTAGGAAGAGACTGGCCAAGATTTAAGCAGGGTCTAGTGGAAGGACTAGGAAAGAAGGAGGGAGAAGGATTAATGGTAATAGCTCCCGGGCCTTTATTTGGAAGTCCTCAGACCCCAGCTAAAAAGATGGTTAAGCGTCCAGAAGACCAAACTACCCCAAAGCAAACATTTGTCTTAAAGTACCATAGGGTCACAGAGAAGGCCCAAGCTCCTAAGCGGGCAACCCCTCAAGCTGCTGGGTTTGACCTGTGCAGTATAGAAAATGTGACTGTACCTAGCCAAGGGAGAGCCCTGGTTGACACTGGTCTCCAAGTGGAAATACCTATTGGATGCTATGGGAGAGTAGCCCCAAGGTCCGGATTAGCCCTTAAATATTTCAATCGATGTGGGTGCGGGAGTAATTGATCCCGATTACAGGGGCAATATTAAAGTTCTGTTATTTAATTTTGGACAGAATGATTATCTCGTGAAGACAGGAGACAGAATTGCCCAATTGATCTGTGAGAGGCTGGGTTTTCCACCTGTAGAGGAGGTCACATCCCTGGAAAACTCTGAGCGTGGAACCAAAGGCTTTGGTTCTACTGACGTCAAAGGGGTTTAAAGCCTAGCTGCCACCTGTGCCCGAGAGAGGGAGGTGAATGAAGAGGAAGATTTGGGACCCCAGGTATCTGATTGTAAAGAAAAATCAGAGCCCCAAATAGGTGAGGACCTGACAGTGGTACAACAGGAAGAAATTAAGAAATTGCTTAAAGAATTCCCAGATGTGTTGACACCCATACCTGGGGAGACACATTTGGTTGCCCATGAAATAATAACTCCACCTGGGAAATTAATTCGTCAAAGGCCATATCGCTTGCCTGAAGCCAAGAGACAGGAGGTAGTGGCACAAGTCCAGGAGATGTTGGACATGGGAGTAATAGAGGAGTCAAAGAGTCCCTGGAATAGCCCCATAGTCCTGGTGCCGAAGCCTGATGGATCTTTAAGATTTTGTATTGACTTCCGGCAGGTAAACGCAATATCAGTTTTTGATGCATATCCAATGCCAAGAATTGAAGAGCTGTTGGACCAGCTGGGACAGGCTCAATACTTAACCACCCTTGATATGACAAAAGGATATTGGCAAATCCCTCTAACCAGGGAGTCGAAGCCGAAGACTGCGTTCAGCACCCCCGTTGGCCTTTTCCAGTTCAAGAGGATGCCTTTCGGACTGCATGGAGCAGCGGCTACCTGCCAAAGGTTAGTGGATCAGGTACTTCGACCCCACCAAAATTATGCTTTTGCATATATGGATGATGTCATAATCCATAGTAACACCTGGGTGGAGCATCTAAAGAGGATCAGGGCAGTCTTGTGCTCCATGAAGCAAGCGGGAATCACTTTAAATCCGAAGAAGTGTGCCTTTGCAAATAGGGAGGTAAAATACCTGGGCCACCTAGTGGGAAGAGGAAAAATTAAACCTCTAATGAGTAAGGTAGATAGCATCAGGAATTTTCCCCCTACAACAACAAAGAAACAACTAAGAAGTTTCTTGGGACTTATTGGATACTACCGCAGATTTATACCGCAATTTGCAGAGAAAATTGCAATTTTCACGGATATGCTGCGGAAGAATTGTCCAAACCAGCTAAAGTGGACACCTGAAGCTGAAAAAGCATTTTCAGTCCTAAAAGGAAAATTGTGTACAGGACCGGTACTGAAAGGGGTGGACTTCAGGAAACCCTTTCTGGTTCAAACAGATGCATCGGATGTAGGGCTAGGAGCGGTTCTGTCCCAGTGTCATGAAGGGGAGGAGCATCCTCTGATGTACCTGAGCAGCAAGTTGTCACCGGCTGAACAAAAGTATTCCACAATAGAAAAAGAATGTTTAGCTATAAAGTGGTCAGTGGAGGCGTTAAGGTTTTACCTTACAGGGAGAAAGTTCCAGTTGGTCACAGACCATGCCCCACTTAAGTGGTTGCAGCAAATGAAGAACCACAATGCCAGGTTGACACGCTGGTACATGGCCTTACAGGCATTTGATTTTCAAGTGGAACATCGTGCTGGGAAGTTACACAAAAATGCGGATGCCCTTTCCCGTATTACGGACTGTAGAGAAGAAGTTTCACCAGTTAAACCAGTCCGTAATAACTTAAGCAGGGGGGTATGTGATAAGGAAGCTTATCATAGCTCAGGAAGGAGCTATAGAAAAGGTGAAGTGACTCTGAACAAGCAACCTGTCAGTTCTGGTAGAAATAAGAAAACAGAATTTTTCCATAAAAGACTACCAGTCCCAGAATGCACCAGGTTTCCAACAGCCATTAGAGGAGCTGAAGTGGGGAAACGTGTGTTCAATCAAGAGGGCTATGAGGTAATCCCCAAGCACTCATCTCAAAGGGCAGGGCCTGATTCAGCACAGCTGCGCTGTGCTAGGGTGGAGCACTCATCTAAACAGAATAAAGGTAGAGTTTATTCTACAGAGAATCATCCTCAGTGTCTTGATCAGCTTGGATATCCTCATCTTGGACAGCTTCATCATCTGGAGGATCATCAGAAGCAGAAGCCAGAGCGGACGGACAGAGAGGGCAAGAAACCCTTTGGAAGAAAGAAGAGAAAAGCTTTTGGGAGGTCTAAAGGAGTCCAGAGCAGTACGTATACTGGAAGGCATTCCAAAGGCAAGCTTACACCATTGGATTGGGGAAAGCCAGAGGAATGGTGCTGCAGAGCTAGGAATCTCCAGACGGTACCTGTGAGGGAGACGGCTGCACGTGGAAGGGACCCTAGGACCCATGCCAGAAGGTATGTGAAGAGAGATCCAGTGTCCAGGGATCTGGATTGGAAGGCTGGACATCAGAACTGGACTACATACTGGCCAGGCTTTTTAGAGAGGAACTCTAACAGCAATGGAAGCTCAGGTATGAACACTGATCTATGCCCTAGCTATATCCTTGAAAGACAGCAGGGAAACAAGTATTCTCCTGAGAGTGCTACATTGAAAAATTCCTCTGTGCCAATACATGATATTGAACCCATGATTGTTGAAGAAGGGGGAGAGGTTATAGATACAGGCTGTGAATACATGGATTGCTCTCTGTCTAAACTCCTTTGGTAATTTACTGTTACAAAGTACAACAACCATCACAAAGAAATACAAACTTGTTCTTTAATCTACTCAGAAAAGCTCCTGAGTAGGATTTGAGCCACGCAGTAGAAAGCAAGCCAGCTAAGGGGTTTCAGCTGGGTAACTGCTAGCAACTGAGCCTTACCTAATTGCTTGTGAGCTCTGAGGGAATCACTTCTGAGTCTATGTGTGAAGATATAAGAAGTTAACCTGAAAAGAACAGTTTTTCCCTACTTTGTGGGTTTTGCTTGTTGTTTGAAGCACTGCTAAGAGAATATTAGCTAGAGCATACAGAAAAGACCATTCTGTTACCCTCATGGTCTTTATTCTTTTGATTTGATTGCCTGACAAGTTCAACTGTTGTTTTCCTGATTTTGTTTTTCTAAGTTTAACACTGAAAGCAAGTATCCTGTTTTATGTGCTACCAAGCATATCTGTGTTGGGAGAAATAACCCCATAAATAAATATCTTATTGGCTTTACACTCAAGCACAACTAATTATTGTGAACGGCTGTGTCTGGTGGGAATGGACTACATTTCCCACAATCCCTTGTAAATCATATTAATATATGCCTTTGCCAAGACTGTGAACATTCTCACCCAGGCACCTGTCTGACAGTGTGTATTCCATGTGTGTGTGTTGTGTTGTGTTGTGCGTGTTTGTTGTATTGTGCGTGTGTGTGTGTGTGTGAGTGTGTGTGTATGCGTGCATGTCAGGATGTTGTTTGTGTGGATAGCCTGTATGATCTTTATCTGCCATCATTTTCTATGTTTTTTAAGGGGGCCATTTTAGAAGCCCCATTTGTGAGTTGGAAGTCTGAAAATAGGCATTCAGATGTTCAAATCACAGAAATGTCCCTGCAGCCATTCAAGCTGAATATACAGATGTCCCCCAATGCAAATATGTCCAGGTAGCAGGGGGACGTGATGGAGGAATGCCCTGGGTGGAGCAAGGGAGATGCACGTCACTGTGCGATTTCAAAATGGCACAAGCACATTAGGCCCTGGATCCCTAGGCATCCATGCCAATACCTGCCTCTGACTATGAATAAGGTGCAAAAAGGTGCTTGTTTCATGGCTGCAACACTTCCAAGGGGAAAGAGCAAAATGTGTTTTTATCTCCACAGTTAATATTTCCTGGCCAAAGAAACCTGCATTTAAATACATATCAAAAGGGATTGCTACTGCTGGAAAGAAATCTGCACTTGTAAGTATTTACCTTCTGAGAAATTCTCTAAATATTGGGGAAAAGGGAATTATTTGGGTTAAAACTGATAAATCCGTGTATTTTAGAATTCAGTGTTTTTGTTAAGGCAATCAGGGCATAGTACCAACAGAGAGCTTTCATCTAAATTTAAGGTCAGTCAGAGCTTAGTACCACCAGAGAGCTTTTAATTTAAATCAAATCAAAGCATAACGTAGCATAAAAGTTAGCATTGGGTAAATATTCTTTAATTAGAAAGTAATAAATTATTTCTAAAGACCTTTACAAAGAGACCTTTACAAAGAGACCTTCCAGTTAGGAGGCAAGAGATCTGAAATTGTTCTAAACAGGTGTTAAAGCCAAGTGACAGATCAAAGGGGAGATTTAAAAGGCTCCCTCTATCAAAACAAGGGCTGTGTGAATCACCCAGGAAATTGTTAAGAGATTACTTTAAAAGCACAGGTCAGGGCAGTGTTGCAAGCTAACTTTACTTCCCCCCTCCCCTAGTCACCCTGACTCTCACCCACCCCAAGCATAACCTTAGCTTTATAGGCTCTTAAACCTATCAAAGGGAAAGAGGTGGTCAAATTCACTTTAGGTTCAGCTGGTTATCCTCATCAGGAATAGATTAATTAAGGCCCTGAAATTAATTAATCTTTTTGTTTGTTTTAGGCACTTGATAAACCACCCTTTTTACTGTGTGTATCAGAGCGGTTTACAGATGTATTCTAACAGGCACTTTTTATTCCCTTATCCCCGAAGGGCTCACAATCTAAGCATACCTGAGGCAATAGAGGGTTAAGTGACTTTCCCAAGGCCAAAAGCAATGGCCATGGGACTAGAGACCCCAGTCCCCCTGACCTGAAGTTACTTATCCCTACGAGGAGAATTGAACCCCAGCCCCCTGGCCTGAGGTAACCTGTCCAAATCACTGAGCAACAAGAAAATTAATCTTGAGGTGAATAAAGTCCCTTAAACTTATTAGGTATTAGTACAAGTATCCCCAGCAACCTTAATTAAGTAAACAACTTAAATAGCTAAACAAAACCTTAAAACTAAGATGCAGACAGCAGTCTAGGAGCGATATAGGGGCTAGCCAGTCTTTTGCATTAGGTGTCACATACGATTTTCTTCCAGTTGGTGAAGGGTCTTAAGTGTGCACTAGGTGCAAGGAGCTCTTTGCTCTCACGGAATGAGTCTGATCTCAGGAGGGTAGAAAAACAGACTTGGAGAACCTAAGGAAGATAGAGAGGTATATAGACGAGACCTACAGACCCACCTCCAGTCTGACAGCCTTTCAGTTGCCATGTAGGAGAGAGATCACGTGAAAGGAGAGCATCACCCTGGTGTGGCAGGAAGTGATCCTGAAGTTAGGACCTGTCCTCCAGGAGATTTCTCCATGGACAAAGGCCCATGAGGAAAGGGTTAGGATGGCTGTTATAGTTGGCGTTTCAATCATTAGACATGTACATAGCCGGACATGAGGATCACCTAGTAACATGCCTGCCTGGTGCAAAGGTAATGGACCTCACATGCCACTTAGACAAAGTGCAGAGGGTGGTTACTATAATAGTTAGTTGTCTTCGTTATGAACATATGAGGACAGACTTAAAGATCTTAATATGTATACTTTAAAGGAAAGGTAGGATAGGAGTGATATAATAGAGATATTTAAATACCTCTGTGGCATAAATTGTCAGACGGCTGCCTGGGTGAGAATCTTCACACTCTTGGCAAGTGCATATTTCTATATGATTTGCAAGGTATTGTGGGCAATGTAGTTCATTCACACCAGACACAGCTGCTGACAATAATTTAGTTGTGCTCTTGGGTAAAGCCAATAAGATTTTTATTTATGGGGTTATTTCTCCCAACACAGATATGCTTGGTAGCACATAAATTAGGTAACTTGCTTTCAGTGTTAACTTGGAAAAACAAAGTCAAAATCAGGAAAACAACAAATGAAAAGCTACAAAGCAAGAAACACTGTTCCTTTCACTCCCCTAGCTCACAAGCAATTAGGTAAGGCTTAATTGCTAGCAGTCACCAGCTGAAACCCCTTAGCTGGCTTGCCTTCCACTGTGTGGGTCAAATCCAGCTTCAGGAGCTTTTCTGAGGAGATTAAAGAACAAATTTATATTTCTTTGTGATGGTTGCGTGTACTTTATAACAGAAAGTTACCAACGGAGTTTAGATAGAGAGCAGTCCATATAAACAGGATCCTCATCTGCTATTATTCCCCCTTGTTCAACAAGCATGGGTTCAATATCATGGATTGGCACAGATGAATCTCTCAATGGAGCATTTTCAGGAGAATACTTGTTTCCCTGCTGTCTTTCAAGGTTATAGCTAGGGCATAGATCAGTGTTCATACCTGAGCTTCCATTGCTGCTAGAGTTCCTCTCTATATAGCCTGGCCAGTATGTAGTCCAGTTCTTATGTCCAGCCTTCCAATCCAGATCCCTGGATACTGGATCTCTCTTCACATACCTTCTGGCACAGGTCTTAGGGCCCTTCCACGTGCAGCCGTCTCCCTCACAGGTAGCCTCTGGTGATTCCTAGCTCTGCAGCACCATTCCTCTGGCTTTCCCCAGTCCAATGGTGTATGCTGGCCCTTGGAATACCTCCCAGTATACGTACTGCTTTGGACTCTTCTAGACCTCTCAAAGGCTTTTCTCTTCCTTCTTCCAAATGCTCTCTTTCCCTCTCTGTCCGTCCGGTTTGGCTTCTGCTTCTGATGATCCTTCAGATGAAACTGATGATCAAACTCAAGCTGATTCTCAGGATACTAAGGACAATTCTCTGGATATCCAAGGTGATCATGAAGATGGTCATCTGTAGAATAAACTCTACTCTTATTCTGCTTAGATGAGTGCTCCTCCCTAACACAGCGCAGCTGTGCTGAATCAGGCCCTGCCCTTTGAGATGAGTGCTTAGGGATTACCTCATAGCCCTCCTGATTGAACACACGTTCCCCACTTCAGCTCCTCTAATGGCTGTTGGAAACCTGGTGCATTCTGGGACTGGTAGTCTTTTATGGGAAAATTCTGTTTTCTTATTTCTACCAGAACTGACAGGTTGCTTGTTCAGAGACACTTCACCTTTTCTATAGCTCCTTCCTGAGCTATGATATGCTTCCTTATCACAAAATGCACAGGAGGATCTCTTTAAATTGAAGGCAAGCTCTGCTACGAGGTGAAATAGGATGAAATGGGATAGACTGAGGAGTAATATGCAGAAATATATCTTTATGGAAAGCGTGGTAGATGCTTGAAATAGTCTCCCAGTGGAGGTGGTGGATACGAGGAAAGTATCTAAATTCAAAAAAGCATGCGACAAACACAGAGGATATCTAAAGGTAAAAAGTGGACTATTGTAATTGATATGGAAGGGCAAACTAGATAGGCCATGTGATCTTTTTCTGCTGTCATGTTTCTATGTTTCTGTGTCCAAAGAGTCAATCAATGGACACTTAGGAAAGTTTAAAAAACGCAGGCTGTTCTTCCTCGTCACAAAATATCCTTCTCCTTAATCTATGCCAGCAACAGTTCTTTCTGCCCCACACTCAGCCTCTCGAGAATTGCATCTTCTCTTCCACCTGAATCAAGCGTTGAGCCTTGATGGGCAGGAAGTATTTGAGGGAGCTTTTGAAGTTTCCCCTGGACAACCTTCCACATTTGGTTAAGACTTATTACATCTTGTTGCCGGGGAGTGTTAAGCCTTCTGCTTCGGTAAAGCAAGAGAGCAGCCAGCTAAACTTGACTAATTCCTTGAATCATCCTTGGAAGTAGTCACTGAAGATACCACCTTGTTGGCCACGTTTGAGTCAGACAGAGACCCTGTTTTGAAATTATATTTTCATAATATGCATGTCAGCTTTCTAGGTTCTAATGTACATGTATTTCCTGATTTTTCTTGTTCTACCCAGTCCCATTGAAGGGCTTTCTTGGCCTTAAGGCCAAAGTTTGAGGTCCTTCGGATTGGGTTTGTTCTAAATTGTCCTTGCAAATGTATGGTATCTGTTGGGGGCAAACCTTTTTGTTTTCTTTGATCCTAGCCAGCTGAATGAATTTGTTAATGCTGGAGAGAGTGCTCAGGGCTCTGTAGAGGTCTCACAGTAATGCAAGTTACAGTTGCTTCTTTTTGATTCATGAGTGTCTTTTTTGTCTAGGAGGTGTTAATAATAACTTTTCGTTTTCTTTGTGCTCCTCTCCTGTATGTTGTGATTTATCATGTATATTTTTTGTGATATTCTATTTCCTTGAATTTTGTTTTTTTCTGGTATGTATCTGAATGATATGTATTTTGAAACTTGGATAAAAAAAGGAATAAGATTACTGAACATGCAGATAGTCATGGTTTAATGGGAGAAAGCTAACATGGATTTAACCAAGGAAAGTTGTATCTTACTAATCTGTTACATTTTTTTGAAGGTATGAATAAACAGGTAGACAAAGTTGAGCTGGTTGATATAGTGTGTCTGGACTTTCAGGAAGCCTTTGACAAGGTCCCTCATGAGAGAGTCTTGGCTAAATTAAAAACTCATGGGATAGGAGGCAGCAGGGCCGGCCCGTCCATTGAGCAAGAATGTTCTTTGCACAGGGCCCCGCGTTTCAGGGGGCCCCGCGCAAAGAACATTCTGCTTTTTTTTTTTTAATTATATATTTTTTAAAAAAGCTGGCTCTGGCTGCTGCCGCGGCCTCCGCAGCAAAATGGAGTGTCCCGCGGGGGCCCCCTCTCCTCGCTGAGCCTCTCTGCAAGGGCTTTCAGATTCGTGAAGGGAGAGTATCTCCCTCGCGTCTCTGTTAAGCCCGCAGGGGCTAATGGGAAATTTCCCATCTGCCCCTTTAGACGCGAGGGGCTGATGGGAAATTTCCCATTAGCCCTGCGGGCTTAACAGAGACGCGATGGAGACACTCTCCCTTCGCGAATCTGACAGCCCTTGCAGAGAGGCTCAGCGAGGAGAGGGGGCCCTGCGGGACACTCCATTCTGCCGCTGGGGGCCCCCTCCATTCTGCTGCTGCCGCGGCGGCAGCGGCAGCAGCCAGAGCCAGGTTTTTTTTTAAATTTTAAATTTGCCATAAGCCGATATGGGGGGGGGGGGTGTTTAAGACTGGGGCTGGGCTGGGGGGGTGTTAAGACTGGGACGGGGCTGGGCTGGGCTGGGCTGGGGGGGTGTTAAGACTGGGGCTGGGCTGGGCTGGGCTGGGCTGGGGGGGTAAGACGGGGACTGGGCTGGGCTGGGCTGGGCTGGGGGGGTGTTAACACTGGGGCTGGGCTGGGGGCTGGCTGGGGGTGTTAAGATTGGGGCGGGGCTGTGCTGGGCTGGGCTGGGCTGGGGGGGTGTTAAGACTGGTGCTGGGCTGGGCTGGGGAGGTGTTAAGACTGGGGCTGGGCTGGCGGGCGGGGCGGGGGGGGCTGGGCTACGGGGTTGTTTAGACTGGTGCTGGGCTGCGGGGGTGTTTAGACTGGTGCTGGGCTGGGCTGGGGGTGGGCTGGGGGGTGTTAAGACTGGTAATGGCTGGGCTGGGCTGGGGGGGTGTTAAGACTGGTAATGGGCTGTGGGGGGGGGGGTTAAGACTGGTAATGGGCTGCGCGGGTGGGGTTTAAGACTGGTAATGGGCTGCGGGGGGGGGTTTTAAGACTGGTAATGGGCTGCGCAGGGGGGGTTAAGACTTGTAATGGGCTGGGGGGGCTAGGACTGGTAATGGGCTGTGAGCTGATGGGGGCTGTCTGGAAATGGGGTGATGGGGGTTAGGACTTGCAATGGGCGGGGGGGGTTTAATACTGGTAATGGGCTGTGGGCTGATGGGGGCTGTCTGGAAATGGGGTGATGGGGGGTTAGGGCTGGTAATGGGCTGTGAGCTGTTGGGGGGTTTAGGACTGGTAATGGGCTATGGGGGGGGTTAAGACTGGTAATGGGCTGTGGGCTGATGGGGGCTGTCTGGAAATGGGGTGATGGGGGGTTAGGGGCTGGTAATGGGCTATGGGGGCTTAGGACTGATAATGGGCGCGGGGGGGCTAGGACAGGACATGGGCTGAGGGGGAGGGGTTAGGACTTGAGGTGGGCTGATGTGGTTAGGACTGGTAATGGGCTGTGGGCTGATGGGGGGGGGGGTTAGGACTGGGCAGTGGGCTATGGGGGGCTGACTGGAAATGGGCTGATGGGATTAAGACTGGAAGTGGGCTGATGGGGGGTTAGGACTGGTAATGGGTTATAGGGGGGGCTTAAACTGAAAATGGGGTGATGGGGGGTTAGGACTGGAAGTGGGTTGATGGGGGGCTAGGACTGGTACTGGAAATGGGCTGTTGGTGGGAGCTAAGATTGGAAATGGGCTGTGGTGGGGGCTTGAATTGAAATGGACTCATGGAGGGGCTAGAACTGGAAGTAGGCTCATGGGGGGGCTTGGACTGGAATTGGGCTGAGTGGAGGGGAGCTAGGATTTGACATGGGCTGATGGTGGGGCTAGGAAATGAATAGAAATGGGCTGATGGGGGGGCTAGGATTGGAAATGAGCTGATGAAGGGACTCAGACTGAAAATGGATGGGGGAGCTAGGACCGGAAATGGGTTGATGGGGGGTAGGACTGGAAATGGGCTGATGCATGGATTAGAAGGGAATGGATGCTGGGTGAGACTGGAACTAGAAGGGAGCTGATGTTGGGGGAGGATTAGAATGGCATGGGGCTGGGAGAGTAAAATGGAGAGGGGAAAAATATTTTGTGTGGGAGGGATGAAAAATCTACAATTGGCCGGTTATTGGGAGAGTAAGTGGGGATTGAGGATGAGGGGTAAAATTTGTGTGGATGAAATAGGAATGAGGAAAGAGCAAAAGGAGAAAGATTAGTATGTTAAAGCAGATGTAGAGAGAGAGAATGGAAAAAAAATCTAGAAGAGAGAAGAAATAACAAATGGACAGCAGACAATGGAGGAGTTAGCAGAAAACATGAAGAAACCAGAAGAAAGTGGCTGGAGTAATTGCAACTGAAAAAAAATGCACAAAAGGTAGGAAAGATATCTCTTTATTTTGAATTTATTAACTGGAATATGAAAGCTCTGGAAAAATGTGCATCATTAACGTCTGCGCTTTGTTTTGGTACAAGAGGAAATTAATTTATAGTTTTATTTCTACAGTGTTGTTGTACATTCCCAAGTTTTGGCTTTTGGGGTTCCCAGTTTAATTATTGCCTTCCTGTTTCTAAATTGTGATTCCTTGTTTGATGATGGTCTATGTTCTGTATGTGTAACTGAGCTGAGGTATTCTGTTTATGTAAATTCCTATTTGACATTGCCACTTGTTTCTCTTTCCTCAGTATTCTCTGAGATGTATTGGTTTAATATCTGCAGTGTTGCCTTTTGATAGGTAGGTGTTTGGTGCTTTGTGAGTCCTGGTAATGCTGTCAGGATATGGCGGGTTTGCTATGGGTTCTAAAATGGGCAGCGTTTGTAGTAGTTCCTAATGTGCCTGGCAGTTGGCACTGGATTATAGTAATGTAGAAATCTTTTAGTCTTTCTTTATCCATACCCTCATTAAGAGACATGTTTACTAAAAGTTAGTGTATGGTAACATTATGCAAATATTTATGCAAATAAGGCCACTTATGCAAATGAGGCCCCGCACCAAGTCTCCGCACATGGCCTCGCACCCCCCTTGGGCCGCCCCTGGGAGGCAGTGTATTATTGTGGATCTGGAACTGGTTAAAACATAGAACGCAGAGAGTAGAGCTCAATGGCCAATTTTCTCAATGGAGAAAGGTGAATAGTGGAGTACCCCAGGGATCTGTGCTGGGCCCACTACTTTTTAACACATTCATAAATGACCTGGAAATGGGAATAACGAGTGAGATGATCAAATTTGCAGATGATACAAAATTAATCAAAGTTGATAAAACACAAAAGGATTGTGAAAAATTGCAAGAAGACCTTGGCATCCAAATTGCAAGAAGACTGGGCATCCAAATGGCAGATGAAATTTAGGGGTATGTTTACTAAACTGCGTTAGTGTGATTCGCGTTAGGAGCCGCGTTAGTGGAAGAAATGCCAAAAAAGGACATGGGCGGTACATCGTTAGTGATAACGCGCGCTATAATGCGCCACGCAGCAACAATCATTACAGGGCGCATTACTGCGCGTTAAGCGTAAGAAGGTGCGCAGATACCCAAATACAGAAACAGAGCTGTAGCACAATGGTTACTACACAAACCGATGGTACAATGGTCATGGGTTTGATTTTCCAGTGTGCCTAATGAATAAGGCTGGCTGAAGCATCATGTGTAACCCTTTGAAAGCCTACTATAATATTTTAGTCTGCAGCCGGGTTAATGTTTGCATATGTCAGGAAAATTGTACCCGTCTTATTCAATATGTTCCAATAGTGACGTTCCCTTTGCCATGGTCATGTATTATATACCATTTGATAGGAATATTTAGGCAGATGTTTGGATCCCGAAAGTTTTGGGCTTGGCCTGGAAAGAGTTAAGTATTGGGCTGTGAGGATGTTGAGTTGTACGTTAATAGTGCTGCCAGCAAACACACCCTCACAGTGGCGTAACCTAAGGTGCCACATAAGGCACCCTAGAAGGCACTCCATAGGGCACATTATAAAGTGCGCTGTCTGCCAAGGCACCCTATAATATCCCCTATAGGACACCATATAAGGCACCTTATTATATGCTTTATAGGGTGCCGTATAAGGTGCCCTATAGGGCGACGTATGAGGTGCCCTATAGGGCGACGTATGAGGCGCCCTATAGGGTGCCTTATGAGCCACCCTAAGGTGACAGTACCCTGAGGGTGGTTGTGCTGGCAGCACTAATATACAATAAAAATAGACAATGCCTAAGACAGCCCTATCGATGAACCCCACTGTGGGTTGTGAACCCATGACCTCTGGCTCCATGGGCAGAGAAGTAACCAGTGGGCTAGAGCTGCTAATAAACACCTGGCTGGCTACAGGAGGACTGCACGGCACCACACCCACATTCTGCTGTGGTTACCAGGGAGATTATATACCACCACCCAATCCACCCTCTGGGGCTCAGGGTGGGGGACAGGATCTCCCGCCAACAGATCCACTTTCTACCCCCCTGCAATGGTGGCAGTAGAGGGAACCATCACCCAAGTGCTGCTAGGGATCAAACACCCTACAGGGCAGGCAATGCAGAGCAGTACACATCCATAACACAATAGTAGACAGACGGCAGGTCTGGAAATGCTCAGCTGCCCCCCACCATTATCTGACATTCTACAGCAGCAAGCCTCCAACCGCTGCACCCCGCACGGTGCTCCAGCAAGACACATACTAGCTGCAGACAGTCCGCCAGCTAGTCCATAGTGCAGGGGTAGGGAACCCTGGTCCTGGAGAGCCGCAGACCAGTCAGGTTTTCGGGATATCCCTAATGAATATGCATGAGATATATATGCATTAGAGATATCCTGCCAACCTGACTGGTTAGTGGCCCTCCAGGGCTGGATTTGGAGACCCCTGCCTTACACCTCTGTCATTTAAGATTGTGAGTGGGCAAGATGCAGATGTCCTAGACATCGAAAGGGTATATAGAATGTGTCACATTCCTCCTCGGTGAGAATCGAGGAGGAATGTGACACATTCTATATACCCTTTCGATGTCTAGGACATCTGCACCTTGCCCACTCACAATCTTAAATTTCAGAGGTGTAAGGCAGGGGTCTCCAAATCCAGCCCTGGAGGGCCACAAACCAGTCAGGTTGGCAAGATATCTCTAATGCATATATATCTCATGCATATTCATTAGGGATATCCCAAAAACCTGACTGGTCTCCGGCTCTCCAGGACCAGGGTTCCCTACCCCTGCCATAGTGCATGGTCCTGGAGGAGATGCATGTACCCAGAACGGGGATATCAGTATACAAACCAAGCAGATAAATTAGTGATTGAGGCCCCAAAAGGAAACCCATAAATATCACATTAAAAAAACACTATAGAGCACTATGGGGGAACCTAGCCATGCCATGGTCACTGCTCAGTCAGGGTGAGAGTGACCTCCCAGCAGTACATGCTATGGCCATCCTGTCCGTGCAGGTGGTACCGGACACTACAATGTCCAGCCATTGCCCTATGCCCTGTGCAGATGCGGCCAGGCCAGGCCACCCTATCCAGGTTATTCCCACAGTACCTTGCTCCTCATTATGCACATTGGCAGGCCAATACTGGCAACAGTGCTAGCAGTGTGGGCTGTGGAGGGTGTTGGCAGCCACCACACACTGGATAGACAGACACACACTCCCAACACCTATGCCAGCATTGTGCAACTATAGAGGTGTTGGGCAGCCCAGGCCACCACACCAGTCCTGGGCACAGTGCAGGTATGGCTATGGTACACAATACTGTAGGAGTCACTCCCCAGATTGGTAAACACTGTCAGACACAAGACCTGTAGCACACTCCATAGACATCAGAAAGGTTGCTATGATGCAGTTCACTCCGAAAATTGTACTTAACCTAGGAATTGCTATCTGCCAGTAATCATAGCAACCTTTTGATAGATGTGTACCATATTCCCAGGTTTAGGGTGGCATTACTAAGGTATGCAAGTGCTAGTATTTGTAGATGCATGCAGAGCCCAAAGTCCTGTCTCTCCAGGAGGCTTTGGATAATGGGGCCTGTGGGTGCGGGTGTGTCTGCCCCTGTTGGCTGCTGCTTTACGGCAGAGGTTCCCAACTCCATTCCTGCAGTGCAAAACACTGTTCGGGTTTTCATGCTGTCCCTCATGAATATGCATGAGATACATCTGCATACCATGGGGGTGGCGCATAGATATGCAGCACAGGCATCTTTATCAGAGACAGCATGGAATCTGAATGGTGTTTGGCCCTCCAGCAGGGCCAGCCCGTCCATTGAGCGAGAATGTTTTTTGCACAGGGCCCCGCGTTTCAGGGGGCCCCACGCAAAAAACATTCTGATCCTAAAGTCAAATTTAAAAAAAAAAAAAAAAAGCTGTCTTCTCCCGCTGCCGGGGCCGCCGCGGCAGAATCGAGTGTGCCGTGGGGCCCCCCCTGCCCAGCAGAGCCTGCCCTCCCCTGTATCCGCTCTCTCGTACAGTTGCCTGCAGTCTCACGCGCTGACTTTCAGAGCGCGAGGGGAGAGTTTCTCCCTCGCTGCTCTGTTAAGCCCGCGGGGGCTTAACAGAGCCGCGAAAGGGAAACTAGTCCCTTCGCGCTCTGAAAGCTGGCGCGTGAGACTGCAGGCAACTGTACGAGAGAGCGGATACAGGGGAGGGCAGGCTCTGCTGGGCAGGGGGGGCCCCACGGCACACTCGATTCTGCCGCGGCGCGCCCCCCGGCAGCGGGAGAAGACAGCTTTTTAAAAAAAAAATTTTTGGCTGGGCTGGGCTGAGCTGAGCTGAGCTGAGCTGGGCGGGGGGGGGGGGGGTTAGGAGTGCTGATGTTCTGGGGGGGTTAGGAGTGCTGATGGTCTGGGGGGGGGGGCGGTTAGGAGTGCTGATGGTCGGGGGGGTTAGGAGTGCTGATGGTCTGGGGGGGTTAGGAATGCTGATGGGCTATGGGGGCTGGGGGAGTTAGGAGTGCTGATGGGCTGGGGGGGTTAGGAGTGCTGAGGGGCTATGAGGGGCTATGGGGGGCTGGGGGTGCTTAGGGGCTGATGGGCTATGGGGGGCTATGGGGGCTGGGGGGTTAGGAGTGCTGATGGGCTGGGGGGGTTAGGAGTGGTGATGGGCTATGGGGAGGCTGGGGGGGGTTAGGAGTGCTGATGGGCTATGGGGAGGCTGGGGGGGGGTTAGGAGTGCTGATGGGCTATGGGGAGGCTGGTGGGGGTTAGGAGTGGTGATGGGCTATGGGGGGGCTGGGGGGGTTAGGAGTGGTGATGGGCTATGGGGGGGCTGGGGGGGTTAAGAGTGGTTATGGGATATGGGTGATCTAAGTCTTTATATGGGCTGATGGGATTAGGACTGGAAGTGGGTTGATGGGGGTTAGGACTGCTAATGGGCTATGGGGGGCTCTTAAACTAAAAATTGGGTGAGGGGGGCTTAGGATTGGAAATGGGCTGGTGGGATTAGGACTGGGAGTGGGCTGATGGGGAGGTTAGAACTGGTAATGGGGTATGGGGGGGGCTTAAACTGAAAATTGGGTGATGGGGATTAGGACGAAATGGGCTGATGGGGGGTTAACACTGTATGAGGTCTGATGGGGTTAGGACTGGTAATGGGCTGTGGGCTGATGGGGGTTAGGACTGGTAATGGGCTATGGGGGGCTAGGACAGGAAATGGGCTGATGGGGAGGGGTTAGGACTTGAGGTGGGCTGATGGGGTTAGGACTGGTAATGGGCTGTGGGCTGTTGGGGGGTTAGAACTGGTAATGGGCTATGGGGGGGTTAAGACTGGTAATGGGCTGTTGGCTGATGGGGGCTGTCTGGTAATGGGCTATGGGGGGTTAGGACTGATAATGGGCTATGGGGGGGCTAGGACAGGAAATGGGCTGATGGGGAGGGGTTAGGACTTGAGGTGGGCTGATGGGGTTAGGACTGGTAATGGGCTGTGGGCGGATGGGGGGTTAGGACTGGCTATGGGGGGCTGACTGGAAATGGGTTGATGGGGTTAGGACTGGAAGTGGGTTGATGGGGGGGCTAAGACTGGTATTGGGTTGGGGGGTTGCTAGGACTGGAAATGGGCTGATGGGGGGCTAGGACTGGAAATGGGCTGATGCAGGGACTAGAAGGGAATGGATGCTGGGTGAGGCTGGAACTAGAAGGGAGCTGATGTTGGGGGAGGATTAGAATGGGATGGGGCTGGGAGAGTAAAATGGAGAGGGGAAAAATATTTTGTGTGGGAGGGATAAAAAATCTACAATTGGCAGGCCGGGTATTGGGAGAGTAAGTGGGGATTGAGGATGGAGGGGTAAAATTTGAGTGGATGAAATAGGAATGAGGAAAGAGCAAAAGGAGAAAGATTAGTATGTTAAAGCAGATGTAGAGAGAGAGAGAATGGAAAAAAAAAACTAGAAGAGAGAAGAAAGGACAAATGGACAGCAGATGATGGAGAGTTAGCAGAAAACATGAAGAAACCAGAAGAAAGTGGCTGGAGCAATTGCAACTGAAAAAAAAATGCACAAAAGGTAGAAAGATATCTCTTTATTTTGAATTTATTAACTGGAATATGAAAGCTCTGGGAAATGTGCATTAACGTCTGCGCTTTGTTTGGTACAAGAGGAAATAAATTTATAGTTTTATTTCTACAGTGTTGTTGTACATTCCAAGTTTGGCTTTTGGGGTTCCCAGTTTAATTATTGCCTTCCTGTTTCTAAATTGTGATTCCTTGTTTGGTGATGGTCTATGTTCTGCATGTATAACTGAGCTGAGATATTCTGTTTATGTAATTCCTATTTGACATTGCCACTTGTTCTCTTTCCCCAGTAGATCATGTATTGTTGTTCTCTGAAATGTATTGGTTTAATATTTACAGTGTTGCCTTTTGATAGGTAGGGTATGGTGCTTTGTGAGTCCTGGTAGTGCTGTTAGGATACGGCGGATTTGCTATTGGTTCTAAATGGGCAGTGTTTGTAGTAGTTCCTAATGTGCCTGGCAGTTGGCACTGGATTATAGTAATGTAGAAATCTTTTAGTCTGTCTTTATCCATACACTCATTAAGAGACATGTTTACTAAAAGTTAGTGTATGTTAGCATTATGCAAATATTTATGCAAATAAGGCCACTTATGCAAATGAGGCCCCGCACCGAGTCTCTGCACATGGCCCCACACCCCCCTTCGGCCGCCCCTGCCCTCCAGGACTGCATTTGGGAGGCTCTGCTCTAGGTAATGTGCATGTTTATGGTATCTGTGCCCTGTATGGTAAAATGTAGGTGTTTTGGGCATGTTTACGTCATCTGCACGAAAGGTTCTGTCTGTATTAGCACGTTATAGTAGTGGGTAAAATATGAGGACTGGATTGGCGGAAACCACAGCTGGGACTTGACCCTGTGACCTTCTGCTTCTGAATACACTGGTTTTGTGCACTGCACCACCATGTTATCACATAGATGGTGCATTCCCTGGTGATACCATGACTGTTGGTCAGACAGGGCCTGTCTGTTGCAGTGCACGGCACCCACCTACACAGGGCTAGGCCACGGTCTGCTCTGGGCAGCTGCCACTGCCCCCTCCACCACCAGTATCCCTCAGCCACCATACTGACATGCCCTTCTGCTGGTGGAGCTGGTGGTGCACAGTCTCAGGCCATCCAGTGTGCAGGTAGGCGGCTGCCTATGGTGCGGGTTCTGGGGTAGGGGTGTCTGCATAGACGTCCACACTCCCCCCCAGCCCCGCCTGCCAATGTTCCGTGCCCTTGGGGGTAGCTGTTGGGTACTATCCCCTGTGACACTTTGGGAAACCCACTTGTGCCCATGTTGGACCTTCAGCAGTTGCTGTATGGCTGCTCCACTGTTTCAGCATTCGTATGGGCCACCTGGGCATCACCCTAGTCCTCACTGTGGCCCAGCTCCACCACAGCATGTGCCGCCTGCGGCCCTCTGTATCCCCTTCTCCGGCATATGTCCAGTTGCCGTTCCGACATGCCCACCCTGATGTTGCGGGACATGTGCACCTGTCCGATGGTGGGGAAAACCCTGAGCAGCGCTATGTCACTCTGGGCTCATTCACCTTGTATGGGGATGGCGTATAGACCCTTCCACGATTTATATCTGTTCTATGGGGCTTACTCGGTGGGGGGGGAGGGGTTGATGTTTCTCATTGATACCACTATTGCCCAGCTTGGTTATTGTTTTTTTCCAGTTTTTGGGGTCATTTTCAGTGTTTCTGTGCCCTTTTGTTCTGTGCACATGTATCACACGTATCACTGGTTTTTGGTTTTCCTTCCTGGGCTGTACATTGCTGACACTTAAATGGTTTCTCTCCCCTGTAATGTGCCTTTAACGGTAGGTTTTCATTCGCGTTGGAATTCAGCCCTGAAATTCAGCGCGTTAGTGTGAGGGGAGCCTCTCCCCGCCCACTCTCCGCCCATTGACCCCTTCTCTCCGCCCTCTCTCCACCTTCTGCGGTGTTTTACCGCGCCGTAGAGCATTACGCTCGTTAGCGTGTCATAACGCGCGTTGTATAACGTTAACGCTCGTTAGCGCATCTTAACGCGCGTTATGACGTGCTAACGAGCATTAATGTTATACAACGCGCGTTATTCACGATTACCGCAGTTTAGTAAACATACCCCTTAATGTGGATAAGTGCAAAGTTATGCAAATAGGAAAGAACAACCGAAACTATGGTTACCCAATGCAAGGTTCCACATTAGGAATCACCACCTAGGAAAAAGATTTAGGTGTCATCATGGATAATACAGTGAAACCCTCCATCCAGTGTACAGCGGTGGCCAAGAAAGCAATTAGAATGCTAGGAATGATAAGGAAAGTGATGGAGAAAAAAACAAGATATTATAAGGCCACTATATCATTCCATGGTACGACCACACCTTGAATATTGTGTGTGATTCTGGTCGCCATATCTTAAAAAGGATATAACAACATTAGAAAAGGTACAGAGAAGAGCCACCAAAATGGTAAAGGGGATGGAAAAATACCCGTAAGAAAAAAGGCTTAATAGGTTAGGGCTCTTCAACTTGGAAAAGAGATGACTGAGGGAAAAATGATAGAGGTCTGTAAATTAACGATTGGAGTGTTTGTTTACACCATCAAAAGTAGAAAGACAAGGGGACGTGCAATAAAGCTACAATGTAACCCATTTAAGACTAATAAAAGAAAATATTTTTCACTCAACGTGTAATCAAACTCAGGAATTTGTTACCGGAGGATAGTAACAAAGTATATGACGGCAGATAAAGACCAGTACGGTCCATCTAGTCTGCCCAGCAAGGCAGTAAGTGTAGGTGCACTTGCCGCTCTGTGTAGATCACCCCTCCCCATGCCTTTGTTTAGGGGTGTACCCACCACTCTGTGTAGGTCACCCATATTTGTTGATATATGAGAGTTATAATTATTTTGATTTTATCCTGTTGCTATAAAGTGATCCACTGTGTCTGTCCCATGCTATTTTGAATTCTGTCACTGTATTTGCTCCCACCACTTCCATCGGGAGGGCATTCCAAGCATCCACCAACCTTTCAGTGAAAAAGTATTTCCTGACATTGCCTTTCAGTTTATCCCCTTGAAGCTTCATATTATGCCCTCTAAATTTACAGCTTCCCCATCTTTGGAAGAAGTTTGTTTGTTCACTAATACTCTTTAATTATTTATAGGTCGAATCATATCTCCCCTGTCCCTCCTCTACTCCAGAGTGTACATATTTAGGTGTCCAAATCATTTTGGTCGCCTTCCTCTGAACCGTTTCCTGTCTTTTTATATCCTTTGCGAGATATGGTCTTCAAAACTGAACACAATATTCCAAGTGAGGCCTCACCAGTGACTTGTACAGTGGCATTAGTACCTCTTCCTTTCTGCTGGTATTTCCTCTCTGTATGCAACCCAGCATCCTTCTGGCTTTTGCCACCGCCTTTTCACACAGTTTCGCCACCTTGAGATCCTCAGAAACAATCACTCTGAGGTCCTTCTCCTGGTCCAAGCACACCAACCTCTCCCTATCACATAAAATTCCCTTGGATTTCTACTTCCCAAGTGCATGACCCTGCACTTCTTCACATTAAGAGGTATGTTTACTAAAGTGTGGTAAACGTGAATAACGCGCGTTGTACGACGTTAACAATCGTAAGTGCAGTATAACGCGCGTAATCACGCGCCAACAATCATTAACGTCATACTACGCGCGTTAACCGCAGTTAATGATCGTAAAGCCCCGCAGCGCGTTAAAACAGCGCAGAAGGTGGGCGGAGAGAAGGGGTCAATGGGCGGAGAGTGGGCGGGGAGAGGCTCCCCTCACACTAACGCACTGAATTGCAGAGCTCAATTCCAACGCGAATGAAAACCTGTCGTTAAAGGCATATTAAAGAGAAGAGAAACCATTTACGTCAGCAATGTACAGCAAAATTGGGGAAACCTACAAAACCTGAGCAGTGTGATACATGTGCACTGAACAAAATAGCAAATAGAAATGGAAAAAGACCACAACAACATCCTAAAAAACTATAATCCAGCTGGACAACAGTGATATTAATGGGCAACCATACAAAACACTCCCAGGAAAGCTCCAAAAAAAGAAATAAGTTTTGGAAAGGTCCACGGAGCGTAGACCCTTCCAAAGATCATTCCCTAATTTTAATTATGAGCGTTCCTGGGAGTGTTTTCTATGGTTTCCCATTAATATCACTATTGGCCAGCTTGAGTATCTTTCTATCCCCTTATTCCGAGGTCATATTTGGGGTTTATGTGCACTTATGTCTCCATACAAGGTGAATGAGCCCACAGTACAAATGTGCAGAGCAGGGTTTCTGACTCTTTCGGCCAGGTGTCCTATCTCCAGGGACTGCACTGTCTCTGTGGCCACAGTGTGGTGCAGCGGACACAGCCAGTACCTATAGGACCAGAGGGTCACAGGTTCAAAGCCCAGCTGGGGCTACATCCAATCCAGTCCACATATTTTTCCCATAACTGTACCGTGATTGTAATGACAAAACTTTATTGCTGAGAACATACGCATGGTTAATACGCCTATATTTTACCCCACCGAGCACAGACACCATAAACAGGTGCATTACCTAGAGCAGAGTCTCCCAAATGCAGTCCTGGAGGGCCACACACCATTCAGGTTCCATGTTGCCGCGAATAAAGATGCCTGTGCTGCATATCTATGCACCATCCCCATGGTATGCAGATGTAGCTCATGCGTATTACTCAGAGACAGCATGAAAACCCGAACAGTGTTTGGCACACCAGGACTGGAGTTGGGAACTGCTGCCATAAAGCAGCAGCCAACAGGGCCAGACACACCCACACTCACACCCACAGGGCCCATTGGCTCATGCCTCCTGGAGAGGCAGGACATTGGGCCCTGCGTGCATCTCCCAATGCTACCACATGCATACCCTAGCAATGCCACCCTATACCTGGGTATATGGTACACACCTATCAAACGTTTCCTATGAGTACTGGCAGATAGCAAGTCCTACGTTAAGCACAGTTTGCTCATTGAGCTCCATCATAACAATCTTTCTGATGTCAGCGGTGTGTGCTACAGCTCAGGTCTCTGACAGTGTTTACCACCCTGGGGAGTGACGCCCAACAGTATTGTGGACCATATCTATGCCTGTACTGTGCACAGGACTGGTGTGGTGGGCAGGGCTACTGAACCCCTCTACAGTAGCACAATGCTGGCATAGGTGTCGGAGTGTGTGTCTGTCTCTACAGTGTGTAGTGGCTGTAAACACCTTCCACTGCCCACACTGCCAGCACTGTTGCCGGTATTGGCCTGCCAATGTGCATAATGAGGAGCATGGTACCATGGGTATAGCCCAGACAGGGTGGCCTGGGCAGGCTGCATCTGCACAGTGCATAGGGCACTGACTGCGGCATATTAGTGCCCGGCCACCACCTACACAGACAGGGTGACCACTGTATGTCCTGCAGGGAGATCAATCTCACCATGACTGTGCAGTGACCACAGCATGGCTAGGCATCCCCATAGTGCTATATGGTATTTCTCTCATGTGATAGATATGGGTTTCCTTTTGGGGCCCAGTCACTGATTTATCTGCTTGCTGTGTATGTTGACATCCCAGTTCTGGGTGCATGCATCTCTACTGGGCACATGCACTATTGACTAACTAGCAGGCTGCAGCTGGTGTGTGTCTTGATGGAGTGGCTTGCAGGGTACAGTGGCTGATGGCTTGCAGCAGGAGAATATCAGCTAGTGGTGGGGTGCAGCTTGCCATAGCTGGGCCTAATGTCTGTCTGCTATTGTGTTATGGATGTGTACAGAGCTGCATTGACTGCCCTGTGGGGTGTCTGTTCCTCAGCAGGACTGGGGTTGATGTTCCCCTCTACTGCCACCTTTGCAGGGAGGTAGAATGTGGATCTATTGATGGGAGACTGGGTTTGCCACCCTTGGCCCTGGGGGAGGGGGGGGGTGGTACATGGCCTACCTGGGAGTTACACCTGACTGAAACAGAGATATCCAAGGTGTTTCTGCAGAAACTTCCTACCTTACACATTAACACTGCTTTGGACCTCTGCCATGGCTGGTGCTGGGCACCTCACTGTTTGCCACCCTTGGCCCTGGGGGGGTGCATGGGCCACCTGGGGGTGGGTCACACCTGACTGAAACAGACAGAGATATCCAAAGTGTTTGTGCAGAAACTACCTATCTCACACATGAACACTGCTTTGGACCTGCACCATGGCTTCTTTCAGTAACAGACGGTGCTGTGGACCTGGTGCTGGGCGCCTCACTGCACCCTCAGGGTGAGCACAGTACCCGCACAATGTGACGGTGTGTAGCTACTCTGTGCCAGTACAACACACGGTCAGTACCCCCTACCAGGCCGAGGTGCTGTGGGGGTGCACATGGTCACTTCCCCTACCAGGTCGAGGTGCTGTGGGGGTGCATTCCCCATGGTGTGTATCTGTGGACAGCTGATTTGCATGTGCAGTGCATCATGGGTGTGACTGGCACAATCCAACCCTGTGAAAATCCAGCACCTGCTCACAGGCTCTGATAAACCATAGGCCATCACACTTACATCTGTTAGCATAATTCATAGGTGCAAGACACCCTAAAGAGTCTGTAATATGAAGTGCCCATGCTGGTAAAAACACACGTACCCACGCACGATTTTACGCACGCACCAACGCATGTGGCTACGCACACTGTGAGGGTGTGTTTCTGACAACACTACTGAACGTAAAGAAAAACATGCCTACTCATTACCTATGTAATGTACAGGGTGATGCCTGGGCCAGCCTTCTGCGTTAGGCACACTTGGGACTCGAACCCATGCTGCCTGTAACAGCGGTCAGTGCAGTAACCATTGTGCTACAGCTCTGTTTCAGTGATTTATGTCTGTACGCCTTCTTACGATTAACGCGCGGTAACGCGCCACGGCGCCCTGTACCGCTCGTTAGTTTTTGGAACTCGCGTTAGTGGTAACGATGTACCGCCCATGTCCTTTTTTGGGGGTTCTGTCACTACCGTGGCTCCTAACGCGAATTGCACTAACGCAGTTTAGTAAACATACCCCTAAATCTTAACAGCCAAGCATTAGACCATTCTTCCAGCTTTTGTTGATCTTTCTTTATGTTATCCAGTCCCTCAGGGGAGTCTAGTCTGTTGCAAATTTTCATGTCATCTGCAAAAAGACAGCCTTTTCCATTCAGTCCTTCAGCAATATCACTCACAAATATATTGAACAGTACCTGTCCCAGGACCTTACCCTAGGGCACACTGCTAATCACCTTCCTTTCATCCGAGTGAGTTCCATTTATCATCACCTTCTGTTGTCTGTAAGTCAACCAATTTCTGAGCCAGTTCACCACCTTGGGACTCATCCCCAAGCTGTTTACTTTATTGATAAGCCTCCTATGAGAAATAGTATCAAAGGTTTTGCTGAAATCTAGGGAGATCACATCCATTGCATGCCCTTGATCTCGTTTTCTGATCACCCAGGCAAAAAACTCAATCAGATTGGTTTGGCAAGATCATCCTTTGCTAAAAGGATGATCTTGCCAAACAAATGTAGTAAGAGCTGTTAGTGTAGTTGGGTTTAAAAAAGGTTTGGATATATTTCTGGAGGAAAGGTCCATAAGCCATTATTAAAGAAGACCTGGGAAATCCTATGTCTGCCGCCACATGTCTGATTATCTGAAATGGTCATCCAGGATGTGCTACTCTCATAACATAGTTGCCCCACTTCTGAAATACCCTGGTCAGCACATCCAAGTTCCCAGTTCTGTGAGTGTGCAGGTAGGGGATGTCGAAATTTGTGACATGGCCTACACCCATGCACATATTCAGCCTTGCTTTATGTACTGGTCCATTGCAAAGAACCAGTTACTGGGATGTTCATCTTTCAGGGTGAAGACAAAACAATTTCAGAAGATACACTTGCCTTCCTTCACTGCTGCCAGAACACCCCCCCACCCCCACCCCCACCCCCATCCCCATCCCCATCCCCATCCCCACGCCCATGGAGACCCTCAAGCATCAGCCCCCCCCCCCCCCCAGCAACCAATCTCCCCCTAGAACATTCCACAGCAGTTCTCTTCCCCCTGTCCCAAAAACATTCCCCCAATAGCCCCTCCACATATCCGAGCTCCCAGGACACTCATGCAGACGTGTACTCTGGTATTGAGTGGTCAGAGCAGGAGCGACCCCCTCCTTCTCTCCTGTTCTTTCGTTGTCTGGGTTCAAAATGACAGATCTGGCCTCTAGCGCTAATCTTGCAGTACAGACACTAAGGGTCAATCTGCCAAAACAATTCCCACTGGCACTCCTTGTGGCCTTGGGCAAGTCACTTAACCCTCCATTGCCTCGGAAGAAAGGCCTGGCAATCTACTTCCGGTGACACTGCCATGAAAACCCAGGAGCTTCTGGGTCGCCAGGAGTCAGGACTGACTCGAAGGCACACATTGCATTTTTGTTGGGCTTTTGTTCTTTAAACAATTCTCTATTCTGTGGATTTTCTAGTAGTAGAATCCCATTGGTTATTTATATTTGGCATTCTCAAACCCTTTTCCTCTTCTTGTCCTCCAATTACAGGTGCCAGTTGGTTTTTCTGTATCAGAAGTCAGAAATGCAAACCCTTGCCTGCTGTGGAATAAAATTCTAATTAGAATCAGCCTTTTGGTTAGAAAAATGTAGCTAAACTTATACTCACTTCAATTTTACATTTACAGAAAGTTGTTAACTTTATTAATCCAGATTGAGGTGGGAGTGAAAAAAATGTGTCAGCGATCTTTTCAGCATATTGTAGGAACAGAACACGTACTTTAAGTATGTTTCCTATGATATGACTAGGGTTTTAAACCTCAGCTATATGGGGGTTATTTTACAGGTCTTATATACCTTTTTTCCACATGGAAATACTGGCATTTACACATGTAGATCTATACCACATAGACATTGCAAGGAGGCATGGTAAGGGCTTTTGGTGTGGCCTGGGTGAGTCAAACATTTACATGCGCATTTCCCATTTTTTAAAGGGAATCCATATATATGTCCAGAAATTTCCACATGGGCTTTTTCGATTGCTCTAAGGCATGCATAGATGTGTAAAAAGTGCTCATTTCAGCCAGGGCTTTACACAAGGGACTAAGGAAATAATTCTGCTTAATTCCCCATTGCTTATTTCAGCCTCCAGATTGTAAAAATAAAAAACGTGACTTCAGTAGTTAAATGGTAGCAGTTCTACTCATAGGTTTGCAAAATGGCTCAGCTATATGTGGAAGCTGCTGGATTGGTGCCACTTGGTTTTTCCTCACATAGATTCAGCGTTGCCAAGTTACCCAATTCCAAGAGTGAGATTTTTTGCCAGTTCTGGTTTTAAATTTGCATTACAATGCAGTATAGTAGTTGCAGTCCCTGATTTTGCCCATTGGAATCAGTACTGCAGCTCCCATAATATGCATCAGGATGAGATTGTCAGAAAACCAGGACTGACTTAAAATCTCACTCATGGATCTGGGTAACTCGGAAACTCAGTAGATTTCTAAAATGGCTCCTCTGGTAGCGCATCACTGCAAATCCACATGTGCTCCTGCAGGTCTTTATAATAGTATACAAAAGGCTCTGTGTTTATAAAATACTGACAGAATTTCACACATCCAGAACCTGGACGTCTTAAAACCCGTCTCCAAGCCCTATGCAAAACTGGACTTCTTGCATGATCCTGTAGGTGCACTGCTTGAATAGTTTTTTTTTTTTTTGTGGCAGAATGCTTATATTTGACTATTAATCTGAAGTGTATGGCTTATTTTTATAGAGAATGGAAATTGGTATACTAATTGGCATGTTTACAATAGGTATGACAGTGATTGATGCATAACCTTTCAGAGTCTTTGTTAATGTCAGAATGGGTAGTACTAGCTTTTGAAAAGAGAAGCTGGCAGAGGTAGGTGGCATGAATATCCAAGAGGAAGAGAAGAAACATGGTTATATGTGCCAGATGAGATACTGAAAACCATTCCATTATAAAAACCTGCTTGTAGGTTGGCAAGCTCATAACAGATCAACATTAAAGCCACCTTCATGGGTTCCGAAGTTACATACCATGGAAAGAGAACATTTTGGATAGTTTTGTTTGCTTTCTTGTAAGTAGAAAATCAAGATTTGAAAGCAATTAGGCCATGAGAGAAACTCAGAGACTGATAAGGTTTTCTGGTGTTGCTCTTCATACCAGTGATACACTAATTTCAGCTAATTTTGACTATACCAGAGTTCTGTTGTAGATCACCTCCTAGGCGTTCGAAACAATGCTTAAACACTTTTACCTTATCCAACTCAGAAAGAAACGTCACTAACAGCATAGCCTGTGTATCAGTTTCACCCTGGGAAGTCTCTAGAAAGGTAGTAAGGTCCATCTCCAGATCCTGTGCCTCTCCGCAAACATCTCTAGGTAGATAATAACAGTTTAAAAGAATATACTCAGCTGCAGCAGGCATTTGTAACACTTTCTTTAAATACTTCCTAAATAGAATCTCTAGAAATAACAATTTTATAAGTGGGAAATTTAAAACCTGAATATTTTTTGAATAAATAGTGTTCTCCAGAGATTCTATTATACGGGGTAATACTAAACTATCCTTAACTGCAGTACCACCAGTAGCTTGAAGAGTAGCAACACACTTATTTATTTTATTGATTTATTTAATGTAATTTGATATACTACTATTCACATTATATATACATCATGGTGGTTTATAATTAGGAAAAATAACGGAAGACAATGGTACAACAAACATAGGTTAAAAATTAAAAAGGGTTTACAATAACTTAATACAGTTAAAAGGTTCCAAAAATTTTCAAATAAAAAATAGAATAAAATCGAAAACAGTTACACAATAGGAGGGCGTGTATATTGAACAATAATATCAGAGACATATGTGCAAATGGTGAAACTGTAGGGAGGGCAATATAAAATTATAATAATTTACCCAAATGCCTGAGAAAAAGCCATGTTTTTACACCCTTCTTAAACTAAGAAGTTTCTGACTGGAAATTGGAGGGGAGAGTTCCAAAGTTGAGACACTAAGGGGTATGTTAACTAAACTGTGTTAGTGCGATTCGCGTTAGGAGCCGCGGTAGAGACAGAAACCCCAAATAAGGACATGGGCGGTACATCGTTTCCGAGAACGTGCGTTACAAGGCGCCATAAATGAACGAGCACTACAGGGCACGTTACCGCGCATTAATCTTAAGAAGGCACGCAGGCATACAAACACAGTAACAGAGCCGTAGCACACTGGTTACAACACATACAACATTCCCCAGTGGGCCTAATGTATAAGGCTGGCTGAGGCAGCACCCTTTACATTTAAGTAGTGATTGTTGAGGCATGTGACGTGTATTTTAATTAGTGCTGCCAGCAAACACACCCTCACGGTGGCATAACCTAAGGTGCCGCATAAGGCACCCCATAACGCACTCCATAGGGCACATTATAAAGTGTACTGTCCGCCAAGGCACCCTATAATGTCCCCTATAGGACACCTTATAAGGCTGTGAACAAAGCCCTGGCTGGCTGCAGAAGAACTGCACGTCACCACACAAACTGTCTGCTGTGGTTACCAGGATAGGGGTAACCCAACCATACCCATGATGCACTGCACATGCAAATCAGCAGACGAGAGATGGGCACAAGATTGGGTATGCACCCCCACAGCACCTCGGCCTTGTAGGGGGAACAGACCATGTGTGGCACTGCCACAGAGTAGCCACAGACATTGTGCGGGTACTGTGCCCACCCTGAGGTTGAGGTGGGGCGCCCAGCACCAGGTCCACAGCACCTTTCATGACTGAAATACACCATGCTGCAGGTCCCCATCAGTGTGTGATAGGTAGTTCAGTTAGACACACCTAGGATACATCTCTGTCCTGCTGTATGTCTCGGTCATGTCTAGTCCCTATGGGTGATGCTGCACCCAGAATAGTGCATATCCTGTGTTGGTTCCATCGTTACCTGCTATAGGTGGGGTGGGGTGGGGTGGGGAGGGGAGGGGGAGGGGGAGGGGAGGGGAGGGGAGGGGAGGGGAGGGGAGGGGAGGGGGAGGGGAGGGGAGGGGAGGGGAGGGGGAGGGGAGGGGAGGGGAGGGGAGGGGGAGGGGGGAGGGGGAGGGGGAGGGGAGGGGAAGGGAAGGGAGGGGAGGAGAGGGGAGGGGAGGGGAGGGGAAGGGAGGGGAAGGGAGGGGAGGGGAAGGGAGGGGAAGGGAGAGGAGGGGAGGGGAGGGGAGGGGGGAGGGGGGGAGGGGAAGGGATGACCTCACATCACGCCCAGCCAATCGATCTCCAAGTTGAGTCCCAAAGGGGTCACCGATTGTAAAAGGAATATCCAACGCTGTTCAAGCCTCCGAAGTTTTAAAGTCCGATCCCCTCCCCGCGGATCAGCCGGAACATGATCAATTATTGTCCAGCGCAAATGTTCAAACTTATGTTGTTGTAATTCACAATGGGGGACCAGAGGAGCCGTAAGGACCCGAGAACTTGGAGATCGATTGGCTGGGCGTGATGTGAGGTCATCCTATCACGGTTTGGGCTTCCCCTGTCTTTGGTGGGGTTTCCCTTCCGTGATTGGTTTGCTTATTTTTGAAAGGCAGTTGCAATAGGCCAATCTGGAGCAAGTATCCTCGTTTTGAACTGCTGGTTTCCCGGCGTTCTTGGCCATTTCTGGTGGACAGAAGTTTCTACGAGTTCAGTTTGTGTTTTGGAACGGTTGATACAGGGGGCTTTTTCCCCCGAAACGTGCACGTCGCGTTTACTCATGAGATAAGTATTGCTTTTACCATTTAAGGTGCACTGTTTCATTGAATTTGATATAAATTGACCTATGTGGTTGAATAAAAGGGAGATGTATCACATTAGGAGTTGGGTTTAAGTGCCTTCTCTATGTGATTTATGTCCGACAAAAAATACAATTAATACATTTTGGGGATCTTCAACGGTATCTTCGGTGGTGACATTTTGATTACCGTTTTTTTGGGGGTAATTTTGGATTGGCCCCACCATTATCTGACATTCTCCAGCAGCAAGCCTCCAGCCACTGCACCCTGCAAGGTGTTCCAGCAAGACACATACTAGCTTCAGACAGTCCGCCAGCTAGTCCATAGTGCATGGCCCTGGAGGAGATGCAAGTACCCAGAACGGGGATGTCAACATACACACCAAGCAGATAAGTCAGTGATTGGACCCCAAAAAGAAACCCATAAATATCACATGAGAAAAGTGCTATATAGCACTATGGGGGAACCTAGCCATGCCATGGTCACTGCTCAGTCAGGGTGAGAGTGACCTCCCATCAGGACATGCTATGGCCATCCTGTCCATGCAGGTGGTGACCAGGCACTACAATGTCCGAGCCATTGCCCTATGCTGTGTGCAGATGCATCCAGGCCAGGCCACCCTATCCAGGCTATTCCCACAATACCTTGCTCCTCATTATGCACATTGGCAGGCCAATGCTGGCAACAGTGCTAGCAGTGTGGGCTGTGGAGGGTGTTGGCAGCCACCACACACTGGATAGACAGACACACACTCCCCACACCTATGTCAGCATTGTGCAACTATAGAGGTGTTGGGCAGCCCAGGCCACCACACCAGTCCTGGACACAGTGCAGGCATGGCTATGGTACACAATACTGTAGGATTCACTCCCCAGGTTGGTAAACACTGTCAGACACAAGACCTGTAGCACACTCCACAGACATCAGAAAGGTTGCTATGATGCAGCTCACTCAGAAAAGTGTACTTAACCTAGAAATTGCTATCTGCCAGTACTCATAGCAACCTCTTTAAAGATGTGTACCATATTCCCAGGTTTAGGGTGGCATTACTAAGGTATGCAAGTGCTAGTATTGGGAGATTCACGCAGAGCCCAATGTCCTGCCTCTCCAGGAGGCTTTGGATAATGGGGCCTGTGGGTGCGGGTGTGTCTGCACCTGTTGGCTGCTGCTTTACGGCAGAGGTTCCCAACTCCAGTCCTGCAGTGCCAAACACTGTTCGGGTTTTCATGCTGTCCCTCATGAATATGCATGAGATACATCTGCATACCATGGGGGTGGCGCATAGAAATGCAGCACAGGCATCTTTATCAGAAGCAGCATGGAACCGGAATGGTGTTTGGCCCTCCAGGACTGCATTTGGGAGGCTCTGCTCTAGGTAATGTGCATGTTTATGGTGTCTGTGCTCTGTAGGGTAAAATGTAGGTGTCTTGGGCATGTTTATGTCATCTGCAATAAAGGTGGTGTCTGTATTAGTACGTTGTAGTAGTGGGTAAAATGCGGGGACTGGGTTGGCGGGAACCACAGCTGGGACTTGAACCTGTGACCCTCTGCTTCTGAATACACTGGTTTTGTGCACTGCACCACCTTGTTGTCACAGAGTCAGTGCATTCCTTGGTGATACCATGACTGTTCGTCAGACAGGGCCCATCTGTTGCAGTACATGGCACCCACCTACACAGGGCTAGGCCACGGTCTGCTTTGGGCAGCTGCCACTGCCCCCTCCACCACCAATATCCCTCAGCCACCATGCTGACATGCCCTTCTGCTGGTTGTGCTGGTGGTGCGCAGTCTCAGGCCATCCAGTGTGCAGGTAGGCGGCTGCCTATGGTGCGGGTTATGGGGTAGGGGGGCCTGCATAGGTGTCCACGCTTCCCCCCAGCACCGCCTGCCAATGTTCCGTGCCCTTGGGGGTAGCTGCTGGGTACTATCCCCTGTGACACTGTGGGAAACACAGTCGTGCCTATGTTGGGCCTTCAGCAGTTGCTGTCTGGCTGCTCTGCTGTTTCAGCATTCGTATGGGCTACCTAGGCATCACACTAGTCTGCACTGTGGCCCAGCTCCACCACAGCATGTGCCGCCTGCAGCCCTCTGTATCCCCTTCACCGTTTCGACATGCCCGCCCTGATGCTGCGGGACATGTGCATGCCATAGGAACCCTGTCCGATGGTGGGGAAAACCCTGAACAGCGCTATTTCACTGTGGGCTCATTCACCTTGTATGGGGACGGATTATAGACCCTTACACGATTTATATCTGTTCTATGGAGCTTACTCCGGGGGGGGGGGGGGGAGAGGTTGATGTTTCTCATTGATACTACTATTGGCCAGCTTGGTTATGGTTTTTTTCCAGTTTGTTGGGGTCATTTTCAGTGTTTCTGTGCCCTTTTGTTCTGTGCACATGTATCACACCTATCACTTTGTTTTGGTTTCCCTGCCTGGGCTGTACATTGCTGACACTGAAATGGTTTCTCTCCCCTGTAATGTGCATTTAACGGCAGGTTTTCATTCGCGTTGGAATTGAGCTCTTCAGATCAGCACGTTAGTGTGAAGGGAGCCTCTCCCCGCCCACTCTCCGCCCATTGACCCCTTCTCTCCGCCCTCTCTCCACCTTCTGCGGTCTTTTACCGCGCTACGGGGCATTACAATCGTTAGCGCATCATAACGCGCGTTATGTAACGTTAACAATCGTAAGCGCAGCATAACGCGCATTATACTGCGCTTATGATCATTAACATTACATAACGCGCGTTATTCACGATTCCCGCATTTTAGTAAACATACCCCTAAGTAGCTGAACACCGACTTCCCAGAAAGGATTAAATCTTAGTCTACTGGTTGGGGCAAGTTACCTTCGGCCAGAAGACCAGGGGTTTGAATCCTGCTAGAGGACAGCAACCTTGGGCTGGAAGGACTGGGGTTTCTAGTCCCACAGGTGCTCCTTGGGCAAGCCACTTAACCCTCTGTTGCCTCAGGTACAAAAAACAGTTTGTGAGCCTTTCAGGGACAAGGGAAAATATATAGAGTAACTGAACGTACACTGCTTTGACTGGTAGAAAAGTGGTATATAAGCCTAGTTAAATAAATAATTATGTACTACCGAATTAATAGCTGAATACCTATCTTTCATCTTTTTAATGGACTTAGTGGAAAACTGGCAAAGCTTTGCTACTAAGGAGTATGTTTACTAAACCGTCTTAATGTGCGCTTTGTAACGTTAGCGCGCAATAAGGTACCTTATCGCGCGATAATGTCGCATCTTGCGGTGCACAGGTACCTTATCGCGCGATAATGCGCGCCACGGTGAAAACGAGCGATGAAGGCGGGCAAAGGCTCCCGGAGGGCGGAGGAAGGATCCCCAGGGGCGGAGAGAAGGGGTCAATGGGTGGAGAATGGGAGGGGAGAGGCTCCCCGCACACTAACGCTGTGAAATCCGAGGCAAAAAAATAACGCCAGAGAAACCCTCGCGTTAGAGCCGATTTAAAGGGAAAAGAAACCATTTCCGTCAGCAATGTACAGCAAAACCAGGGAAACCTACAAAAAGTGATAAGTGTGATACATGTGCACGGAACAAAAGGGCAAAGAAACAGTGAAAATGACCTCAACAAAATGGAAATAAAACATAACCAAGCTGGCCAATAGTGATATCAATGGGCAACATCAAAAAACCCTCCCAAGAAAGCTCCAAAAAAAAGAAATGAATTTTGAAATGGTCTACAAGGTGAATGAGCCCACAGTGAAATTGTCCAGAGCAGGTTTTCCGACCCCATTGGCCAGGTTTCCTATCTCCAGGGACTGCACTGTCTCTGCGGCCACAGTGTGGTGCAGTGAACACAGCCAGTGTGTTCAGGAGCAGAAGGTCACCAATTCAAGTCCCAGCTGGGGCTCCTGCCAATCCAGTCCCCATATTTTAACCACTACTAAACCGTGAAAGTACAGACGAACCTTTATTGCAGAGAACATAAGCATGGTTCAAACGCCTATATTTTATCCTACAGAGCACAGACACCAGAAACATGTGCATTACCTAGAGCACATTCCCCCAAATGCAGCCCTGGAAGGCCACAAATCATTCAGGTTTGATGCTGTCTCCAATATAAGGCCATGTCAGCATGGTGGTGGAGGGGTACCGGTGGTGGAGGGGGCAGTGTCTGCTGCCCACAGCACACCATGGCCTAGCCCTCTTCACGTGGTTGCCATGCACTGCAACAGACAGGCCCTGTATGACAAACAGCCATGGACTCCCCAGGGAATGCACTGTTTCTGTGCGAAGACGGAGGTGTAGCACACACAGCCAGTGCCTTCAGGAGCAGAAGGTCACAGGTTCAAATCCCAGCTGTGCCTCCTGCTATCCCAGTCCCCACATTTTACCCACCACAAAAATGTGATAATACACACAGAACCTTTAGTGCAGATAACGTAAACATGTCCAAAACATCTACATTTTACCCTACAGAGCACAGACACCAGAAACATGCGCATTACATAGAGCAGAGTCCCCCAAATGCAGTCCTGGAGGGACACAAATCATTCACGTATATGCTGTATCTAATAAAGATGTATGTGCTTCATTTCCATGCGCCTCCCCCATGGTATGCAGATGTATCTCATGCATATTCATTAGCGACAGCAGGAAAACATGAACAGTGTTTGGCCCACCAGGACTGGAGTTGGGGACCTCTGCCCTAGAGCAGCGGCCAACAGGAGCAGAAAGAACCGCACCCACAGGCTCCATTCTCGAAAGACTCATGGAAAGGCAGGATATCGGGCCTTGTGTACATCTCACAATACTAGTTCGTGCATACCTCAGCAATGCCACCCTAAACCTGGGAATATGGTACACATATATCAAAAGGTTGCTATGATTACTGGCAGATAGCAATTCCTAAGTTAAGCACAATATGCTCATTGAGCTGTATCATACCAATATCTCTGATGTCTGTGGAGTGTGTTCCAGGTCTGGTGTCTGACAGTGTCCAGCACCCTGGGGAGTGACCCCAACAGTATTGCATACCATAGCCATGCCTGCGCTGTGTCCAGGACTGGTGAGTTGGCCTGGACTGCAAAAACTCTCTATAGTAGCACAATGCTGGCATAGGTGTGGGAGTGTGTGTCTGTCCATCCAGTGTGTGGTGGTTGCAACACCTTACTCAGCCCACACTGTTTGCACTGTGTCCAGTGTTAGCTTGCCAATGTGCATAATGAGGAGCAAGGTACTGTGGGTATAGCTCGGACAGGGTGGCCTGGGCAGGATGCATGAGCACAGGGCATAGGGCAATGGCTGGGACATTGTAGTGGCTGGCCATCACCTGCACAGACAGGGTGGCCCCTGCATGTCCTGCTGGGAGGTCACTCTCACCCTGACTGAGCAGTCACCATATCATGGCTAGGTCCCCCATCGTGCTAATAGCATCTCTTTCAAGTGATATTTATGGGCTGCCTTTTTTTGGGGCCCAATCACTAACTTATCTGCTTGGTGGGTGTGCTGACATCCCAGTTTTGGGTGCACACATATCTTCTAGTAATATGCACTATGGACTAGCTAGCAGACTGTTTACAGTTAGTATATGTGAGGCTGGAACACCTTGCAGGGTGCAGCGGCTGCAGATTCGCTGTGCTCGCTGCTGGAGAATGTCAGATAGTGGTGGTGAGCAGCTGAACATTTCCAGGCCTCCTGTCTGTCTGCTATCACCGTATGGACTGCCCAGTATGCATGGACTGCCCAGTATGTTGTCTATCCCCCAACTGAACTGAGGTTGATTGTCCCCTCTACCAGCACCATTGCAAGGATGTAGAATGTGGATCTGTTGGTAGGAGATCCTGAGCTCCAGAGGGCAGTTTGGGTGGTACTACATAATCCGCCTATGGGTCCAAACAGCCCGCCCCGGTCACATAAATCATGTGGCCATGGCACCCACACAGGATACGCACTATTCTGGGTGCATCAAAGTGCTCAAGGGCTACACTTGACTGAGAAATAAAAGATGGACACGGGTGTATTTGGCAGTGTAGCTGCAAGACCAACCCATCACACACTGTTACTGATGGGGACTTGCACCATAGCCTTTCTCAGCTAAGCCAGGTGCTGTGGACATGGTGCTGGGTGGCTCACCTCACCCTCAGGGTGAGCACAGGACCCGCACAATGTGACGGTCAGTTCCTATCTGTGCCAGTAACACACATGCTCAGTACACCCTACCAGGCTGAGGTGGTGTGGGGGTGCATACCCCATAATGTGGTTATCTGTAGACTGCTGATTTGCATGTGCAGTGCATCATGGGTATGTGTTGTTTAACCCTATCCTGCTAACCACAGCAGACAGTTTGTGTAGTGGGCTGCAGTCCAACTGTAGACAGCCAGGAGTTTGTTAGCAGCTATGGAGATGTAGCCCACGGGTGACTGCATTGCCTGTGTAGCCAGAGGTCATGGGTTTGATCCCACAGTGGGGTTATGTGATAGGGCTGTCTGAGGAATTTTCTTTTATAATTTAAATTGGTGCTGCCAGCAACAACACCCTCAGTGCTGTAGCCTGAAGGTACCTCCAAAGCGCCCTATAAGGTGCCCCAAAGGGAACATTATAAGGTGCCGTGTTGGACAGTGCACCTTATTATGTGTCCTCAGGAGTGACGCATAGGGTGCATGATGTGGCACCTTAGTTTATGCCAATGTGAGGGTGTGTTTGCTGGCAGCAGAAATAAAAAAAAAATCCAAATGCCTCACAAAGCACTGCTGATATTAAAGGGTAATGTCTCAGGCAGTCATATGCAAAAGCAGCACTGTGGCATTGAACCCATGACCCCTGTACCAGCAGGCAATTTGTCAACCAATGTGCTACACCTCTGCCACTAGGTCTGTATGCCAGCACACATGCCTACGATTAACACACAGTAATGTGCTACACCTACCTCCATCGTGTCATAATGTGTGGTACGTAACCTATTGCGTGAGTCCAACATTTAGCCCAGAAGGCCCCCCCCCCCTTATGGCATCCTGCACATCATTGCTGGATTCACAATAAGATGGATTAATGAACATACCCCTTAGGCACACACAACCCCATATCACCAGGGTGAGTGACAGCCCAAGTTGATGGGCTCTCAGGACTCCTTGGTGTAACTGTTTAGCCAGTAATTGCTATATGGAAATGCATAGCACACCGGTTCCAACAGTACCCTAGGAACCAGTGGTGGTGGGTTCGAGACCCAAGTGTGTAAACAACAAGGAAAACTTCTAATTGTGTTTTTAAATGTCAGACACATCAGTGCAATGTCTGTTTTCATCATAGATCTGTATAAATATTGTTGGCGATACCATACCCTGTGCGGCAAAAAGATGCACATGGCATGGGCCCAACTGCGCGCATGTTGTGGTGCGCATGCGCACATGTTGTGTCGTGCGTGCATTCCTCATTGGTGACAGTGTAGAACATGGCAACCAGATCCAGGAAGCCTGCCTTCACCACCCAGGAGGTACGCTGCCTGGCACAGCTGATTGCTGTGAGGCAGCACAAGCTGTTTCCAGGGTCATCCAGGCGGCAGGACCAGATGAGGGTCCGGAGGGCGTGGGATCGGCTGACACGGCACTATAATCGTGTGGCAGACTACCCACGTGAGGTAAGTATATGGGGACAGGTCATGAGATCCATAGATATATCCAATGTTTATTGTAGCTGTGCATGCTGCTGTGTATAGGTAGTCTATCTGTATAGCTGTGTATAGGTAGTCTATCTCAGTGATGTGTATCAGGTAAACCCACATGCCATATTGTCTATATATTACATCTGAGTGGTTTGCCCTGTACCCAGGGGGCTAAGTACCTGTTCACAGAGTTCCTGATGCCATCCTGGTGTCATGGCAGCTGCTGGTGTTGATATGCTACAACACACCGTAACACAGGTAGCCAATAGATCAGACTAAAGAGGGTTTCTAAACATCGTGCTGGTATGATGGGGTCTGCAGTTGCAGGGTAAAACATCTGCCCCACCCCCAGGGGCTGTGAAACGTGGGCAAAATGGTATGTTAGTCCCATTGGTGATATGCGTGTGTGTGGCCCAGCAGTCTAAATATCTGCCCTACCCCCACTTGCCTAGAAAGTCCAAAAAGGTGGGTCCCCAGCACCCCTGCTGGTAAGGAATATGCTGCTGCTGCTGTTTTCCAAACCACCCTACCCCCAGGAGTCCTGAGAGCCCATCAAAGTGGGCTGTCACTCACCCTGGTGATATGGTCCTGTGTGCCTAGACAGTTCTATACATTCTCCCTATCCCAAGGAGTCCTGAGAGCCCATCAAAGTGGGCTGTCAGGCACCCTGGTGATATGGTCCTGTGTGCCTAGACAGTTCAATACATTCTCCCTATCCCCAGGAGTCCTGAGAGCACATCAAAGTGGGCTGTCACTCACCCTGGTGATATGGTCCTGTGTGCCTAAACAGTTCAATACATTCTCCCTATCCCCAGGAGTCCTGAGAGCCCATCAAAGTGGGCTGTCACTCACCCTGGTGATATGGTCCTGTGTGCCTAGACAGTTCTATACATTCTCCCTATCCCCAGGAGTCCTGAGAGCCTATCAAAGTGGGCTGTCACTCACCCTGGTGATATGGTCCTGTGTGCCTAAACAGTTCAATACATTCTCCCTATCCCCAGGAGTCCTGAGAGCCATCAAAGTGGGCTGCCACTCACCCTGGTGACATGGTCCTGTGTGCCTAGACAGTTCTATACATTCTCCCTATCCCCAGGAGTCCTGAGAGCCCATCAAAGTGGGCTGTCAGGCACCCTGGTGATATGGTCCTGTGTGCCTAGACAGTTCTATACATTCTCCCTATCCCCAGGAGTCCTGAGAGCCCATCAAAGTGGGCTGTCAGGCACCCTGGTGATATGGTCCTGTGTGCCTAAACAGTTCAAAACATTCTCCCTATCCCCAGGAGTCCTGAGAGCCCATCAAAGTGGGCTGTCACTCACCCTGGTGATATGGTCCTGTGTGCCTAAACAGTTCAATACATTCTCCCTATCCCCATGAGTCCTGAGAGCCCATCAAAGTGGGCTGTCACTCACCCTGGTGACATGATCCTGTGTGCCTAGACAGTTCAATACATTCTCCCTATCCCCAGGAGTCCAGAGAGCCCATCAAAGTGGTCTGTCACTCACCCTGGTGATATGGTCCTGTGTGCCTAGACAGTTCTATACATTCTCCCTATCCCCAGGAGTCCTGAGAGCCCTTAAAAGTGGGCTGTCAGGCACCCTGGTGATATGGTCCTTTGTGCCTGAACAGTTCAATACATTCTCCCTATCCCCAGGAGTCCTGAGAGCCCATCAAAGTGGGCTGTCACTCACCCTGGTGATATGGTCCTGTGTGCCTAAACAGTTCAATACATTCTCCCTATCCCCAGGAGTCCTGAGAGCCCATCAAAGTGGGCTGTCACTCACCCTGGTGATATGGTCCTGTGTGCCTAAACAGTTCATACATTCTCCCTATCCCCAGGAGTCCTGAGAGCCCATCAAAGTGGGCTGTAACTCACCCTGGTGATATGGCCCTGTGTGCCTAAACAGTTCAATACATTCTCCCTATCCCCAGGAGTCCTGAGACCTGCGTAAGGTGTACTGTCAGTCACCGTGGTGCTATGGTGTATGGAGCTGATGATGAGTGCTAGGACACCCAACCCCCAGGGGGCCAGAGACCTGATTGCAATGGTGGGTATGTCATTCAGATATTGTGTTAGGTTATGGCAGGTAGGTTGCACATCGCCCCTACTCTGTGAGGTCAGCACCTCATCACACACGTCTTTGATGTATCCAGATGGTATGCTAGGTGCAGATGTGGATGTGTGTAACAGCACCCCACCCCCATGAGCTATGAGATCTGATTACAAAGGCCTGTAACAGAGCCATGTCCCCAGAACTGTATGAGTCACACATCTGCCCACTTGCTAGGAATCCCACACCTTGTTGCAGATGAACATTGCTGATGGTGTTGGAAGGATACATGCACCTGTTGTGTTTGCACAGCACAGACAGAAACCCTGACATGAGCACAGGTGGCAGTAGCCTATTCTGTTGCAATGGCCCCTGCCCCTGGTGTTGGCAACCACACCTGCCCTAAGCATACAAGGCCCAGGTCATAGGAACATAACAACATAAGATAGCCCATACTGGGTCACACCCCCGTCCTTCACGCCCAGTATGCTCTTTGCAACAGTGGCCAAACTAGGTTATACGTACCTAGCAGTATCCCCAAGAGAGACACGTTACACAATGCTTGTAATGGGTAAAGCATTGCTATCCTGGGCCTTGTAGAAACCCAAATGTCATGGTAGTGGCCCCTGGCAAGGTGAATAGGGCCACCCACCCAATGTCCCATGTATGGGCACAGCACCCATGTTTGTTAGGATATCATGTTGCCAGTGGGGTTGGGTCCGAGGATATGTGTAGATCATGACAACACAAATGTGTTCACCAGACCACATATGGGGTTAGGGGGATTACCCTGGACACCATCATTGGCAATCCAAATGTGGCATGGTCATGCAATGTCATGCAAGGGGGCCACAGGGGACTGGAATGGTGTGTTCAGGGTGCCAGGCACACTGCACATAGGTGTCACTGCACACATGCCCAGAGACACAGCTACGCATGCAGGTGGCACTGGGAACAGGTAATCTCCTGGAACAAGCAGGAAGTAGTCCTCACATGTGGGTAATCATCGGTACCGACGGAGCCTGCGTGGGAACACTCTCCAGTGTCCAATAGGGAAGCTATTGGAAGCATCCCACAGCGCCTGTGTGCTGCCATCTTGCCTTTCCCAAATGCCTCTCTCCAGTTCGTTGTTTTCCACAGAGCCAGCAGATCATTGTTCCTGTCATTGCTGAAAAACAGCTATTGTAGTGCCACTCCTGTGGCAGTGTCTGCCTGTTTTTCTTTACTGGTACCACCGGTCTTGTAATTTTCTTTTCAAAAAGTCAGATTCCCTCACACAAACAAACCTTTTTAACAAAAGAGGTAAAATCCCCTTTGTAGGTCTCCCCCCGGTTTGGCATTAGGCCCTAATCCCTCCTCCATCATGGAAAAGCACTCCTCGGGTTCAGAAAATATGCTGATAATGTGCCGGTACCTTCTCCGTCACTGACAACCATGATTGGTGTCGCAAATGCTTATGGCCGGATCAATCCATGTCTGAATGTTTGGCCTGTTGGATGTTATCCAAGAGTGGTTGGCAGAACAGAGCAGCCAAGCTCGGTACCCTCTTTCCCTCCAACGTGGCCTCGGTGGCAGCCATGTCGTCAGTGGCTTCCTCTTCCTCCCGTGGATCTCAGGTAACCAAACACAAATCTGTCCGTTCCTCAAAGGGTAGATCCCCCTCCAAATATCGGACTGCCACTGGCATTGCCCTTGAGGAGCACGCTCCGGGCAAACAGCCCCGGTGGGGGTCCCTGGCCTCCAAAGCCACTTTGGGACTCCATGAAGTTCTGGAGGCCTCAACCTGGTCCGACCACCTGGTGCTATGCTCTGGGGTCCTGGCTTTGGCCAGTACTCATACACAGACATCGGCAGTGTTGATTCACCAGAGGATCGTGGCCATTGAACGCAGTCTGGCAGCTCTCGTTGCGGCATCAAAGACCTTGGTTCCACCACAGACCCTGGTTCCACCACAGACCCTGCAAAGTCCAGCACCGGTATGTGCAGCAATTAATGTTGCAGGATCGGCATCGGCAACTGCACCATTGGTGCTGATGAGTACCAGTATCCACACCCCGGTACCGTGTCACTCCGATACTGAGGCCAATCGGTACCAATAGCTCACTTTACCTGAGCCACCGTAGAGAAGATGCATCCAATCTCCTGAAGGGTCTGATGACTCTGACAGCTCAGAGGGTAATGATGTACCTCTCCAGGACAAGCCTGCCTCTCCCAAGAGGAGATTGTCCCCTCCTCAGGATATGTCCTTCCTGGATCTCCACACACATGTAGTCAAGGGCCTCTCCATTTCATTAGTAACTCAATGTGAGCACAGGCCACGGGAGCCAGAGATTCACCAATATCACTAAACTCCAAAGGAGACATACATCCTGCCAATACATCAGATCTTAAGGAATCCTATTTGGAAAATGTGGGAGATTCCTCTTACCACCTCTCCACATTCTCACAGGTGCCTACTATGTATCGTGTGCCTCCGTCCCCTGGTTTGCAGAGAGGACACCTCCCTGATCACTCCATCATGGTGGAGTCTGCTATGAGGAGAATTAAACGTTACAAACAACATGCCACCAACCCTCCTGGTAGGGAGTGTAAGACATTAGATGCCTTTGGTCGCTGTGTCGTCCAAACATCCATGCTTTCAGGCAGGACAGGTTCCTATATCACGTACATGGGAATGTTCCTGACGGAGGTCACAGGAGATCTACAACTGGTAAGTCCACATCTCTCAGATCACAGAGGTCACGACTATGTAGCACCTGTCAAGCATGCCCAGAATATTTCAAAAGTTGTGAACAGGGCAGCTTTTGACTGTTTTTCATGCATAGGCAGAGTCTCTGCCATTGCTATTGGGGCAAGGCAACTTGGCTGGCTGCAAGCCTCTCATCTGGAACACTGGGTACAGGATAAACTGGCCAAAATCCCCTGTACTGGTGAAAACGTTTTTGGAAGAACCAGCAGGATAATTCTTCCTTGACAAGGCTTTCAAATATTGTAGATCCTGCAAAGATGAGAGCCTTAGAAAACCCCTTCCTCTCCAAAAAGAAAGGATACTATCAGTCCTTTGCTCAGCAAGGACAACCTGCAGTACAAGCTGCTAGAAAGGGTCAACAATCTACTAAGCAGAGAAAGTCGAGAGCTACTCTGCCTCAGCAGACCCAGCAGCCTCAGCCCCCACAGGGCCTTTGACTGCGTGATAGAGTACCTGCCCTTCCTGGGCCTCCAGGGAAAACAACCTTCACCAATCCCAGGAAGATTAGGTCACCTCATCCACAGATGGAGGCAAATAACATCAGAACCATGGACTCTGTCCATCATAGAAGAGGGTACAGGCGTCATTCACATAGCCTGCCGCCTCCTACAATAATAAGGACATTCAGTTCTCGAAGGTCCCCCCAACTGAATCCAGCGGTAAAACATCTCTTACCTCAAGGAGCAATGGAAGAGGTACCTCACCTTCAACAGGGTTCTGGGTTCTTCCCCTCAAATGTCCTCATACCAATGAAAACAGGAGGTCACAGACCCATTTTAGATCTCTGAAAACGGAACAAGTTCCTGTTCCAACAGACATTCAAAATGGTTTGTCTATGAACAGTACTTCCTGACCTAAACAGGCAGAACTGCCTTTGTTCTCTAGATCACAAGGATGCGTACACCCATCTTCGCAGCCAACAATCACACCGAAAGTCCCTTTGGTTACACCATCAGGGACAGAACTATCAAAACAAAGATTTCCCTTCAGCATTGCCTCAGCACCCAGAGTAGTCACAAAGTGCATGGCTGTGGTAGCGTGTGTACTGCATACCAGGGGAATCTTTGTCTGCCCTTACTTGGACGATTGCCTCATCCGGGCAGAGTCACAAACACAAGCCCAGGCCCCTCTCTCGTACACAATGCATGGACTTCAATATCTAGGCCCTGTCATAGATCTCCAGGAATCCTTTCTGACTCCCACGCAATCGCTGGAGCTCCTAGGAGCAATGCTAGTTACCAGACTGCCAAAGACCTACCTGCCTCAGCCTCGCTGTCCTTGCATTGTGCAACTGGTTTCTTCAGCACTACAAAAGACCCACCTCTCGGCTCAAGAGATGCGTCAGCTGCTGGGTCACATGGCATCTACGGTGCATGTGGTCCCCTACGCTCGTCTCCGCATGAGGCCAGCCCAATGGGCTCTCTCTTCCTAGTGGACGCAAGCAACAGGCTGTCTCTCAGATCTGATAGTAAACTCAAACCACCGTACCCTGTCCCTGGACTGGTGGCGGTCAGCACAAAACCTGTTGGAGGGGTCACCCTTCCTGCAAACCCCTACTCAGATCACATTAATAACAGATGCCTCCAAAGTGGGGTGGGCTGCACATCTCCTGGACACCTCCACGCAAGCCACCTGGAATTGTCAGGGGATTCATTTCCACATCAATCTGTTGGAGCTCAGAGAAATTTGCCTGGCTCTTCAAGTATTCCATTCCCTTCTACAGGCCAATATAATACTACCTCATGCAGACAATCAGGTAGCCATGGTCTATGTGAACATACAAGGAGGAACAGGCTCTCTGTCCCTTTGCAACGAAGCTCTTCAACTGTGGGCGTTTGCCAGAGAGCAGCAGATCCATCTCCTGCCAGTCTATCTCCCTGGCAATCAGAACTCTTGGCCAGACAGACTCAGTCGTGTTCTGCTTCCGCACAAATGGTCTCTACACATGGACCAACTCTGCAGAGTATTGCAACTCTGGGGAACTCAAGATGTAGACCTCTTTGCAAGTCCATCATATGCCAAACTTACCCGGTTCTGTTGATGGATTCCGGCTCAGGGCTGCCAAGCGAGGGATGCTGTCCACCTCAACTGGGGGCAGGAATTCCTATATGCCTTTCCTCCCATTCCCTTCATTGTCAAGACCCTATTCAAGCTCCTGAGGGACAGAGGCAACATGATCCTCATAGCCCCACGCTGGCAACACCAGGTGTGGTACCCTCTGCTTCTACATCTGTCCCAGGTTCCACCCCTGTAGTTAGGGTCAGCTCCAGACTTACTGTCGCAGGAGGAGGGGAATGTATGGCATACAAACCCCCAGTCTCTGCACCTCAGAGCCTGGCTACTGAAGGCTGTAACTGCTTTGGCCCTCCCCTCACTCAGGAAGTGCAAGATGTCTGTTATGCTTCCAGGGAACCTTCCACAAGGCATTCCTATGCCGTCAAGTGGACGAGAGATTCAATTTAGTGATCACAAAAGGGCTTCAACCCTCTTGTCATCCGTATATAAACATGTTTTGGACGAACTCCCTTACTTATCAAACACTGGTCTCCAAACTGAGTCAGACAGAGTCCATTTAAGTGCCATTGCTGCTCCTTCTGAACCCATCAATGGACAACCCATTTCATCCCATCCTCTCATATCCAGAATCATGAGAGGCCTGCATCTAACGAAACCTCCCTTTAGACCACCTCCAGTGGCATGGGATCCCAATCTGCTTCTAGGCCAGCGTATGCTGCCGCCTCCTGAGCCCTTAGCCACTATTTCCTTAAAGTCTCTGTCCTGGAAAGTAATATACCTTCTTGCAATCACATCAGCAAGTCGTATCAGTGAATTGCAAGCTCCAGGGGCTGATCCACCTTACACACCGTTTCACCATGATAAGGTCATCCTAAGGACGCATCCACACTTCATGCCTAAGGTGGTTTCCTCCTTTCATTTGAACCAAGAGGTTTAGTTACCTGTAGTCTTTCAAAAGCCTCATGCTTCAAATGCAGAGATGACTCTTCACACCTTGGACTGTAAAAGAGCTGTGGCTTTTCATCTGCAGAGGACCAGCAACACAGAAGGTCTCTCAGCTATTCATAGCCTCTGATCCTTAGCATTTGGGTACAGCAGTTTCCAAAAGATCTCTATCCAACTGGATTGCTCCATGTATTACCTTTTATCTATCATAGCAAACACCTTTCACTGGAGGCCCATGTTCCCGCTCACAATGTGAGAGTCATGGCAGCCTCTAGGGCTCACCTCCATTCTATCTATATTAACCACATTTGTGGAGCAGCTACCTGGTCCTCGGTTCACGGCCCACTACTGCATAGATAAAGGTTTCTGCAGGCATGCTATGGTTGGTCAGGCTGCTCTCCAAAACCTCTTCCATACTTAATCCACTCCTAGCCACCTCTCTTACAGGATGCCAGAGATCCATGGGAGGAAGTGGAACCCCTCCACAGGGCCTCACCACTCTGGGGATCCTTCCCTGGCATCTACATCTAGGGTGTCCTCACATGTGATGACTAATTCCTGCTTGTTCCTGGAGATAGCATACTTATTCACCTGTAACAGGTGATCTCCGGGAACAGCAGGAATAAGTCTTCACAACCCACCCATCTCCCCTAGGGGTTGACTCTCTCTCTCTCTCTCTCTCTTTCCCTATCTATCTCTCTCTCTCTCTTTGTGTCAGCTTTAAATTCAACTGGAGAGAGGCAGTTGGTAAAGGCAGGAAGGCAGCACGCAGGCGCTGTGGGATGCTCCCAAAAGCTTTCCTATAGGACGCTGGGGAGCGTTCCCGCACAGGCTCAGTTGGTACCGACGCTACCCACATGTGAAGACTTATTCCTGGTTCCCGGAGATCACCTGTTACAGGTGAGTAACTATGCTGTACATGACACACACAGCAGTGGAGCAGGAGCAGCAAGATGCTGCCCACACAGATGTTTGTTTATGTTGGCCACCCACCAGAGGTAAATAGTCACTGATGTCCCCACACATTATTTTCACATCCACAGGTAGAGGATCTCTGGAAGAAGGGGCGAGAGTTGAGGCTCCATCATAGTGATTACCTTGCCCGCCTCCAGAGGGGGGTGCAGTCAGAGCGTGACAGTGAGTATTGGTAATCTTGCTGCCCAGTAACAAATGTCACATTGGCCCATCAGCCTGTGTGGTGCCTGCATATGTACATGTGTTATGTGACACACATGATAATGTGCTGATGACTGTCATTTTCCACAGAGGGTGATGACAACGATGAACAGCCCACCACATCTGCTTATGCCCTGAGGCGCCCCCCTGCCCACCATGCCACAGAGGTGGAGGTGGTGGTGGTGGATGACGGGGCTGAGGTGGAGGCTGAGGCCGAGGAGGAGGGTGAAGAGCTGGCGGACAGTGCAGCGGAGGAGGGGGCTGATGGGGGCATGGAAGGGGTGGGTGGCGGGGTGGCAGGGGAGGGAGAGGGTGTGGCTGATGTGGGGTTGGGGGGAGGGGTGGAGGAGGGTGTGGAGGGTTGGTGGGAGGTGGGAGGGGGGAGGAGGGGGATGTGTGGGTGTGGGAGGGTGATTGGGAACACAGAGCAGCACAGGGCACTGTGGGCTCCCGCCAGCCACGCCATGTTGATCCACCATCCAGGGCCACACACAGGTCGCATGCACATGCCACCACCCAGACCCCTGGCACAATGTGTGTGTGTGGTGGCAGGTGTGTGCAGGACCTGTATGTGGCCCTGGATGCCTTGGAGCAGCGTGTTCATTTCCTAGTGCACTCACACCAGTGGCTGACGGGAGCCATTCAGCGGGTGGCCGCCGAGGTGGAGCGGCTGCCCTGTCGGCGGCCATCCCCTGAAGGGCGTCACAGGAGTGTTTGATGGCGCCTGTGACATCCACACATGTGCCCTGTGCTGTCCTGTGTTCCATCACTGGGCATTCAGCATGCAGGGAGAGGGTGTGGCTGATGTGGGGATGGGGGGAGGGGTGGAGGAGGGTGTATAGGGCGGGTGGGAGGTGGCAGGGGGGAGGAGGGGGTGTTTGAGGGGTAGGGTGATGGGTATTGTCCCTATTTGTGCCATTGTTTGATGTTGTTTTTTTGTAAAATATACACACTGTTTCATAACTCAAAATGGTCACGTGTCTCCCTTACCAACACACTATGGATGCAAGCATGGGATATGTGTGTAGACAGGTATGTGTTGTAAAGGTAGACATGGGTGGCATATGTGGACTGGCTCCACATGCAGTCGTGTGGGCTGACCATGTGTGTAGGTGTGTGAGACCAGGGCGGACCCCACTGTTCCCTCTAAGCTGTGCGCGTGTGCGCGCGCACACACCTTGCCAAGCAAGCGCACATACTTTACAACAGAGCGCACAAAAATTATGGTTCTGATTCTGATAGAAAACAACACAGACGTCTTAAAATTTAAAAGCTGTTGTGTATTTATGGTTTTCACAAGTTCTACAATATTTTCTAGTTCAATCAATGTGGTGTACATACTGTATTCTGACGTGTAGTCAAATTTTAAAGTATATAACTCCGAGTGTCGTTATGTGGCACACAAAAATTTAACCTTCCTTCAAAAGCTGCACAGCTGATATTTTATGCGCATATAGCCTACAGAAAATTAGAGGGAGCACTGGTGGACCCTGAGATGTTGCAATGTAGAGGACGTCCCAGGATACGGAGGCACGTGCATGCTGTGTGCAATGTGTGGGAACCGTTTCTGATGCAACATGCCTGTGTGCCAATAGTAGAACTGGCAAACCACTACGTCTGCGCTGGCAGGGTGAGATGTGCTGCTGAGCCCAGGAGCTACTCAGGGGTAAAGCTGTTGAGTGGGTCCTGGGACAATACATGTCACAGGGATGGTTGGTGAGTAACCCTATACGTTTGTGGGTGTGCAGGCACGTAGGCAGTGTTGCAGGAAGGGACAATGGTCACACATGTGCGTCCAATGTAGAGGGTATGAAAGGATGAAAACTGTGATGGCTCCCAACACTGGACATGTAGCTTCAGGACATTCCCCCTGTGCAACCCGGGAGGATGTGTAAACTGCCACACTGTAGCCCAGGGGCTGGGATCTGACACAGTGCATGGCAAACACAGCATGTGATGGTGTCTGTGCAGTGATACCTGCCAGTACAGACAACCCACCATCGAGGGGCCTGTGTGCAGGACAGAACATGCATTTGCACACTACCTAGGGGAACACAGGGACAAACTTTGGAAAACACACGTATGTACTGGTTAACAGCTGTTTATTTGACCTGCAGTCACCTCCTGCGTGGCCGCCCGTGCCTCCCACGGCACACCACCCCCCGCGGTACTGCACCTTGTCCTGGTGCCTCAGGTGACAGTGCTGGTGCTGGTGCTGGTGCTGGTGCTGGTACTTGCTGCCGCATTAGGCCCACAATGTCCTCCATGGCATCTGCAATGCGGGCAAGCACCCCCGAATGCATCTCCTCCCGGATCATCCGCAGCTCCCTGGTATTTTCTCCGATAGCCATGTGTAGACGCTGGAGTGCCTGATGAGTGCCTGTGGGTGGGACAGAGGGTGATATGTGAGATTCCTCTCCAGTACCAACTGTCACACATACACATGTCACGCATATCCCAGAAGAGCAGTCTGCAGAACAGTCATGCCTGCCAAAGCTACCAACTTTTAGATCTGTGTCTCCCATGAGCCATCCCCATGTCTGGAAGGGGTCTGGATGAGGAGTCCTGATAATCACAGATCTCACACATGGCACATTGCCACAGTTTAATATATCAATGCCAGGTCTGCACACTGCTTGTCTGGGATAGGTCAGATGATCTGAGGGGGCCTGAGACACACATACACATATCTGGGGTGCCCCCATTTCTATAATGCTGGCGCACACTGCAGATTATGTTGTCAAATGATGCTGCGTGACAATACCCATGACGAGGTCTCTGTCACATAGGGTGTCTGGGTGACCTGCGATCATTGCTTTTCTTTTTGGGCTTATGTGGGGTATATGGGCAAGAACAGTGTTCATGTGTGTGAGCCCCTCACAAATGCTGACACCTGACAAGCCATGCTACAGGAGGTAGAATCACAGAGGACATAAGACAACCCCCCCAACATCAGAACTCTATGCTATGTGGGCAATATGCAATCATTTTGTGGATGTTAGGACAACCCCGTCGGGATCGTGGGGTATACTGTTACCCACCTTCTGCATTGCGCCGTGCTGCAGCAGTGTGTGTCCGCAGCTCTGCAATGATTGGGTCCATTTCTGGTGGAGGGGTTTCATCTGGCGCTGGTGCATGAATGGGGTGGTGTGTTGTGATCACCTCTGAGCCCTCTGTGGCAGTGACGTCTGGGGTGTGGTCCTCTGGCTCAGGCTGCACGTGTGTGCTTGGGGTCCCATAACCACTACTGGTGCTGCCCCCGGACATTGTGGGCTGGGGCTCTGGCACATCCTCAGCCAATTGCACCTCCTCCTCCTCAGCTGGGGCCATGGTTGTGTAGTCACCTGGGTTGTGGAAGACCATACACAGCACAGATCGGTTTGCATGGTTCAACTACATACAACTGTGTAACACATCCACCCCACAATCAATGTGTGTTTGGCCGTGGCCGGTACATGTGCTACATAGCTACCACTACAGCTCCTGCTACCACTATTAGGCATATATAGGCCAGTACCTAGCACACACATCAATGTGTACATCAAACTACAGGACGAGAGCCACATGTGGGCCGCCAAGGACATGTATGCAGCCCGACGGGTGTTTTTGCCGCCGCTGCCAGTCCTCAAGGGCAGCTCTACCCAGGGCCGCAGCATTCATTGAGCAGCAGCCCAGCTACATTAACACCTTACAAACCTGCTGCTGCTGCTGCCGCCGTGGCAGTGGCATAATCAAGCATCCCGCGGGGCTCCCCCTGCTCTGCAGTGTCCTCCATGCAGCCTCAGTGTTGGCTGTCAGAGCCGCGCAAACAGAAAGAGCTTCTCCTCTCGTGGCTCTGTTAATCCCGCCGTGGGGCTGATGGAATTTTCCATCAGGCCCGTGGCGGGATTGACATGGCCGTGAAAAAGGGATACTCTCCCTTCACGCGGCTCTGACAAGCCCACACTGAAGCCGCATGGAGGACGCTGCAGAGCAGGGGGGGGGGGGCCCCACGGGATGCTTGATTCTGCTGCTGCCAAGGTGGAAGCAGCAGCAGTAGCCGTGTTTGGTTTATTTCGTACCCTAGCCGGCCTGATGGGGGGGGGGAGGAGATTTGGAGTGGTAATTGGCTATGGGGGGGGGGAGAGGTAAGACTGGAAGTGTGCTGATGGGGGGAGGGGGTTAGGACAGGTCATGGCCTATGGGTGGTGGTAAGATTGGAAGTGGGATGATGGGGGGCTTAGGACTGGAAATGGGCTGAGTGTGGGGCTAAGACAGGAAGTGGGCTGATGGAGGGCCTAGGATAGGGCTCGAAATGTGCTGTTGGGGGTGCTAAGATTGCAAATGGGCTGATAGTGGGGCTAGGAGAGGGCTATCAATGAGTTTTTGGGGGGGCTGGGGTTTGGAAATGCACTTATGGAGGGACTTGGATAGGACTGGAAATGGATGTGGAGCTAGGACTGGTACTGGGCTGATGTTGGACCAGGGATAGGATTTGAAATGGGCTGATGGGGGGCTAGGACTGGAAGTGGGCTGATGCACGGACTAGAGGGGAGCGGATGCTGGGTGTGGCTGGAAATAGACGGGAGGTGAGGTTGGGCGAGGATCAGAATGGGATGGAGCTGGGTAAATGAAATGGTGAGGGAAAAAAACTTTTTGAGGGAGGTAAGAGATATCTACAATTGGACGGATAGTGGGAGAGTAAGTGGGGATTGAGGATGGAGGTCTAACATTTGAGTGGATGAACTAGGAATGCAGAAAGAGCACAAGGAGAAAGATTACTATGTTAAAGCAGATGTAGACAGAGAATGGAAACAATACTAGACGTGGGACGAAAGGATAAATGGAAAGCAGATGATGGGGAGTTAGCAGAAGACCCAAAGAAACCAGACTAACGTGGCTAGAGCAATTGCCACTGGAAAAACAAAAACAAAATGTTAGGAAACATTCTCTGTATTTTGCATTTATGCAGTGTTCATTGGGGTTTGTTCATAGTGTTTATTTCAACTATATTCTGGCCCTCCAATGGTCTGAGGGACAGTGAACTGGCCCCCTGTTTAGAATGTTTGAGGACCCCTGGTGTGCATTATCCCACAGAAGGACCATCCCTGCTCAGCAGTGCTTAGATTAGACACAGACATAACACGTACAGGTCTGAGAGGGGGCTTCTAGCAGACATGTAGCCACATGTGCAGGGCAGATATAAAAAGGGATGATGCTAATGAAACTTGTGGTTGGAGGGCAGCAAAACACAGAGTAAAAGGGGTGGAATGGGGGACAGCACACTCATGAGCCAAAGGCAGAGGGTGGGAGATGGTCCAGGGGAGCAGGTATGAGGAGGTGCTAATAAGAAGCCTGATGCATATCCAATGGGCAGGTACTCTATGGGTTGGGAGCAGCAAGGTGTGATTTGGGTACCTACCTGCCTGGGGATGGGCAGTGTCCAGTGCCTCTGGCAGTCCATACAGGTATATTGGCCCTAGCCGCTCCGCCAACTCCTGCTCCAGGGGTGTTAGGGAGGGTGTAAAGGGGCCTCCCCCTCCAGTGCCCATGGCATGCTGCCGCTCTGCCACCATATGTGCATGCACACCCCTCTTTATGTCGTTGAACCTCTTCCTGAGGCTGTCGAGGTCTCTGCTTGGGCCCCCTGCCTGTGCAACTGCCTCCTGCACCTCCTCCCACATCTGGGTGCGTGTTGCAACAGTGGTGGTGTTGCTTAGTCGTCCGTATAGGACATCATAATTTTCAAGAACAGACACCAGCAGGATGTGGTTTTCCTGCTGGGTGAATTTCTGAGTCCTCTTCCGTTGCAGAGCTGGCACCGGTATGCGCCTACGTTTTGTAGTCAGAGGACCCTGTGTGGGCTGGGCCGATGGGCCTGCAGCCTCCACCACACTCCCTGCCATATCTGTCTCCTCCCCAACAGGTGGCCCCACCTCCCTCTCCCTCTCCCTGTCCCTCTCCACTCCTGCCCTGTCCTGTGTCTCCATCTCCCTGTCAGACATTCCTTCTCTTGCCCTTTTCAGCTCCACCTCACACCTCCCTCCTCTCCCTGCTATCTGCTCTTTACCTCACCTCCTTTCTCAACCACCTGCTCCTTGCCTCCCCTCCTCTCTGTATCTCCTGCTGTACCTCACACCTATCCTCCACAACCCAGCCTCTACCACTCTGACCCGCAACACACTAACTTAGCTCTACTAGACAACTGCTTCTCTCTCTCTCTCACTGACACCACACACCTTCTCTCTCCCTCGCCTACCAACAACCCCTCAACGTGCAGCACGTGTGCAGGTTTATTTATAGGGTTTTTTATGTTGCGCGTGCGCAGTTGCGCGAGCATGTTGGCTGCACGCTGCGCATGCGCAGTTGGCTGTGTGCATTGCGCATGTGCCGCCCAGAAGCGCGGAATGTGTGCTTGCACGTTGCGCAGTCAACCATGCAGCGTGCGCACACCCCCGCTGTGTACACTGCGCATGTGCAGTTGGCTGTGCGCATTGCGCATGTGCCACACAGACGCAGGAAGTGGGTGTGTGCGTGCATACCTTTGCACGTGAGACGTGGCGCATGCACAGTGCTGCGTGTGCACGGGGCATACACCATGCGCACAGCCAACTGCGCGTGCACAGCCGTCGTGCTCACGCACCTGGGCACGCACAACACGCGCTACGTAAAAAAAACCTATAAATAGTCCTGAGCACATGTTGCATGTTGAGGGGTTTTTTGTAGACGAGGGAGAGAGAAGGTGTGCGTTGGCAGTGACGGAAGGAGCGAGTCAGAATCAGGTGTATTGTGGAGCGTGACTGGGTTTGTGATTGGTGTTGGTTGTATTGTGTGGCTGTGTTTCTGTGTGGTGTGTAAGGTGGGTGTCTTGTTTACTGAAGTGGTGTCTGTGTTTGAGTGTGCTAGAGTAGCAAGATGGGTGGAGCTTATGGCGGCCTTTGTGTTTGCTGCAGCTGCAGCGGGAGGTGGGCAGGTGGTGCGGTTGCGTGACAGGGGAGATGGTGTCTATGGGGCTGAGGCACAGGGCATGGGTGTAGTCCCGCAGCAAATCAGACCTGCAGCTGTGGGGGCAGGGCAGGCAGGGGCTGTGCCCGCACGGTGCAGGAGGCGTGCTGAGGTGCAGGCTCGCCAGCCACACCTCTACAGGCCCAGGGCCCAGCTCCAGGGCATGCGAGAGGACCAGGTCATCTCCCTGTACCGACTGAGCACAGGGGCTATTAAGGAGCTCTATGAGGATCTAAGACCTGACCTTGGACCCCTGACTGATCGGTCACATGCCATACCGGGTTTGGTCAAGCTCCTTGCTGCCCTACATTTCTTTGCCTCTGGCTGTTTCTAGTCATCTGTGGCCGCAGTGGGTGGCATGAGCTGCCCCACCTTCTCACGCTGTCTCCACCAAGTACTGCGTGTCATGGTCAGCCGGGTGCGGAATTATATTGCCATTCCACACACTAGGCAACAGTGGTGGACCCTGAACCAGGCCTTTGAGGCGTTAGCCGGGATACCACACGTGATGGGAGCTATTGATTGCACGCATGTTGCCCTGGTCCCGCCTAGAGACAGGGAGGTAGTGTTCCGCAACCGCAAACACTATCATTCCCTGAATGTTCAGGTTGTATGTGATGCAAATATGCATATTCTGAATGTGGTCCCAAGGTTTGCAGGGTCCACCCATGATGCCTATATCCTGCATCACTCGGCACTATTCCAACAATTTGAGGCAGGACAGTATGAGGACTGCACATTGCTGGGTGGGTGTTTTCCATTTCTGACATGCACATGGTGCTCATGTGACTAGGCGTATGTGCAAATGTGTGTCTTGGAGTAGATCCCTCATTGTGTGTGTGTGTCATCTGCCTGTGTGGGATATATGGGGAAGGGGGGGTTGCCCTCCAAATGCGCCCTGCTATGGTGCTGTGTGATGCTGGTTGATTGGATGCGAGCATGTGTGGTTGTTACATATTATGTTTTCGCCAATCCATACAGCTACCCCTTGTCTGGTGTTTCTTAGGTTCCCCCACTCAATCTGTAATAGGGTAGACACCCAGGAAGCTGTAAAAAACATGAGGAGCGAACTAGCTAAGCTTGATGAATGGTCTTAAATTGGCCAGCTGGGATGTCATGGTAGGAAATGTGAGGTCAGGCTTTTGGGCTGAAACAATCCAAGGGAGCACTATTGTATAGGGGGTGAAGTACTCTTGTCCACTACAGAAGAGCGGGACCTAGGCGTGGTTGTGTCTGCTGATGTCAAAGTAGCTAAACAGGTTGAAAAGGCGAGGGCAAAAGCTAGAAGGCTGGCTGGGTGCATACGGAGATGAATGGCTAGCATAAAACAGGAAGGGAGAATGCCTCTGTATATGTCTGTGGTGCGACCTCATTTGGAGTATAGTGTGCAATTCTGTAGACTGCACCTTCAAAAGGATGTGCACAAGATGGGGTCGGTGCAGAGGGTGGCTACTAAAATGATTAGTGGTCTTCATTATACAGCATATGAAGACAGACCGAAGGATCTTAGGATGTACGCCTTGGGGAAAGGAGGGATAGAGGTGATATGATGGAGATGTAGAAATACCTCCGTGGCATATATGTTGAGGGAGAGAGCCTCTGCAAATTGTATGCAAGTTCAGCTATGAGGGAACATGGGATGAGGGTGGAGGGAGATAGATTCAGGGGTGACATGCCACCATATTTGTTTACTGAATAGGTGGTGGATCCATGTAATACTCTCACAGTGTAGGTGGTAGAGATGAGGACAGTAACTGCATTCCAAACAGCATAGGACAAACACAGAGGATCTATAAAGGATAAAAAGGGGACTGTTGTACCTGTTGATATGGACGGACAGACTAGATAGGCCATGTGATCCTTTTGTGTCATCATATTTCAATGTTGCAATGCTTCATAGTTGTGATGTCATATGTTTCTTTCAGGATGTGTTATGCATTTGTTTTGCACATATATACCTGTGTCCATTTGAGGGGACATGAGCTCATGCTTTAACTTACCTCATTTCTTTTTACAGGTGATGCAGGATATGGGTGTCGCCCCTGGTTGCTGACCCCTGTGCGTCAACCACGGACATGTGCAGAGTGGAGATACAATGAGGCCCATGCCACCAGCCGCTCTGTCATAGAGCGCACCTTTGGCGTTTTAAAGAGTCGCTTCAGGTGTCTGGATAGGACAGGCGGCGCCTTACAATATACTCCACAGACTGTGGCAGAGATCATCATAGCCTGTTGCATCCTGCACAACATTGCTCTCAGGCACAATATCCCTGCAGAGATTAATGAGGGTCTGGAAGATGATCCGACGTGCCCTCCCCCTGTACGTGCCCGTGAGGACACACGTGAGGGCACAGCAATCAGGCGGCAGGTGATTGCACAGCTCTTCTCATGTACGTACTGCATATGTTCCCACATTTGTTGCTATATGTGTGTAGTGCTAATACAGGTTAACATTTGTAGACCAATATCAGTAGGATGCAACACTGCACTGACATGTAACAGACACTGGCTGGCCATCCCAAAGTCAAATATAAGCATGACTGAGAACCTAACAATGTTGGCAGGGCAGAACAGAGGGCTGAGGTGGATGATGTGGGTGGGTGGTTTTAGGCTTGTGGGAGTTTTTGGGGTGACATTCATGGTTTGTGGATGATTGTGATAGTGGCTGCTGTGCAACCACAGTTAGTTGGTGTTATGCTTTGGGTGCAGCAAGGTGAAAGGCATGTGGTGTGGGTTTCACAGTGGGAGAGAGGACCATGTTTGGGGCCACTTGTCCAGCTGTGCGTGTTTTTCATTTGGTATTTTGAGCTGATTGTGTGTGTGGTATGCTCTTGTGAGCTGGATCTGTGGGTCTGTAATTTTTGTATAGCGCTACATGTGATATGTAGCACTATATACATGCTCAGTACTATCTGTCATAATGGTAATTAAAATCCTTACTGCGAGTTAGTGGAACAACACAGTGTGGCAGACTGTATAAGTCACCCTAACATGGATGCGTTGAAGAATAGGGAACCTGTGCATTGTCCAGCCAGGGTTTTTTTTTCCATCATAGAATAGACATGCAGTGCAGTGTTGCATATGTACACACAAACAGAGGTGATTCAGGCAAGATCAACAAGGTGTAGGTTACAGTAGGCAAGCAGAGAGATCAATGTGGGGGTGGATTGGGTTTTAGGGGTGTTTTCAGGGAAATATTTATATTTTTTTCAGCAAATTGTTTTCAGCAAATCTAGCTGATGATATGTCCACATAAACCCATGACTCAACTACAGGCTGTATAAGTGCATAGAGGAGGAGAGTGCATGCCAAGACACCAACTACATTGCATACCCTAGAGAAGGAACGTAATGGCCACATACACAAAGAGGCTCTGATGGGAGGGGGTTTATTAGGTGCACATATAGGCTATCCATGCTTTGCCATTATCACTTTCACACAGTGGGCTGACATGCAGCCATCAAGGTCAGGTCAAAAGCAGACATCGGGGTGTGGTTTAGCGGACATAACGCAGACATTGAGATATATGTTTAGCAACTCAGTAGCACACAGCTGTTAATGTTAGTCAAGGTATGAGATATACACACCAGGAAATGTGTTTGGACAGAGGATCCCGGAGGTGCCCCTGCATATTTCCATGTGTTACAGCAATTGACAGCGGTGTAGCAGACAACATTGGGACACCAGTACACACAGTGAAGGGGCATTGGGAGCAACATGGGGGACCCAGGATAATACTGCAGCCTTGGAGTGATTTGGGAACACGGTAGGGAGAAAACACTTATGTTCACCAGTGTGTGCGACAACAGGGAGGTGAGGGAGGGGACAGACAGAGTACGGACCCCTGTAGTTTGGCAAAGACATGTCCTTGATGGCTCTCACATGGGAGAGATGTGTACAGTGTGATGGTGAACAGTGAGTCTGTAAAGGATGTTGGGGGGTGTGGAAGCTGGGGACAGGAAGGTGCAGTGTGTGTTGCACAGCTAGAACATGACATATGTATGTTTCCCTTGTGTTTCCCAATGCACAGGACATAGTTTTTGAAGCTCCTGGTGCTGTGGTGCATTGGCAGGGGACTGTACATCAGCCAACATGCTGTGGTCTGGGGTAGGTGGACCTACAGCTATATTGTCTGTGCCAAGGGAGAAAAGTCCCAAAAAAGGTATTCCCACACGTATCAATAATCAAAAGAATACCCAAACCCCAACCGCAATCACCATATACTATATGCTTTTTGTCGGGCATAAACCGCAAGGTGAAGAGGACTCCCTCGACACCTCACGCAGTACATGCCCCTTTTGTTTTTTTATTATTTATTTATTTCATTTAATGCTGATTTCACAAATCTTAAAAGCAGGGAAAGGCTTCACACTTATCTGCACCAGCACGACGTGCACGTTTCGAAGCTGCCAGCTTCTGTATCAAGTGTTCCCAAGGCAAAGCAGTGTGTCCAATCCTTCCAAAATCCAAAAATCGCCAGAACTTTGGCAGGTGACGTCAGGGGGAAATTTCAGATAGGCCATTCATAGAACCGCCCTCTTAAAGCTAAACCAATCACAAAGGGCAGGGAAACCCCACTACAGGGGAACCCCTACACGGATTGGATAAAGCCTTATAAGGTCAACCAATCAACGTCCTTATTCAGTCCGGCAGGAGCCATGGAATTTAAGGTAAAGATCCAGCGTTGTTCAAGGTTTCTCAGACGAGCCAGGCGATCACCTCCCCTGGGATCACAGGGCACAAAATCAATCACTGTCCAATGCAGTTGGTCAAACTTGTGATGTAAATCCAAGCAGTGCTGTACCATCGGGGCTGTCAATACTAAATGTCGCAGGCGGGATGCATGTTCTCCCAGTCGTAACCTTCGTGACCGGTTGGTGAGAACTGCAACGTACACTGACCGTCCGATTGGGCCCGATATTGGACTGGGCTCTCATGATGTGTGTGGGACTTGCAGTTACTGTACTTCAGCTCTAACAGGCACTACTTGGTCTCATGGGGCTACGGGCCGGGTTTTTCATCGCCGATGGCGAACTACATATGCTTCTGCTTTTGTAATATATGTTTTTATTTGCCCTTGTGCCCAGTATTAAGTAGGCAGCACTAGTCGAGTTGTGCGGGTACGACTGGGAGAACATGCATCCCGCCTGCGACATTTAGTATTGACAGCCCCGATGGTACAGCACTGCTTGGATTTACATCACAAGTTTGACCAACTGCATTGGACAGTGATTGATTTTGTGCCCTGTGATCCCAGGGGAGGTGATCGCCTGGCTCGTCTGAGAAACCTTGAACAACGCTGGATCTTTACCTTAAATTCCATGGCTCCTGCCGGACTGAATAAGGACGTTGATTGGTTGACCTTATAAGGCTTTATCCAATCCGTGTAGGGGTTCCCCTGTAGTGGGGTTTCCCTGCCCTTTGTGATTGGTTTAGCTTTAAGAGGGCGGTTCTATAAATGGCCTATCTGAAATTTCCCCCTGACGTCACCCGCCAAAGTTCTGGCGATTTTTGGATTTTGGAAGGATTGGACACACTGCTTTGCCTTGGGAACACTTGATACAGAAGCTGGCAGCTTCGAAACGTGCACGTCGTGCTGGTGCAGATAAGTGTGAAGCCTTTCCCTGCTTTTAAGATTTGTGAAATCAGCATTAAATGAAATAAATAAATAATAAAAAAACAAAAGGGGCATGTACTGCGTGAGGTGTCGAGGGAGTCCTCTTCACCTTGCGGTTTATGCCCGACAAAAAGCAAATAGTATATGGTGATTGCGGTTGGGGTTTGGGTATTCTTTTGATTATTGATATTGTCTGTGCCAGCAGTCAGGGGGAACACATGTCCTCGGTGATCTTTCCTATTGTCCAGATGTTGTGGTTCACCTCTTTTCCCTGCACCTCCCTAAACCATATTTTGCTGTTGGCACACATATCCCCATGTGTTCCTGTCCAGTATGTCTTCAGCAATACTGTCTCTGGGACATGTCCAACAGAGCTGCATGTGTGTGGAGGTTGTAGGTTTTTGGGTGGTGGCCTACACGTGCACCCTTCCCTGACATTGTACCATCAGCCAACACCAGGGTATCACTGCATTTCACTGGGCCTTTATGTGTATAAATCTCCACTTGTGGACATACAATCCATATGCTACTGCTGGCACGCTGCCCTTAGCATACTGTGTGTGTGTGTTCTTGTGTTGGCTGTTGTCACCCTCACTGCTGGACCCTGCTGGTGGGGCAGGGCACTGCGCTGGGGCTTGTGCTTAACTGGCTTAATTATGCTGTGGAGGCCTTGCTTGGCCCTCTGGGAGTTGTAGTTGTTGATTGCCAGTTAAAGAACTAGTCGTGGAACGGTGGTAAGGTTTTAACAAGGGATTTATTTCCCCTTCCAAGAGGACTTTTTGCTGTGGTATGAACAAAGGAAACACAACCCTTCCTGGGCATATAATAAAGGAAAAAAAAATAGGAACAAAAATAGCTTCTCTTCAGCTCATTAACAAGTAAAGTAAAGGTACATTAAACAGTCCTTCATAAGTACACAAAAACCCTTTCTTTACTGTTTTTGGCTTAATCAGCTCTTACTTCCTTTTATCGTAGTGAGGAAATGCTATCCGCTATTGAAAGCGTACAGTCCATGTATTCAGTGCTTGGCTGAGCTTCTGATGTCTCACACTACATATCCTCATCACATGCTTTTAATATCTCTTCCCTTTCAACATTAGGGACGTCTTCCAACAGTCTCTCTCTACTCTGCCGGGATTCTCTTCCTCCCTCTGTGAGAGTGTGCTGGACACAATTACCACATTCACTATAATGCTTCTGGGGGGAGCCTCTCCACTGCTGGTAGCTATTAGGTGAATTATAACATTCCCTTGCACCTCTATTAGGGTAAATTGGCTTACCTCTCGGCTCTGACTGGCTCAGGTTCCTATGTATAGCTGTAGCTTGAAACGGCAGTTTTGCAGGGACTCTGCTTCTTAAATCCTCTCCAGATATACAAACTTCTTCTGGTAAAAAGCCTTTATCCCTCCCATGCCTGGTATAAGGGTAAGTAAACTTATCTGTATCTCTCAAGCTGGCTTCATAAGGCTTTAGCGTTTCTGTGTATTGCCTTCTATTGCCAACCCCTGGGCTTGCCCTTTCAGGGTGAAAGTAAAACTTCTTGGCTTTTACCGTTCTCCCCACGGCTCCGTTCCAACCTGGGTTTTTCCCAATACGCTCTGGGCTCCTCTGATATCTGAAGCTTCCTGTCCTGGCTTTGCTTCCTCCTCTGTAGCTCCTTCCACGTCTGCCGTTGCTCTCACTTTCAAACTCTGATTCCAGCTGTCTCTGATTCTTTCCCAAGCACTCGTGGTAATCAGTCAGGCTCTCATTCAGGCTTCCGTAGTGATTATCATGCAGACTCTCCTTCAAGCTTTCGTGGTTATTCTCATACAGGCTCTCATTCAAACTTTCATGGTTATCCTCATGCAGGCTCTCTCTAACTGCTTGTGAGCTGCGCTTATCTACGTACCCCCGAGCTCCACCTCCCCCCAGCTGGCTTGCATCAGGTGATGACCTCCTAGCCTTTCTGCTGGCTGGGTGTGTCTCTCTGGCTCGTGACCACATTTGTTTCTGTTGCCCATAGCAACTTCCTGACATGTGTTTACTAAAAACGTCAGTGTCAGCCTGATTCACTGCCTCTCTGTCTATCTCTGTGGGCTCTGCTGGATCTGCTCTGTGACAGATTCCCCCCCTTAAAATATTACGGGCTGCCGCAATCTCAGGCGGACAGCACGTAATCCTGTCCGGGGTACTACTGTACTGCTCCTTATAAACTAAATTGGCAGTGGCCAACCTCTCCTTCCAAGGTTTTAACACATTGAGGTGATAAACCTGCCTACGTCCCGTATCCTTCTCTATAAGATAGGAAACGGGCCCAACCCTTTTTATCACCGTACCCGGCCCCTTCCAGTGGGATTCAAATTTGGGACCAGGGTCCGCCACCTGGATGAGGACCTTATCCCCTACCGCTAATTGTCTGGCTTGTGTGCCCTTATCATAGTAGCGTTTCTGACGCTGCTGACTAACCTTCAGATTTTCTACTGAGGCTTTGGACGTTTTCTCCAGGCGCATCCTTAAATCTTTTAGGAATTGTGGTACTCCTACCTCCGGTATTTCGGGCTCCACCCACTCTTCTTGTAGTATGTCCAAAATACCCCTCGGGGCCCTACCGAACAAGAGTTAAAATGGGGACGCCCCCAAGGAGGCCTGTATACGCTCCCTACACGCGTATAACACGAATGGAAGTAAGGTATCCCACTCTGCCATTTCTCCTTTCCTTAAACCCCTCCTTAATAGGTGTTTAATGGATTGGTTCATGCGCTCCACCAACCCGTTCGACTGGGGGTGGTACGCCGCAGTCCTAATATGGCGTATGCCAAATGCTTCCCATACTCTAGCGAGGTATCTAGACACGAAGTTGCTTCCTTGATCCGTTAAGATTTCCTGGGGAAACCCCACTTCGCAAAATAATTTTATTAGTTCCTGCGCTATGATCTTGGCTGAGATGTTCCTAAGGGGAATTGCCCACGGGAACCGCGTAGCGTGGTCTACAATTACCAAGATATATTGGTAACCCCGGGGTGTTTTTATTAGAGGGCCCACTATATCCATCCCCATGCGTCGAATTGGTACTGAGATGGTAGGCAAAGGCACCATAGGTACGGCCTTTAGTCGTGTTATCGAGACCCTCTGGCAGGTAGGGCAGGAGTCACAATACTGTTTGGTTTCTTTATAGACCCCCGGCCAATAAAACCGCGCCAGTATCTGATCTAGTGTTCCCTGAACACCCTTATGGCTGCCTATCGGGTGGTCGTGTGCCAGGCGTAAGACAATGGCCTTAAAAGTTACCGGCACTACCAGTTGTTTCCGGACTGCATCAGTATAAGGATCTATACTTTCCCTATATAAGATATCTTTATCTAGCAAGAATCTGGGAAGTATAGGTCGATCCTCTTGTACCCATTCAAATGCTCTTTTGAGCACTGGGTCTGCCCTCTGTTCCATAGGGAAAGAAGGGAATTTCTGAACTAGGGCTGCAGGTACCCACGGTAACCCTTCCCCTGCCTCTAGTTCCGCCCTTCCTCGGGTTCTCTTATTTTTTTCCTGGCGCTTCTTAGCCTTTGCTTTTTTCCCTTCTTTAGTTGGAACATGAATTAATTCATCATGGTTGGGGAGTATGTTAGCCTCAGTCTCCTCTATCCTTTCCTCAGGAATTTCCTTATCTTCCTCCCCCCTAGGCTCCTCTGTTCTCTCCACAGATGGTTCCTGGGTTCCTGAGGTTCCGGCTTGCGATCGTGTTGAAACTAGGCCTGTCTTTGTACATAGGCCTTGCATCAATCCTCCCTGAAATGAGGGCCAGTCATGCCCTAGGATGAGTTCCTGCGGCAGCCTTGGGACTACTGCCACTTGTATTTCCCTTTCTAGGCCCATCCCTCTAACATGCACCTTATGTAAGGGATAATGAAGACGGGTGCCATGTACACATTTTATTTGTACTTGGTCTTTTACCCGACTTGGGGCTGCAGGGCAAGACTGTTCCATGGTCTCCCAAAACTCCTGAGAGACCATGCTCTGTTCTGCTCCCGAGTCGAGTAGAGCCAAGGCGTCTACCCCTTCTACTTGGACCTGGAGAAAAATGCCTTTCGGGACTTGCTTCTCAGCCCCGGCTACAAGGACCATTTTTACTCTACAATCTTTCCGGTAATGACCCGGCTTCCCGCATCTGTAACATTTTCTACCAACAGATAGATCATCAACAGTATTATCATAAACATTCCTTTTATGTACTTTAACCTTTTCACCTTTTCTCATCTTATCAGGATTTCCCATCCCTGCCATTTTTAACATGCCAATTCCAGAGGTATCAGCTATTTTAGCCTCATAAAATACATCTGCCATATTGGCTGCCTCTTCCGTATTACGGCAATCCTGTAAGGTGAGAAAGGTTTTCAGTTCAGGGGATACAGACTGCATAAATTGCTCCAGAATTATCTCATCCATAATGGAGTCCAATGACCTCCCCTCTGGGTTTAGCCATTTATAAGCCATACTCTTTAGCCTCTGATATAGGGCTCTGGGAGTTTCCTTATACTGTATCTTCGCCTCCCTAAACATACGCTTATAATGTTTAGGCGTAAGACCTAACCTATCCTTTACAGCTTTTTTAATTTCTGAGTAATTGGCAGCAAGAGTAGCAGGCATTGCCTTAAATGCAGACAGAGCTTCGCCGGTCAGAGTCATCGCAAAGCGCATGGCCCATTGCTCTGTAGGCCATTTAAGGGTCTCCGCTATTCTTTCAAATGCCTCAATATAGTCATCCAAATCGTCCTGTTGTGTTAACTGTCCCAGGGAGAAAGTATGATAGCTGTTCAATTCTACTTGCGGAACCATGGAAGAACTCACCGCTCCTGTTTCCTGGGGCTTCTTTAAGAGAACTTCCATTGTTTCCAACAGAGGCCGCTGCTGTTCCTTCATAGCTTCCACATACTGTTCCTGGAGATGCTGAACAAGCTCTGCCTGTTTGTCCCACTGTGTTTGCATCCACATCATGACGTCACGCGGATCCATCTTCCTTCTGGAGTTGCTCCACCTGTGAAAAAGAAAAGAAAGACCCACCAAGTGCGGTACTTTTCTTTTAAAATCCCTGTCTGAGTATAGCGCCCCCTTTCTCACTTGGTATCCTTCTACCCTTCCGCCCAGGTTACCTTTACCTTAGGCTCCTGGTAGACTTCAGCATGTGAGAAAGGTCTTGCTTTTCTGGCTGACCTGCCAGCGAAAATCCTCCTTAGACAGCGCTCCGTGTGGCAGCAGTTCTTCCAGAGATGTCCTTTTTATGTTTCCTCCTTTCACTCAGGAAAACCACGTAGCAAAAAAAAAATCCTGCCAACTACGCCATTAAGTCACCCTCACTGCTGGACCCTGCTGGTGGGGCAGGGCACTGCGCTGGGGCTTGTGCTTAACTGGCTTAATTATGCTGTGGAGGCCTTGCTTGGCCCTCTGGGAGTTGTAGTTGTTGATTGCCAGTTAAAGAACTAGTCGTGGAACGGTGGTAAGGTTTTAACAAGGGATTTATTTCCCCTTCCAAGAGGACTTTTTGCTGTGGTATGAACAAAGGAAACACAACCCTTCCTGGGCATATAATAAAGGAAAAAAAAATAGGAACAAAAATAGCTTCTCTTCAGCTCATTAACAAGTAAAGTAAAGGTACATTAAACAGTCCTTCATAAGCACACAAAAACCCTTTCTTTACTGTTTTTGGCTTAATCAGCTCTTACTTCCTTTTATCGTAGTGAGGAAATGCTATCCGCTATTGAAAGCTACAGTCCATGTATTCAGTGCTTGGCTGAGCTTCTGATGTCTCACACTGCATATCCTCATCACATGCTTTTAATATCTCTTCCCTTTCAACATTAGGGACGTCTTCCAACAGTCTCTCTCTACTCTGCCGGGATTCTCTTCCTCCCTCTGTGAGAGTGTGCTGGACACAATTACCACATTCACTATAATGCTTCTGGGGGAGCCTCTCCACTGCTGGTAGCTATTAGGTGAATTATAACATTCCCTTGCACCTCTATTAGGGTAAATTGGCTTACCTCTCGGCTCTGACTGGCTCAGGTTCCTATGTATAGCTGTAGCTTGAAACGGCAGTTTTGCAGGGATTCTGCTTCTTAAATCCTCTCCAGATATACAAACTTCTTTTGGTAAAAAGTCTTTATCCCTCCCATGCCTGGTATAAGGGTAATTAAACTTATCTGTATCTCTCAAGCTGGCTTCATAAGGCTTTAGCGTTTCTGTGTATTGCCTTCTATTGCCAACCCCTGGGCTTGCCCTTTCAGGGTGAAAGTAAAACTTCTTGGCTTTTACCGTTCTCCCCATGGCTCCGTTCCAACCTGGGTTTTTCCCAATACGCTCTGGGCTCCTCTGATATCCGAAGCTTCCTGTCCTGGCTTTGCTACCTCCTCTGTAGCTCCTTCCACGTCTGCCATTGCTCTCACTTTCAAACTCTGATTCCAGCTGTCTCTGATTCTTTCCCAAGCACTCGTGGTAATCAGTCAGGCTCTCATTCAGGCTTCCGTAGTGATTATCATGCAGACTCTCCTTCAAGCTTTCGTGGTTATTCTCATACAGGCTCTCATTCAAACTTTCATGGTTATCCTCATGCAGGCTCTCTCTAACTGCTTGTGAGCTGCGCTTATCTAAGTACCCCCGAGCTCCACCTCCCCCCAGCTGACTTGCATCAGGTGATGACCTCCTAGCCTTTCTGCAGGCTGGGTGTGTCTCTCTGGCTCGTGACCACATTTGTTTCTGTTGCCCATAGCAACTTCCTGACATGTGTTTACTAAAAACGTCAGTGTCAGCCTGATTCACTGCCTCTCTGTCTATCTCCATGGGCTCTGCTGGATCTGCTCTGTGACACTGTGTGATGATACAGTGTTCCGGCTTTTTACATTATCATGTGTTGTGAGGGGTCTGTACACCTGGGGGACGGTGGTGACTGTGCTATCTCTACCTTACTGGTGTTTACCGTGTAACCATTGTGGACATGTGTTGTGTGTTGGGAACAGAACTGTGTCTTGTGTTCTGACATACCACTGTTGACCTGCTTTTTGTATCACAGATATTGGCATGACATGGTGACATGGAGATTCTACATATTTTGCTGACATTGTGTCCCTTCACTGTGACTGTTATGGCCTTTGAGTGGCTCAGAGGATCCAAGATATACTCCTGATGCAAGCACAAAGTAGTTTGCACCTTTGTTCTTTTGGTAATGACATCAGCCTTTACATGTTAATGATTTACTGTTTGTGTCATATACATTTCATGTTGGCTCTCTGTTCACGAACGCTGATGCACATAGGATGGAGGTCTGAAACGCCTGTGTCACATGGGCATGGACAGAACCATATCATTGTGACACCCGTGTGTATGCTTCCAATTCAAAATGTCCCCAACATGCAATGTTTATTGTGTTGTGATCATGTCATATTTGCCTGTGTGTCACTTTATTGTGTGTTTCTTAATGATTGACTCTCCGCAATTTGTGCTGATGTTGCAAGGCGCATACCAATACAATATTTCTCCTCTTCTGACACAGGGCAGAGAACAAACCAGACACATCTATTACAGTGCATCTGGCATCGCCATCACCCACCTGTTGGGGGACACAACACCATGGAACTTTCCCTGGAAAATGGTGCCATAGGATGTTTGACCTCTGCGAGTGGGACACATGCCTAGGATGGACAGTATTATTTTTGGATTGCTACTTTGGCCATGACAGACATATCCAAGACACTGCTGCTGCCATGCTCTGGCTGGGAGTCATGCTCATCGCAGGAGACACACAGGACCTTTCATGTACTGTGGCATATTGGGATGTGACACTTAACTATGCATGCCCAGGGTTGCAAGGATAGTCTTAACCTGACGTGTTGGATTGCAGATACGCTTTGGACTTTGCACACTGTGTACTGGTCCCCACGTGTAAAGCAGGGACTGCCATTGTCACTGTATGTTACACATTCCTACACAGTTGTTTCTTTTGGCCATGTGTGTGACATGGAACACAGGATATGCTCATCTGTTTGTTTCAACACAAGTATACAGCCATGCGTGTGGCATAGGGGTAGCGATGGAGAGGTCCTGTTGTCTATGTCCACCTACTCTCCAACTGGACATGATACAGGTTTTGCCACAACACCACTTTAATGCACACCAGCATCCTGGATTGATGTTTTCAATCACCAAGGGTGTTTGCGTGCATGTGTGGCATCACTGAATCATGTTGAAATATCAATGGTGCATGTGCATATGACTGACTATGTTGGCGAAACACAGCATGTGGCAATATGGCTTCTGTGTGGTTTACTGTAACATGTTTGCCCTTAATTTCCCTCTCTATAAACTGTTTCTTGTGTTTGTTTACTGTACAGACGTGACGCTCTGCATTGATTTACAAACCTTGCATTGCATGTCTGCACAGTCCTATTTATCCCCTGAGGTAACGACACTCACATTGCCACGTTATATTTGGAGTGTCGCAGCATGAGTGTCCGTTGTCTTCCTTCAATTGTGCATTCCATGTACGGTGATATATGTGTACAGACACTGTCTACACACCAACCGGTGCAGGGGGACCTCCTGCATGGTGTTATCTCTGCATGTTTCTGCAGGTAGTTTTCATTTGAATTCTGTCTGTGTTCATGTGCCTCTGCTACCTGTTAGCATATCCTCATTGTGCATTTGATGATTGTTTAGGGTTGCATTGTTGCAGCTTGGATTCCTATATCAGGCATTATGTGATAGCTGTAACATTATTTTCAATCTGTGGTTCTAAAGTTACAACATATGCTGTTTTCATTTGTGTACCTCCTGTGTTGCCAGATAGATATATTTTAGGGAACAGATCATGATTGATGTGTGTTGGTCCCTCATTATGCACCGCCTACTGTCTACATGCACTCATATGTGAGTAAAACATTTGAGGCGTGCGGCAGCATGTGGGGGGTGGGGGCCTAATGCATAGTGCTGCACATTATGTCTCCTGCCCTTCATTTGTAGACAGGCCAGTGACCTTTCTGTCTTTCACCTTGGATCCACTCACCTTGATATTATGATGGCGGTATCTACACTATCTGTGAAGATGAACCCAAATAAAAATATGTGTTTGATATACATTTGTCTCTGCTGCTGCTTGATCATGGTGACAAACGTGCAATACAATGTGTGCCTTTGAGACAGTCCTGACTCCTTGTGACCCAGAGACTCCAGGGTTTTCTTGTCAGTGTCACTGGAAATAGATTGTCAGGTCTTTCTTCCAAGGTAATGGAGGGTTAAGTGACTTGCCCAAGGCCACATGGAGTGCTAGTGTGAATTGAGCCCTGGTTGCTTGGTGACCAAGCCAGTTTTCTAACCACTAGGCTACTCCTCCACTCTTTGATCACATTGACACTTGTATCTACTGATTTGCTGGTCATGTACATGGCCCACCTGTGCTCACATCCTTGTACGGTGGCAGCTGTGTATCTGCCAGCCATTTGCAACATCACTGGGTATTACAGGTTCCCATACACACCCTCCCTTTGGGGTAGCATTTTTGCATTGTGCTGTTTGGGGTAGTGGTTAGAGGCATGTGTTATAACGCCATAGGTCGCAGGTTTGATCCCCACATGTGGTTTATCCTTTTCTTTTCTGTTGTGCTAACTGGACCATTAGGTACCAGCAGGCTCATCACTTCTACACACACCCTTCACTCTCTTCACTGTACACCAAGGTGTGCCCTCTGTGCTGCCTAGCCATCACATATTATCTGTTACATCTCTTTCTTTATGGTGTTTACATGGCAGTGTGCTTGGGGGTTTTGTATTGCTGTGGTTCAGCTGGTGTGTGGTACACCTGTTTGCATGTTGAATTCTCTCCTGTCCTGTTCCAGATTTTGTACCAGCTCCACAGAGCATCCTCTGCTGCCCTTGGGGTTTAGTTTCTTTCCTCTTTTGCATACTGTATCCACTGCATAACATTTCATTGTGTGTGTGCATGTGTCTCTGGTCCCAATTACAGACTGTGATCTGATCTGTACACAGCAGATCTGCATGTGCATTTGGTCATGGTTACTGTTGGGGGTTTGCCTGTCCTGACAGCCAGCAGGCGTCTTGTGTGATGCTCTGCACTATTTTTGTATGCAGCCTTTGCTACTGAGCTCACGTTGGTGGTGTGGCCTACCGGTTTGTGCATTGCCATTTGTGGTAGTGGTCATAGGTGTGATTCCTCTCTGTTCTCTTTCATTTGTATGCTTGTCCTGCAGAACTAGATTTCATTCCTTTGACAGTCATATCTGTGCAGATCTGTGCTGTGAGCACATCGTACCCTCATCAGAGTTGTGAACCATCTTTCTGTCCATCTAAGTGTGTCTGCCAGCTGTGTGCCATCCTACCCTGATGTGCATGCTGCTACCCCACGTCCTGCACTCCTACACATTCCTGCATTGCAGCTCTCCCTGGTTGCCTCTCCTGTGTGTGCTCTGCATAGCACTGCTACTCCACTGTCATCCTGATATTTCACCTATCCTGCCATTTCTGGCTCCTCTGCTGCACACATCTTCCCATCCTCTGTCACACACTGTCATTATTGCATGGTACATTACCATCACTCTGTGCATAGCTACAGCTGCCCCCGATATGTTTGTCCATTTTTCTAGCTGCCACATGGGCTGGAGCTGATTTGTGTGGTCCATCAGCTCTGATCTACGTCCTTCTTTTACTTATGCATTGTCTTTCCTTTCTGCTCTGTGCAGTGTTTGGGTTACGTGTGTGTTTGGCACATACCTCTCTTGCCCTTCAAATTTAGGGACCTTACTGCTGTTGGCCAACGTTTTTGGGTTCACCTATACATCCTTGGGCCATCTTACGCCACACCTTCTATTCAGGCAGCTTATGGGGTGCCTACTATGGTGCCTTGGGAGTTGGCAACCTTTCAACATGGCCTCTGGGGAACATTATAACTCGCCTTCGCTGACGTGGTTGTTTAGGATGTGCCTTCTGGTGCACCCTAAAAGGTGCATTAATTTATGACACTAGGGTGGGGTTCTTTTTAGATGGCAGCACAGATTGTTGTACAGTTGCAAGCAGAAAAAGGAATTACCTCAGCCAACCTTATTCATTAGGTACACTGGGGATTTGAACTCATGACCCCTGCACCATCAGTCAGTGTCTTAACCATTGTGTTACACTGCTGTTCCTCCTGGCATGTCAGAGCACCTACTTAAGATTTTCATGCGTTAAAATGCACAGTGCTGCCATCAAAAACAGTGCTGTGACCTTGCGGTGCCTCATAGGGCACCCTATAAAGCAACCTATAAGCACCATTCTAGGGTGCCTGGGTGGACAGTGCACTTTATAATATGCCCTCTGGAGTGCCTTATAGGCTGGCTGATGCGGCACCTTATGTTACAGCACTTTGAGGGTGTGCTTGCTTGCTGCACAGATTGAAATTAAACTGAGAAATGCATCAGACAGCACTGGGTAAAAGTATTATTATCAGGCCCACTTGGGACTCAAACTCACGATCCCTGCACCATCAGTCAGTGTCTTAACCATTGTACTACACTGCTGTTCCTCTTTGCATGTCAGCGCACCTACTTAAGATTTCCATGCGTTAACATGCACAGTGCTGTGACCTTGCAGTGCCTCATACGGCACCCTATAAAGTGCACTATAAGCAACATTCTAGGGTGCCTAGGCGGACAGTGCACTTTATAATATGCCCTCTGGAGTGCCTTATAGAGCAGCTGATGCGGCACCTTATGCTACAGCACTTTGAGAGTGTGTTTGCTAGCAGCAGTAATTAAAAAAAAAAAAAAAAGCCTCATAATGCAATATTACACATAACAGGTAGTGCCTAAGCCAGCCTTATTCATTGTGCACAGTGGGGGATTAAACACATGACCCCTGCACCATCAGTCAGTGTTTTAACCATTATGCTACGCTGCTGTTGCTGTTTGCACGTCAGCACAACTACTTCAGCTTACCACACGTTCACATGTGCAGTGCTGCCATCAGAGTAACCCCACGTCGCATCATGAGATTCTTGCATCAGCACTGGAAGCAATTTCATCAACACAACCTAGAAAATTCCAGATAATACTAGGAGACCTAAATCTAGCATCCACATCAACCACGAATGCAAACACCTTCCTAGAAGCTATGACCCAGCTAGGGTACCAGCAACTGATAACAGAACCAACCCATGAAAAAGGCCACACACTTGACATGGTCTTCACACCCAAAAGAGAACAGGAAATTGATGAGAGGCCCCTGATAGAGATCAATCCACTACCCTGGTCAGATCACCACCAAATCAATATACGGATAAAGCTTCCGAACTTGACCAAGGACACGAAAGAGAAAAGGGGATCACACCAACAACGGAGATTTAACAAACCAGACATGGAAGGCCTCATCAATGCTATCAAATCCCACATCGACCTGGGAGCAACAGACCTCGATGACCTAACAAGCAATTGGGATTCCGGAATTCAGTCCATAGCAATCCCCAAAGGGAGCCAGACACCAAACACATCCAAGCAACCATCAGAACCTTGGTATAACATAACATTGACCAGAATGAAGAGAGACCTCAGGAAGCACGAAAGAATGTGGAGACGCACCAAATCCACCGAACTAAGAACTGTATACCTTAATCTCCTCTCAAGATACAAAGAAGAAGTAAACTCAGCAAAGAGGATACACCATTCCAACATCCTGAACAAAGCCATCAACAAACCACGTGAACTTTTCGCACTAGTAAAATCGCTTACCAAAATAGCGCCACCAGAACATCAGGATAGCCCCATCCATCCACAAACACTGGCAAATCACTATGCAAGCAAGCTGACTTCCACCGCCCCCACGATAAAGGTAGGCACAATGCACCAAAGAACAAAAGAGAAGCAAGAACCAACATGGAACACATTCCACAACCTTGATGAACAACAAACCACCAACATTCTAACCTCCATAAATACCACCACCTCACCACTCGACCCATGCCCAACTGCATGGATCAAAGCGGCAAAAAAAGAGATCAACCAGCAGATAGCCCACATTATAAATCAGTCGCTAAGTCAAGGAATAATGCCTAAACAACTAAAACGATCGATAATAAGGCCAATCCTAAAAAACAATACTCTCAACAAGGAAGACCCGACCTCATACAGACCCATATCCAGCATTTCATTCCTTGCAAAAATCATTGAAAAGGCAGTGCTCCTACAGCTGCAAGATCACCTTGATGACCACGATATCTTAGACAAACAACAATACGGGTTCCGAAGAAATCATGGAGTTGAAACACTTTTGATAGCGCTAATGAACAACCTCCTTAAAGGACTTGAAGACAGAAAGAAAATGTTTATACTCATTTTCATTGACATCTCCGCCGCCTTCGACAATGTACATCATGGGATCCTCCTTAACAAACTGGAATCCATAGGAGTTGGGGGAACCCCCCTCAAATGGTTCTCCTCCTACATATCGAATAGAAGACCTCAAGTACAATTCAATGGCGAACAAGCTGAACCGTTCTCTCAAACACAGGGCATTCCACAGGGATCAGCCCTCTCGGCTCTACTGTTCAACATTTACATGCAACCCCTATGCAAAATCTTTAAAAGACATGACATCAGCTACCACATCTATGCAGATGATATCATGTTATACACACAACTGGACGCCACGGACCCCAATTATACACAGCTCGAAAACTGCCTGGATGAAATGTTGCAATGGCTACAGAAAAATAACATGACGATTAACCACAAAAAGACGGAGGTCATGTATATATCCAGCAAACCGAACTTCAAGCCCCCTGATACAATCACCCTGTGCAATAACACGTACAAGGCGAAGGATGAAATCAAATACCTAGGAGTCACACTCGATTGCAACCTAAAAATGGAGACGCACCTATGTAAAACAAACAAAGCCATCTTCCATAAACTTGACCCCTTAGAGTGATACAACCGCTAAGAAAAATAATAGATCCATGTGACTTCCGATCAGTGGCGCAAGCGCTCATTATGCCACATCTGGACTACTGTAATGCCATCCTTCAAGGTCTGCCCAAGAAATCAATAAATATCCTTCAGTTGGCCCAAAACGTAACTGCCAGGATCATAATGGGAACAAGCATTGCAGAACACATCACCCCCATACTAATAAACCTACATTGGCCTCCAATTGCAGCAAGGATACAGTACAAGATGCTAGTAACCGCATTCAAACTTATCAATAACATAGCCCCCTCATTCCTGACCACCCTAATCAGCATACAACCTGCAAATAGAGACAGAAGAAATACCAACTTGGGCACCCTACAGGTCCCCACCACCATCAGAACAGTAAAAACAAGTACATCTCGAAGAGCCTTCTCATTCTCTGCACCAACAATATGGAATCAACTCCCTTTTGAACTGTGCTTAATCACGGACATTGCAATCTTTAGGAAAGAGTTAAAAACTCACCTATTCAAATGCTATTACAATCAGCCATGACTCTCAAGTGCCAACGAGTCGTAGCAAAGCAAGCAGACAATTATATGCGTTAGATACCACTTTATATAGGAATATGTGAAGATGTATAATACAAGGATGTGTAATCCAAAATGTATAATTCCGAATATATAAATTATGGAAAAGGTATAATTCAAAAAGAAGGGTAATTGTACAATTGTAGTCAAGAAATGTGTAAATATGTATGTATAAATGTAAATATGTATAACGAACTCCCCCATGACACTAACCCTGTGTGCTGTGACCTACCCTCAGATCTATATAATTACTGTCCCCCCCCTGTCCTGATTTGACATCCCCAAAAGAAGAATCGAACCGCTGCTGATCGCTGGAAGCAGCGGTATATAAGTGTGTATTAAATAAATAAATTAAATAAATAAATAAATAACCTTGCCGTGCCTCATAGGGCACCCTATATGGCACCCTATAGGCCACCCTTTAAGCAACATTGTAGGGTGCCTTGGTGGACAGTGCACTTTAAAATGTGCCCTCTGGGGTACCTTATGGGGTGCCTTATGCAGCACCTTATGTTACAGCGCTTTGAGAGTGCGTTTGCTAGCAGCAGTAAATAAAATTAAATTAAAATGCCTCATAATGCAATATTACACATAACAGGTAGTGCCTCAGCCAGCCTTATTCATTGAACCCATGACCCCTGCACCATCAGTCAGTGTCTTAACCATTGTACTGCAGCTCTGTTCCTCTGTTTGCACATCAGCGCGCCTGCTTATGCTTCCCGCGCGCGTTTCTCGTGCGCTAATGTGCTCGGTGCACATTAGCGCACGATAATCCCGGTTTGCTATGTTAAGACTGAAACGCCCACTCCTTATATGGCATCCTGCACACTAGCGCCGGGCACACCTTAAGACGGTTTAGTAAACATACCCCTAAATCTCACAACATAGACTCCATTCTAGAAACAATTTTCCAGATATCAAACAAAGAGATAGTGTCTGGCGCAGCTGGCTCCAAAAACAGTGCAGTTAAATCCAGTGACTCACTTTTTCATGAATAGAAACGGTAGTAAGCATTGCAGAGTCTAAACCAGATACATTGGGTTCAACGGCTCTAACATCTTCAATGGGGGTAGAGACATCAGAAGAACCCCTGGATATGAAGTCAGGAGGTCTATGTGGAGGGATGACACTGTTAGTCCCCTGGAGTTTAAAGACGCCCCAGATACAAGAGAAGCAACAAAAGATGAACCCACTTCACCTCCAGCCTCTCTAACAGGCATCACATGCTTATACATTGGGCCCTTAAGCTGATTAACAGTTTTAGAATCTTTCACCTTCCTCTTTTCTGCACCATAACAGAAGAAAACAAGGTACCAATGAAACTAGAAATCCATCTCCAAATGATAATTACCATGCTTCAGGCTCCAAAGGAGTGTTCCTCTTTGGTCATGCCCCTGAAGCTGCGTGCCACAGACCAGCTGGCTTTTGAATATTCCTGCAGTTGTCCACATCAACTGTGCCACATCAAGTCTCTGGGCAGTGTAAGAATGAAACTCATAAAGTCGGTAATCAGCTTGTCCCGGTGAGTATCTTAGTAGCTGCTCCTCTCGCGGAGTCAGGCCAGACCGGCTGACTGTTGAATATTCCCATAGTCCCCTGCTCATGATATCAGTGTGCCGTGTTCAGTCTGGTTCAGAGTAAGAAGAAAACTTCCTGAAGGCAGTAATCAGCATGTCCCAGGGAGCATCTCAATAGCGGCCTCTCTCTGATACATGTATACATTTAATGTCTGTCCAGGACACGCTCCCTTGAAATCTGCATGTGACTGCCACAGGTGTACATGTGTAAGGAGCAAGTTTTCTAAAATTGCTACTTGCATGTGTTTGTCCATTTTACCCAAGTAGACAGCAACTCACATTTCTAAAGTGACCATCGCCTTGCAGTGGCAGACGTTCAAATTACGGACTCCCAAAGCTGCTATTTTGAAAGGCCCCTCAGAGCGAGGGGGAGTAGTACACCTCTGAAGATACAGAAGCAGCTGCAAGCGAGTCCACTTCTTCCTTGGGTGGGAGGGGGAGGTCTGCACTACAGAGGCCACTAGAGTAGAATTTACATCACTGCCTTAGTCTAGCATTCAGGAAATTAACCTCCCTTAAGTCAGCTAAGTCTTTTGCATGCACATATACACCTGCTTTCTCTTGCTCCATAGCCATCCTTCTGGATGCTCTCTCTCTCTCTCTTCATTGCACACATCTAGCCAAAGACATAATATCCACTTCATGTTTCTTCCATTCTGCTCACTCCCTAGGTTTCTCAATAGAATACCGGGGCCACCACTTCAAATGTCATTGGGCCTGATTTTCAATTAAGCAGGCTATGCGCTGCGGCAGCGCATAACCTGCCTGCCGACCCCTTAACCTGGAATTTCACTTCCGTGGCAGCAGAAGTGAAAATTAGTGTTTGTCTGGATACGCCGGCAGCCCCGAGGCTAAACAGGAAGCAGAGATTTTCTAGTTGTGAATTTTGGGTGTGCTTTCTACAGAAATAGCTCATTGCTGGAATTTTATTGGAAGAGCATGTATGTTTAATTTATAGGCAATCATACTGTGAATGCATCGGCAAGAGAACTTAATTTTAAAATCACATTTTCCTATTATCCTCAATTGCTGCTTTTGTAAGCAAGCCACACATTTCATCATGGGCAGAGGTGAAGGACGATGATGAAGATGAAGAGTGAAGAAATTCCTCTTCTGCTCCCACATGTCTTAATTGATTTTCTAAGATGGGGCTGCCTTAAAGATTAGCTTCTATTTTACATTTTTTATCATCGTTGTAGAGCTAAAAACTCACTTTTCTTTAGTAAGTAATGGGCATTTTCTTTTTGAAAATCAATATTTTATTGAGCATGTCTACATTATACAAAGTGTGCCGGAATAGTTCACAAAACATAGCTCAATTAGTTGTGGGAAAAAAAAGATTAAAGGGTCCATTTACTAAGCCACATGTAATGGGGTCTATAGAGTGTTGCCTGCCCCTCTCCAGAGGGATTATCAACAGGCCCCTTTAAGAGAGCCTGCAGTCCAGAATTCAGGGCTGGGAGGGCATGGCTCATAGGAAGAATTAAAAAACCCAGCAGACTGCAGGAGGAAAAGAGGCCCATGGAGCCAGGAGTTCTTTCAAGGCAAGCCATACAAAAGGTAGGAACTTTAACTGGACTGGAGGAAGGGCGGGGAGACCAGTTTTGTGAAGGTTTAACAAACTGGGTCTGAATAAAAAACAAAAACATGTTTTGTTTTCCCTGAACTGCTGTCTGTTTGGTGTTTTAACATAAACCCCTTGCCCACTGCATGCTACACTACCAAATACTATATGGTAGCAGTTGGGGATTTTCTCTACCAGGTGACTGAGGGCAAATCCATGCTCCTCTAGGACTGGGCTTCTTATAGCAGGTCGTGTTTTTGGTTTGTTTGTGTGGGCTAAAAGGGTTAGCCTCGCCCTATTTAGAAACCCAGAAACATGATGGCAAAAAAAGACCACATGGCCTATCTAGTCTGCCCTTTCATATCAACCACTACAACAGTCCCTTTTTCCCTTTAGAGATCCTCTGTGTTTGTCCCATGCTTTTGTGAATTCAGATACTGTCCTCATCTCTACCACCTCCACTGGGAGACTATTCCACACATCTACCTCTCTTTCCAAAAATAAAATTTTCTGCATATTACTCCTGAGTCTATCCCCTTTCACCCTCATCCTATGTCACCTTGTAGCAGAACTTGCTTTCAATCGAAAGAAGCTCTCCTCCTGTGCATTTATGCCATGGGGGTATTTAAACATCTCAATCATATCACCTCTATCCCGCCTTTCCTCTAAAGTATACATATTAAGATCCTTAAGTCTGTTCTCATATGTTTTATAATGAAGACCAATAACCATTTTAGTAGCCACCCTCTGTATCGACTCCAACCTGTTTATATCCTTTTGAAGGTGCGGTCTCCAGAATTGCACATAATATTCCAAATGAGGTCGCACCAAAGACCTATACAGAGGCACTATCACCTCCTTTCTTCTGCTGGCCACTCCTCTCCCTATGCACCCAAGCATCCTTCTAGCTTTTGCCATCGCCTTTTCTAACTGTTTAGCTACTTTAAGATCATCAGACACAATCACGCGCAGGTCCCACTCTTCTTTTGTGGACAGAAGTACTTCACCCCCTGTACTATATCGCTCCCTTGGATTGCTGCAGCCCAAATGCACGGCCTTGCATTTTTTAACATTAAATCTCAGCTGCCAAATTCTAGGCCATTCTTCAAGCTTAGCTAGATCCCTCATGTTATCTTCCTAGGTGTCTACTCTATTGCAGATTTTGGAATCATCTGCAAACAGACAAACCTTACCCGACAGCCCTTCTGCAATATCACTAACAAAGATGTTAAAAAGAATTGGACCAAGGAGAGATCCCTGTGGCACACCATTGGTAACCTCCTTCTCAGAGTGAGCTCTGTTTACCTGTACCCTTTGTCGCCTCACACTCAACCAATTTCTAATCCTAGCAGTAACTTTAGGGTCCATCCCTAGGGTGCTCAGTTTGTTTATAAGTTGCCTGTGTGGAACAGTGTCAAAGGCTTTACTAAAATCTAAATACACCACATCCAGGGCTCTCCCTCAGTCCAATTCCCTGGTCACCAGATCAGAGAAATCAATCAGATTTGTCTGACAAGACCTTCCTCTGGTGAATGCATGATCCCATAATCTGCTGAACTCCAGAAACCTCACTATTTTCTCTTTCAACAGTGCTTCCAATAATTTACTCACCACCAGGGTTAAACAGGTCTGTAGTTTTCAACCACATCCTTACTTCTGCTTTTGGGTAAAGGGATCACATGTGACTCTCTCTGATCCTATGGCACCACTCCTGACTCCAACGAGGCTCTGAAAAGGTCAGTCAGTGGAGCTGCTAGAACGTCCCCAACACTGTTCCCTCTAAGCTGTGCGCGTGTGCGCGCGCACACACACCTCGCCGAGCGAGCGCACATACTTTACAACAGAGCGCACAAAAATTACGGTTCTGATTCTGATAGAAAAAAACACAGACGTCTTAAAATGTAAAAGTTGTGATTGTAATTACTAGAAATTTTCCGCTTCATTTAGTAATCGTCTATTTTCATTTAATTTGATTAAAATCAATGTGGTGTACATACTGTATTCTGACGTGTAGTCAAATTTTAAAGTATATACAGTAACTCTGAGTGTCGTTATGTGGCGCACAAAAATTTAACCTTCCTTCAAAAGCTGCACAGCTGATTTTTTATGCGCACACAGTCTACAGAAAATTAGAGGGAACATTGGTCCCCAAGTTCCCTCAGCATTCTCGGGTGAATCCCATCCAGTCCCATCGCTTTGTCTACTTTAAATTTAGCTAGCTTCTCACGAACACAGTCTTCTGAAAATTGTTCAAGATGTCCCTTGCTTCTTTTGCTGTTTGTGGGTGTTTTCTGAGGTCCTGCTCCTGGTTTTTCATCTGTCAACAGAGAACAGAAATATTTGTTAAGCAATTCCACTTTATCCTCATCAGCTTCTACATATTCCTCTCCTTCACCCTGGAGTTTGTCAATACCACTTTTGCCCTTCCTCTTCTCACTAACATATCTGGAAAATGTTTTATCCCCTAATTTTGTTGCATTGACTATTTCCTCCTCATTCTGAATCTTTGCTTTCCTGACTACTTTGCTAGCTTCTCTAAATTTTTCCAAATATAGATTCCTGTCTTCCTCTCTCTGTGATCTCTTGTATTTCATGAAGGCCTCCCTCTGTTTCTTCACCTTTTCAGCTACTTCTTTCGAAAACCATAGTGGTTTCCTTTTACCTTTATTTACCATTTTAACAAAAAGGTTGGCTTCCCTTAAAAGATCCCCTTTCAGTTTTGCCCACTGTTTTTCTACATTCCCCAGCTGTTCTCATCCCACTAACAACTCCTTGATGTATTGACCCATCATGACAAAGTTAGTTTTCCTAAAGTCTAAGATTCTCGCTTTTGAATGGATTTTATCAGACCTAGTCCTAATACTGAACCACATCATCTGGTGATCACCAGCTGCAAAATGATTTCCCATTACAACATCAGAAACACATTCACCATTGGTAAGCACCAAGTCCAGTATGGCCCCTTTACGTGTGTGTTCTGATACCAATTGCCTGAATAGTTCTCCCTGTAGAGAATCTAGGATCTCCTTACTTCTAGATGATACTGCAGCAGGAATGTGCCAAGCAACATCAGGCATATTGAAATCCCTTATCAATAGCACGTCCTCTTTCCTGGCAATGCTGTGTATGTCTTCAATTAACTCTCTGTCCACTTCCTCTCCCTATGAGGGAGGTCTGTATATCATGCCAATGCAAATAGATTTCTCTTTCTAGTTCAACCCACAGTGCCTTCTCTCTCCATTGTAAGCCCTGTATTTCCATAGCTTTAATATTATTTTTTACATATAGTGCCACTCCTCCTCCCCTTCATCCTACCCTGTCCTTTCTGAATGAAGTATAGCCTGGTATAGTTACATCCCAATCATGGTTGTCCGTGAACCATGTCTCTGTTACTGCCACTAAATCCAAGTCAGCCTCTCCCATTAAAGCCTCAACATCTGGGATTTTATTTCCCATGCTACAGGCATTTATAGAAACTGCCTTCCAGATGTTGCCCCTTTTACCCAGGGGCGGCTCTATAATGAGGCCGAGTGAGGGTGTGGCCTCAGGCAGCAACATTTTGGGGATGGCAAAAATTTCCCCCAAAAAGACCGCCTCACTTTGCCTTGAAAAAAAACAAACAAACAAAAAAAAACAACAGAGCCGGAGCCACTGCTGCCAGGGCAGCAGCAGAATGAAGTGCCCCGTGGTCCCCCTGCCTCCCCGGCAGAGCTCTCCTTTCAGCACCGGCTGCTTTTCAGAGCTGCGAAGGGAGAGTTTCCCTTTCTCACAACTGTTATTTGTGCCCGATGGCGCTGATGGGAAACAAGAAATGGCAGATGGACCATAGACCACAGAAAGAGAGATAAGAGAAGACAGGAAAGCAGAAGCCTCAGATCGGGACCAGCATGATCAGAGAATAAAATGGTCAGACAACAAAGATAGGAAAAATAATTTTATTTTAGTGATTGGACTTTGTGCTATCTTTATATTTTACACAGTATGGGGTAACTGCATCTCTTATTTATCTGATGTTGCACTGCATGCGGAGTCTGGCTTCTTGGGGTTTCAGTTTAAATTTTGTCTACATATTTTTATTTTTACTTTAGATTGTGGTTACTTATTCTGTACTTGATGAGGGTCTGTGTTCTGAGTGTGTGACTGAGGCCTGGTGTTCTGTTAACATGGAGTTTGTACATACAGATCTATACTGTACTTACTGTATAAATTTGACTTGTTCAGCTTTTCAAATAGGTGTGTGGATGTTCCAGAGCCCACTGAAGTATTTAGTGACCTTTTTTTACAAAGGTTCCTTATGTGCATTTTGGATGTTGGTGCTGATGTGGTATGGTATGGTATGGTAGATGTGCTCTTTGTTGTAGGGTTTTGTATTAGTTCACAATATTCCTGGTTCTGGAGAATGTTTGTTGTTAGTGAGATGATCAGAATCAGATTTCTTTTTTAAGATATTGAGTTCTGTGGATGAATGTCCTGGTTCTGCTCTGCACCCACTGTAGATGCAAAAATATATGCGGAAAAAGAAAAAGCAAGAACCATAACGCAGTTTATAACAAAATAAAAATGAGTCATAATTTGGTTTTATAAACTGTGCTGTTGGTTCTCGCTCTCTTTTAGTTCCTTGGTGTGTAAACATCTTGCATTTCCTCTAATCGGCTTTTTGGTTTGGTTCAGTCCCTGATTGGAGCTCTGAAAAAGCCCCGCCCACCTCTACTGGGGGGGGGGGGACCATCTCATCCTTTGCCTCAGGCAGCAGATTGCCTTGAGCCACCCCTGCTTTTACCTATTTCTATAAAGGTATTTAATGTTCACTTACCTGGGGGCTTTCTTCACCCATCCCCAATGAATCTAGTTTAAAGCCCTCTTCAGTACATTAGTCAGTCTGCTACTGAAGACACGTCGATCCTTCTTGGACAGATGGAAGCCACCTCTGCTCTGCAACCATTGGAACAGCATCTCATGGTCTAGGAAACCAAAACGCTCTCAATGACACCATCCACTCATCTCCAGGATTCAAGTTTCTCTGCCTTGGTCTTAACCCTCAACGGGCAGAATTGAAGAGAACACCAACTGCGCACCCCTATTTGCTTCACCATCTGTCCCAGAGCCATGAAGTCACTTTTGATATGCTCAGAGGGATACCTGGCAGTATCATTTGTGCCGACATGGATGAGCAACATTGGGTAATAGTTAGTGTGCTTGATGAGCCTCAGCAAACTTTCCGTAACATCTTGGATTTTGGCACCTGGCAGACAACATACCTCTCTGGACAAGTCTGGTCAGCAGATGGATGCCTCAGAACCCCTCAGAAGATAGTCACCAACCACCACTACCCTTTGCTTCCTTGTGGTCACTGATTCTGTAACTTTGGCATGCTTGTGCAGGACCTGCAAAATTACCAATCCAACTCCTCGAGCCCTTGATCTGAAGAACCATTATGCAGTCCTGGAAGTGGAGGAGGTGAAAGCATCACAGGTTGGGCTCCATTTACCTGTACCCTTTGCCATTTTCCATCCAACCATTTCTATTCCAATCAGTAACTTTAGGGTCCATCCCTAGGGTGGTCAGTTTGTTTATAAGTCACCTGTGTGGAATGAAGTCAAATCTAAGCCCAACAGGGAGGGCGGCGAACTAATCGGGTTTTGCCATGTGTGGCTCTCACTGATACATTGCTGATCCATCTGGATTAGGATATGAAAATGTGTGTATACCAGATCCAGAGAAGCCAAGAACGCCCCTCAGCAAACCGAATCATGGAGCGCAATGTTTCCATCCAAAAGCACAGGACACGCAAGTGCTCATTGACCCCCTTGAGATCCAGAATGAACAGTCTTCTTTTTTTTGGCACCACAAGATAAATGGAGTATCTGCCCTTGCCCCGCTCATCGGGCATGGTGGGCACCATCGCCTTTAGGCACTTTTGACTGCAGACCCACAAGGGAGATAATGAAGGCATCTGGAATCAGCTCCATGCATCCCAGGACATAGCCAAACTGAATGGTGTCTAGCAACCAGCGATACTTGGAAATCTGGGCCCATTCCTGAAAGAAAGGGAAAAGTCTGCCTCCAACTGGAGGAACCAGGGAAAGAGCACCCAAACCTTCATTATGCAGTCCAGGAAGGTCCTCCTCTGGGTGAGACTGGGTCCCTAGGCCCATGCGCTCTATGAAAGGACTGAGAAGGAGCCCGAAGCCTAGAAGAAGAAGGGAAGGAACGTTTTATTTTTTTTTCCCCCCAGATTGGTATCAATGAGAATCCTGAGACCTCCAGAGATCCGGCCAGCGCACTTCACGAGCCCCTTATAGCGGTCTTCCAGAAGGCAGTAAGATTTTTTGTTTCACCCAGGTCCTTCACCAGTGTCTCCAAATTGGCACCACAAAAAAACTTCCCCTTAAAAGCCAGGTACGACAACCGAGTTTGGAAGATGTACGGTATCCACTGCCCAGTGCTGAAGCCAAATCCAAGGCTGTGATACCATCATCAGTGCACCATACCTGGCCACTAAAAGTACCAGGTCATACATGGCATCAGAATGGCAGGCTGCAGCAGACTCCAAAAGAGGGATAGAAACATCCGGCAGAGATTGAATCCACTGGAGCAGGGCCTGAGACATCAGGCCTGCACATACTAGAACTGAAGAATGGCAGCTGTCGCAGCAAGCTGGTTCTTCAGCACAAATCCACTTTTCAGTCCAAAGTATCCTTTAAGGCCAATCTGCCTTCCACAGGAATGGTGGTCCGTCTGAGAACCATCGTGACTTGCATGCTCTCCTTGTTAATATTTCCAAGGTGAATATGCATCTTCTTATACACTCTTAGCCCCTTAGGTGGGGAATATAATCCCACTACAGCTGGAAAAGCCCTTGAGCACCTCTGAGATGACAGTAGTGGATTTCCAATTGCCTTGCAGGAGCAGATGCCTCTTCGGTTCCTGCTCTGTGATGGAAGCCTCCACCAAACTCGAATTGGATGACACCCTCGGATCAACAACTTCAGTTACCACTCCTGGAACAGGCAAATAACCCACTTGTCTGGACTGGTCTAACAGGATGATATGGAATGTTAGTTTATAGACCACTTTCCTCAAATGATGTTGCAACGAAAGCAGTTAACTGACAAAATGTTATACAAGCAATTGCTGATTTAAATTTAACTGCATCTTTGTATATGTAGTTGGTTATTAGTTGCTTCTCGGTTTGTGCAGTAACAGTTAAATTTGGAGGAAGCAGAATTCAGGGCTCCCTCCAGCCCCTTTCTTGATGTCACAGTTCCTTTCCTGACCCCCTGCAACTAGCACTAACTGGGCCAGCTACTATGGATTGCAAGGGAGGACACAAGCAGCAGCCATATTATATTAAATGGACTACATTTGGCTTTAATATGGTGGTAACCTGCATCTCATTAGTTTTCTAAGTACTGTGTTAAACTTCCTTTTTCCTAGTGCTCTAACCATCAGGCTACTCCTCCACATCTGTATGGAGAACAGGGCTGGCCCAAGGGTATTGGCCGCCCCCTCCCCCACTGCTGCTGCCACCAATTCTATTGGGAGTGGGGGGAGAGGCAGGCAGCAGCAATAGTATTTTAAAAGTGGCAGCTTTGTACCGCTGCTTTGTTGCACGTGGCCTGCCACCGGCTTCAGCACACATGGCCTGCCACGTCTGAGCCCCCTCTGACAGCAAGTTGTATCGGAGGGGGCTCAGAAGCGGCAGGTCATGTGTGCCTAAGCACATGGTCTGCTGCAGGTAGCAAAGTGGCAGCACAAAGCTCCCCACTCGGGTTGGCTGCCTTAGGCAGCCTCCTAGCTCACCTAATGGAAAATGGGCAATTTTCTAAGGCTTTTGCAAATTGCCTTCATTAGAGGTAACTTATATAACAGGGTGCTTATAAAAATTTCCCAAAAGCACATAAGAGCCCACGTGTCTTTATAAAATAGTCTCTCACAAATATCCCCAGGAGCACACAAATGTTGTTCCAAAAATTTACAGCTGCTCTAGGGCAGGGACAACTAGGTGTATGTATTTTTTGAATGTGCACTGGTGTTCATAAAGTACAGGTGTACCTCACATCCCTGCCAAACTCTGCTGAAGAATCTTATCAGTGGACCGTGTTGAAGTACACTTAGTCCTCTCGGCATGCATACTCTCTATATATTTATTTAACAGTTTTTCTATGCTGCCTTTTCATTTAATCAAGGCGGTTTACATTAACAACAACTTTTACAAAGAACATTCAATTATAAACAATAACTTTTACAAAGAACTTTCAATTGTAAACAGTAACATCACATATCAAAAACTTAAACAGTCTCTTGTAACTTCATACTTCAAGATTTAAATAATCTCAAAAGAGTTTTTATGTTAACGAAGGGGAGGGTTAGGTGGGAGTTTTGAAGCAACTATATACATCATAGTATGAGTAATGGGGGGGGATGGTGCAGATAGCTTGGCTTGTGTAAATCGGCTTGTGGGGTGGAAGAGACATGGTTCCATGTGGAGATTACTGAGATTGAACATTTCAATGAAGATCCCCAATGAATAGGGTGGTTTTGAGTAACTTCTGGAAATCTTTTAGATCAGTTGTGGATCTTAGCTTTTCCGGGAGTGCACTCCAAATAGCAGGAGCAGCAAGAGAGAAAGCCCTCATGGATGTGTATATATTGGTTCTTGTGAATAGACTAGAAGTTGGTATTGTGTTTTTAGTGCTGTTTCTGTCCGGTCTTTTGTTTGCTTTGGTTCCAATGATCTCTTGTAGTATTCCTGCTGACATGTTATTTTTGATCTTGAAGATGGTGAGCGCTGATTTATATTTTGCTCGTGAAGAGATTGGCAGCCAGTGCAAATCATGTAGTATGGGAGTTATATGGTCTTGTAGTGAAGCGCCAGCAATAATACGGGCAGCAGTGTTTTGGACTATTTGAAGGGGTCGAGTGGATTGTTTGTGTAGACCTTGGAAGAGGAGATTATAGTAATCCAGCACAGGTGTGATGATGGCCTAGCATACTGTATGGAAGTGTTCTTTATTGAGAAGAGGTTTTAGTCTTCGGAGCATTGCTAGTTCCAGTTCTTATGATAGCCATTTTCTATGTATAAAATATGATTTACATGTGGAAAATTCATCATAAAATTACCTCACTATTTATGTGTAAACAAAGCTTAATTAAGTTGTTCAGTTACGCATTTTTGTAAGATAGTTCTAGGAGGGATGGTCATTACAGATGGGATTAATTCTGAAATGTTTGAGGATGGCAGGGCGCTAGCGGCCTGAAAATTAATTTGTTGCGGGGAGAGGGGGTGCAAAACGGAAGGTTAACCTAAGGCACCTAATAGCCTTTTGTTGGCCCTGGTGTTAAAATCAACAGCAGCACATATTGCAGGGCAATTTTAACATACAGTGGTGTGCAAAAGTCTGGAATCACTTGTGAGTTTCGCATTTTTCGTACTTCCTAACATTTTTTTTTTAAATTTTGCGTTAGCCCAGCATATTCATCTTTCTACCACGTTAAAAGGGATACATTTGGCTATTAGAGTTGACTTTTTGCATTCCTTGCTTCCAATTTAAATACTTTACAGACACTGTGAGATAGCTACTGCGATTTTTGTGGATCCTGCTTCAAAACTGGATTGAGATTATCCAATATGCACACGTTATTTCTGACCAATCAGGAGGCTGGTTTCACTAACCAATCACAATGCAGATATCTAGCCAACAGTGCAGTTATAAAAACGTGCAAAATTTTTGAATTTCATACGCTTTCTGGATAGACCATGAAGATGACTCGGACCCTGATGTTGGAGGAGCGTGTTCGTGTGTCCTTTAAGAGCGAGGAAGGATTTTCAAGCCATCAGATAGCCAGGAAAGTTGGCTGCAGTCAGAATGCTGTTGTTAAGATTGTACAGAAGAAGAAAGAAATGGGTTCAGTGGTGGACAAGTCTCATTCAGGTCATCCACGTGCATCAACATCACGCCAGGACCGCACACTATGATGCATTTCACTGACTAATCGCAAGTTGACCTCTCCTCAGCTACTTTGAGAGTGGTCAGACAAGAGTGAGGTCAGTGTCAGCTCATCAACAGTTCATCGCCAGTGCCTGCAGTTTGGTCTCCGGGGCTGCAAAGCATGGAATAAGCCACTGATGACTGACATACAAAGGCACAACCGGATCGTGTGGGCGAGAAAGCACTTAACCTGGTCGACTGAAATGTGGGAAAAGGTGCTATTCAGAGATGTGGGCCTGGTTACCAAACAGGCAGAAAGTGCTTTCATCTATGTGAGGAGATTTCCTGGAGAGGAATTCAAGCCTGAGTGTCTCAACCTCACTGTGAAGCATCCTTTGAAGGTCATGGTCTGGGGCTGCATGGCTGCCAGTGGTGATGGACGTCTTCACATTGTCGATGGAATGGTCAACGGGGCCAAGTACATCACCATACTGCAAATGTGCATGGTGCCATCAGCACACCAGTTGTTTCCTGGCCAGTTCCTGTTCCAAGATGACAATGCACACTGCCATCACTCCAGACAGGTGATCAGCTGGAAGCAGCAGAACAACATCAAGTCAATGGACTGGCCTGCCCAGTCTCCAGATCTGAATCCAATCGAGAACCTGTGGCACAAGGTGGCCTTCGAAATATCCAAGAGGCATCCGACATCAAAGCGTGAGCTGATTGAGTTACGGTACTCATTGCAGCTTGGAAGCGTGTTGTCACCAACGATCACCTTGTCAGACTGGTTCATTCAATGCCGACAAGGTGCAGTCAGGTGATCAAGAACAAAGGGTGGCCCATCAAATACTGAGCCATCACTGACACACAAAAACGGCCTTTTTCAAGGCCACATACATTAATTTGAAGGAAACCTGGTGTGCATCCATAATATTTTAAAGCATAATAACAACAATATATCATTGGCCAACGATGTACATTACATGATTTTCACAGAAAATCTATCAACAGGACAACTATGGGGAACAAACTCAGAAAATAAGGGCAAAACCAATATTAAAAGTTGGCCCTAATAGCCAGATCTATCACTTATCATGAGACAGGGCCGGCCCGTCCATTGAGCAAGAATGTTTTTTGCACAGGGCCCCGCGTTTCAGGGGGCCCCGCGCAAAGAACATTCTGCTTTTTTTTTAAATTACATTTTAAAAAAAAACCTGTCTCTGGCTGCTGCCACGTCCGTCGCAGCAGCGGCAGAATGGCGTGTCCCGCGGGGCCCCTTCTCCTCGTCGAGCCCTCTGCAAGGGCTTTCAGATTCGCGAAGGGAGAGTGCTCCCTCGCGTCTCTGTAAAGCCCGCAGGGGCTAATGGGAAATTTCCCATCTGCCCCTTTAGACGCGAGGGGCTGATGGGAAATTTCCCATTAGCCCCTGCGGGCTTTACAGAGACGCGAGGGAGCACTCTCCCTTCACGAATCTGAAAGCCCTTGCAGAGGGCTCGACGAGGAGAAGGGGCCCCGCGGGACACGCCATTCTGCCGCTGCTGCGACGGACGCGGCAGCGGCAGCGGCAGCAGCAAGAGCCAGGTTTTTTTTTTTTTTTTTAAATTTGCCGGAAGGGAAGGGAAGGGAAGGGGGGGGGGCTGATGGAGGCTGTCTGGAAATGGGGTGATGGGGGGTTAGGACTGGAAATGTGCAAGGGGGGGGGGTTAGGACTGGAAATGTGCAAGGGGGGGGTTAGGAATGGAAATTTGCAAGGGGGTTAGGACTGGAAATGGGCTGGAGGGGGGGTTAGGACTGGAAATGGGCGAGGGGGGGTTAAGACTGCTAATGGGCTGGGGCTGAGGGGGGCAGACTGGAAATGGGCTGTGGGGGTAAAGAAAGCTAATGGGCTGGGGCTGATGGAGGCTGACTGGAAATGGGGTGAGGGGGGTTAGGACTGGAAATGGGCTGGGGGGGGGTAGGACTGCTAATGGGCTGGGGCTGATGGAGGCTGACTTGAAATGGGCTGGGGGGGGTTTAGGACTGGAAATGGGCTGGGGGTTAAGACTGGTAATGGGCTGGGGGCTGCTGGAGGCTGTCTGGAAATGGGGTGATGGGGGGTTAGGACTGGAAATGGGCTGGGGGGTTAAGACTGGTAATGCGCTGGGGGTTGATGGAGGCTGACTGGAAATGGGGTGATGGGGGGTTAGGACTGGAAATGGGCTGGGGGGGGTAAAGACTGGTAATGGCCTGTGGGCTGGGGGGCTGTCTGGAAATAGGGTGATGGGGGTTAGGATTGCTAATGGGCTATGGGGGGGTTAGGACTGCTAACGGGCTATGGGCGCGCTAGGACAGGAAAAGGGCTGATGGGGAGGGGTTAGGACTTGAGGTGGGCTGATGTGGTTAGGACTAGTAATGGGCTGTGGGCTGATGGGGGGGTTAGGACTGGCAATGGGCTATGGGGGCTGACGGGAAATGGGCGGATGGGGTTAAGACTGGAAGTGGGCTGATGGGGGTTAGGACTGGTAATGGGTTATAGGGGGGGCTGAAACTGAAAATGGGTTGATGGGGGCTAGGACTGGTCCTGGGCCGGGGGATTGCTATGACTGGAAATGGACTGAGTGGACGGGGAGGCTTGAACTGCAAATAGCTGATGGGGAGGGAGCTTGGAATGGAAATGGGCTGTGAGGGAAGGGAGCTAGAACTGAAAATGGGCTGATGGAGCAGCTAGGATAGGACTGGAAATGGGCTGTTGGGGGGAGCTAAGATTGGAAATGGGCTGTGGTGGGGGCTTGAATTGAAATGGACTCATGGAGGGGCTAGAACTGGAAGTAGGCTCATGGGGGGGCTTGGACTGGAATTGGGCTGAGTGGAGGGGAGCTAGGATTTGACATGGGCTGATGGTGGGGCTAGGAAATGACTAGAAATGGGCTGATGGGGGCTAGGATTGGAAATGAGCTGATGAAGGGACTCAGACTGAAAATGGATGGGGGAGCTAGGACTGGAAATGGGTTAATGGGGAGCTAGGACTGGAAATGGGCTGATGCAGGGACTAGAAGGGAATGGATGCTGGGTGAGACTGGAACTAGAAGGGCGCTGATGTTGGGGGAGGATTAGAATGGGATGGGGCTGGGAGAGTAAAATGGAGAGGGGAAAAATATTTTGTGTGGGAGGGATGAAAAATCTACAATTGGCCGGGTATTGGGAGAGTAAGTGGGGATTGAGGATGGAGGGTAAAATTTGTGTGGATGAAATAAGAATGAGGAAAGAGCAAAAGGATAAAGATTAGTATGTTAAAGCAGATGTAGAGAGAGAGGATGGAAAGAAAACTAGAAGAGAGAAGAAAGGACAAATGGACAGCAGACGATGGAGAGTTAGCAGAAAACATGAAGAAACCAGAAGAAAGTGGCTGGAGCAATTGCAACTGAAAAAAAATGCACAAAAGGTAGAAATATATCTCTTTATTTTGAATTTATTAACTGGAATATGAAAGCTCTGGGAAATGTGCATCATTAACGTCTGCGCTTTGTTTGGTACAAGAGGAAATTGATTTATAGTTTTATTTCTACAGTGTTGTTGTACATTCCAAGTTGGCTTTTGGGGTTCCCAGTTTAATTATTGCCTTCCTGTTTCTAAATTGCGATTCCTTGTTTGGTGATGGTCTATGTTCTGCATGTGTAACTGAGCTGAGGTATTCTGTTTATGTAATTCCTATTTGACATTGCCACTTGTTCTCTTTCCCCAGTATTCTCTGAAATGTACTGGTTTAATATTTGCAGTGTTTCCTTTTGATAGGTAGGGTCTGGTGCTTTGTGAGTCCTGGTAATGCTGTCAGGATACAGCGGGTTTGCTATGGGTTCTAAATGGGCAGCGTTTGTAGTAGTTCCTAATGTGCCTGGCGGTTGGCACTGGATTATAGTAATGTAGAAATCTTTTAGTCTTTCTTTATCCATACACTCATTAAGAGACATGTTTACTAAAAGTTAGTGTATGGTAACATTATGCAAATATTTATGCAAATAAGGCCACTTATGCAAATGAGGCCCCGCACCGAGTCTCCGCACATGGCCCCGCACCCCCCTTGGGCCGCCCCTGTCATGAGATACACAGAAAAAGCCACTGTGAGGAAAAAGAAATTAAGATATAAGGTCACAAAGTTGAAAAAACGTCAAATTTACAAGTGATTCCAGACTTTTGCACACCACTGTAGCTTAGTAAATAAATAGATGCCAAAGAGTCTATATCAGCAATAGAAAAATTATCAGCCCATGCTAGTCGATATAGAAGAACTGATACATTTAATTTCTTATCAGCACAAACCGGGCAAATACTGATAGTACTATAGCAATTGCTTCAACTTGAAAAAGCCTTCCGAAAACCGTTAAGTGATCTTTCAGAAGAGTGGAATTAATCTCTCTCGCTGGTCTCACCGATACTTTAATGAAGAATACTGTGCAGCACAAACCACTATAAAGTCGGCGAAATAAATGCCGTCAGGATAAAAAGCCTTAGAAGCTTCAGATGATACTATTCCTGGAACCGCGGATTTAAAATGCCAAACACAGTTTTATAAATAATTTAACAGTACAATTGTCTCCAGCGAGAAGGGCAAACAGTTCAAGTACTTGAAGAATTTATTTTAGAAAATATAAAGACAGGGTCCTGCTGGAATACTACACACAAAATCCAAAATTCTGTGTCAAAAGGTCTAAAATATGCAAAATTCTACATGGTTTGTCAAAATAACAAAGCATCTTGTTTGCTTGGCCGATGCTTAATTTAAAATACAGAGAAAAAAAAAAGTGCAACATTTTGATTTATTGCGTGCAGATGCAGCGCTCTCCGTGCGGCAAGCGAGAGGAGCGGCAAAAGCCTAGCCGCCGCTTGTCTCCACGGCCTCGTTCATGCTAAGCGCCTTCAAGAACGGCGGGCTAGCAGGGCCGGATCTCGCGAGATCGGCGTCAGGAAGTGCTGACCGGCGAATAAGCACCAGATGCAGGGCTTTGCCGCTGGAAGGAACGCGCGATGAGTCAGACTGAAGCGCCGCGGCGGGGTAGGCTTCCTTTGCTGCTGCTCTGGTTCCATACGGCGTCAGCGCTGCATCCGAAGCTCCTCGACGCGTTCAGCTGGTGGGAGCGTGCTTAGATTTGGCTGCAAGCTAAATATTAAGGTGCTTTCACAGCCACTTGGCAAGGTAGAGCTATGCTATCCTATTTGTTTCAGCATGATTGCGTTTTTCGTGTTTTTTTTTTTAAATACTGCAGCAAATTGTCGTGCAGGCAAGACTGACCTCTGGGGTCTAACAAATTGAGGTGAGCCAGCTGGAGTGACAGGACACCGTTTGCAGACAGAGCATGCTCAGACGTAGGGGAAAGCGAGTGAAGAAAGAGCTTCTGGCTGCAGATGGTGCACTGGTTACTGGTCTGACAGCGATTATTTTGAGTAAAAAAAGACGCTGGGGATAAGAGATCTGTTTTGTTTCTTAGGATCAAATAGAATCTGCCTTCCTTTCTCTTTTACTTTGGAACGAGAGAGAGAATGCTCCTTTCGTTCTGCAACGTGGGGTTTATTTAAAAGCATAAGTTAGTGGGGAAGAGACTTCAAGGCTTCAGGAGATTGCAGCTGCCCTGAATGAACGTGTCCCTCGTGGTGAGTGCTCGATATAATATTTGCTTTTATTTCCCCGCACTGGGTATCCATAGATTTGACTTTCGGCTCCGCCTGGACAATTTCACACCACCTTCCTTTCAGTAAGTATGTTGTTTTGTATTTTCCATTTTTTTTCTTTCTTTCTGTAGGAAGCCCCCAGTGTTTCCTAAATGTTTTGGCTTTCAGATTGTTCTTTGTGAAGCATGTGCGTGATCAGTATTCAGCTGGTGTATACATACTTTGTTTTGTTTATGTTCCTTCTCTTGGGGGGTTTCTACAATCCAATCCACTTCCCCGGAATAGTTGAACTTATTATTTTTTAACATTGGATCTTTCTTTTCTTTTTCAATACCAGTTAATAGTCAGGCCGCAAAAACATCTAGTTTTTCTAATATTATGCAGACCCTAGGATTTAAAACGGAGAAGCTTATAGATGAAGTTACACAGCTCTTAGAAATCTTCTGAGATGGATGAAAACTTTTTGAGAGGGACGGTTGGAATGCATAGTGCTTTGGAGAGGGACGCGGGTATCAACAGAGCACACTGTTATTCGGTATAAATGTGGCCCGTTAATTTTGTAGATGCCTGACCATTTGTGGTGAGGATGAGGAAAAGACCATCCGTTTCAGCAATCGTAACAAAAAGCAGGGCGTCTTCGTAAGCCATTACTGTGCTTCCGTACCCCTCCCCTTTCTGAAGCTAGTCAATTCAAGAGCTATAAAAAGAAAACAGGACTTGAAAAAGGATAGCTGCCTTGCCTTCCCTTGATTCCTTTTTCTCTTTGGGGAGGGGATATTTATTTTGTTCCCCTTTTTATTCCTTAAGGTTTTCTTGCTTGTTTTTAATTTTCATAATAACATAGTAACATAGTAAATGACTGCAGATAAAGACCATTATTTATTTATTTTATTTATTTAATTTTCTTATATACCGCGCTATTTGTCATCAGTGCGGTTTACATTGAAACAATACAACAATTGGTCAGATATAACAGACCTATTACAAGTAACAGGAAAATTAACATGGAAGTAAACAGGTCCATCTAGTCTGCCCAGTAAGATGGCAAGAGTAGGTGCACCTGGCACTCCGTGCAGGCCACCCCCTCCCCACGTCCCTGTTTAGGGGTGAACCCACCACTCCTTGCAGGACACCCCTATTTGTTGAGAAATTAGATTGTTCAGTTTATTTTGATTTTATCCTGTTGCTGTAAAGGGATCCACTGTGTCTCTCCCATGCCATTTTGAATTCCGTCACCGTGTTTGCCTCCACCACCACTTCCATTGGGGAGGGCATTCCAAACATCCACCACCCTTTCTGTGAAAAAGTATTTCCTGACATTGCTTTTCAATTTACCATCTTGCAGCTTCCTGATATGTGTTTTACAGTTTCCCCGTCTTTGGAAGAGGTTTGTTTGTTCATTATTTCCCTTTTAAGTATTTAAAGGTCTGATCATATCTCCCCTGTTCCTCCTCTCCTCCAAAGTGTACATGTTTAGGTCTTCTAGTCTCTTCTCATAAGGCTTTTGACGCAGGTTCCAAATCATCTTGGTCGCCTTCCTCTGAACAGTTTCCAGTCTTTTTACATCCTTTGCAAGATACGGTCTCCAAAATGTAACACAGTATTCCAAGTGAGGCCTCACCAGTGACTTGTACAGTGGCAGAAGTACCTCTTCCTTTCTGCTGGTGATTCCTCTTTGTATGCAGTCCAACATCCTCCTGGCTTTTGCCACCGCCTTGTCGCACTGTTTTGCCACCTTGAGATCTTCAGAAATAATCACACCAAGGTCTTTCTCCTGATCCGTGCACACCAACCTCTCGCCCCCTATCACGTACATTTCCCTTGGGTTTCTTCTACCCAAGTGCATGACTCTGCACTTCTTTGCATTACATCTTAATTGCCAAGCATTAGACCATTCTTCCAGCTTTTGTAGATCTTTCCTCCCTCGGGGGAGTTCACTCTGTTGCAAATTTTCGTGTCATCTGCAAAAAGACAGACTTTTCCATTCAATGTATTTGTGAGTGATATTGCAGAAGGACTGAACAGGACCGACCCCTGGGGCACCCCGCTAATCATCTTCCCTTCATCCGAGTGAGCTCCATTTACCATCACCCTCTGTCGTCTGTCAGTCAACCAATTTCTGATCCAATTTACCATCTTAGGACCCATCCCCAAGCTACTGAGTTTATTGATAAGCCTCCTATGATGAACAGTATCAAAGGCTTTGCTGAAATCCAGGTAGATGACATCCATTGCATGCCCCTGATCTGGCTCCCTGGTCACCCAGTCAAAGAACTCAATCAGATTTGTTTAGCAAGATCGTCCTTTGGTAAAACCATGTTGCCTCGGGTCTTGCAACCTGTTGGTTTGAGAAAGTTCACTATTTGCTCTTTCAGGAGCGCCTCCATTACTTTTCCTGCCACCGAGGTAAGGCTCACAGGCCTGTAGTTTGACACTTCTTCACTGTCACCACTTTTGTGTAGAGGTATGACATCAGCCATTCTCCAGTCCTGAGGAACCTCTCCTGTTTCCAAGGATCTGTTGAAAACATCCTTTAATGGCCCTGCAAGAATCTCTCTGAGCTCTTTCCGTATCCTGGGATGTATCCTATCCGGTCCCATGGCCTTGTCCACTTTCAGTTTTGCAAGTTGTTCTAACACTTCATCTTCTGTGAATGGTGTGGTATCTACTTCATTCCCATTTTTTATATTTGGGAGTCACGGGTGGTCCTTCTACAGGACTTTCTTTAGTAAAAACAGAGCAGAAGTATTCGTTTAGCAATTTCACTTTTTCAGTGTCACTTTCCATGAGTCCGTTCGCAGCACTTCTGAGTCCTGCAATTCCACCTCTGATCTTCTTCCTTTCCCAAATATACCTGAAGAAGGTTTTGTTGCAACACTTAACATCTTTAGCCATCTTTTCCTCTGCCTTTGATTTTGCTATCCTTATTTCTCTCTTTGTCTCTTTGAGTTTGATCCTGTATTCACTTCTGTGTTCCTCTGTGAGCTTTTGAATTTTGCAAAAGCTGTGTTTTTTTGCCTTTATTTGAGCAGCCACTTCTTTGGAAAACCAAATAGGTTTTCTTCTCTTGTTTTTGTTTACTTTTGTTACATATTTATCTGTTGCCCCTTTTATTGCCACCTTTAGTTTAGCCCATTGCAATTCCACTTCCCTTATCTCCTTCCACCCTGTCAGCTTCTCCTTTAGGTACTCGGCCATTTTATTGAAGTTGGTGTTTTTGAAGTTTAGGACCTTGAGCTTGTTATGATTGGCCAGTACCATGGCTTTTATCTCAAACCACACCGTGTGATGATCGCTGCTGCTCACAGGGGCACTCACGCAGACATTCAACACGCTATCTCCGTTGGTGAGCACTAAAACCAGTGTTGAGCTTTTCCTGGTTGGTTCCATCACCATTTGTCTAAGTAACGCATCTTGGAGAGCATCCACAATTTTTTTTGCTTCTTTCCAGATTTGCAGAAGGAGTAATCCAATCCACATCAGGTAGATTAGTCACCCAATATGATCGCTTCCCCCTTTGTGGCTATCTTGGCAATATCTATAATCAATTTATCTCTCTCTTCAATTTGTGTCGGAGGTCTGTAGACTACAGCAGTATGGATGACAGTGCCATCTCTTCTTTCCAATGCAATCCAGAGCGCTGCTTCTTTTCCCCATGCTCCCTGCATTTCAGTAGCTTTAATATTGCTTTTGATATACAAGGCTACTCCTCTTCCTGGCTTCATTTGGGGACAAAGTGAAAAAGCATGATGATGATTTGTTTTTCTTCTTCCGTATTTACTTTTTCATCCCTAAATAATCATATCCTCCATGTACAACTTACTGTTTGGAAACTGACCATAGCATATAACAATACCACTCTTCTCCCCCACAATCAGTTACAAATTTAACTGACAGATCTTTCAGCTGTTTCTCTGTAATTGTCTTAAATTATGTTCAGAAAAGAGTCACAAATTGATTTCGATGGAATGAGTTCTGATTGGTTAAAGTAGTATGTACCGTTCAGTGTGACATCATGACTTGTAGAAGCCAATGAGATTCAGTAAATGTGAGGTCATGGCTTCATTTCAGGGCTAATAGAAATTGAAGGTGAGTAGTTTCAAAATTAATTTAAAAATAGTTTTACCAAGTAATATTTACAAAATGTTGGTATTGCTGCTGCTTGTCTGTAATGATACAAACTATCTGGAGGACACTGCACTGCTTTATTTTATGTTTTTTACAGTTGTAATTTTTCATCACGAAGAAGGGGTAACCTGCCTGGAGCAGCATGTACCAACTCTACAATTCTGGCACCTTACTGGGCAGACTAGATGGACCATGCTGGTCTTTATATGCCTGTCACTTATTTTACTATCCTGTTTCATGTAGTAAGAGAAGAGAGAAGAATGACCTTCTCTGCTTTTGAGTGGATGAAGGTCTTTGCTGCTGTGATATATTCAGGGCAAATGTCCGCCCCAACTTAGCAATCATGATCATTTGAACATCACCTTCCAACAATAATTCTGTAAAAGTTGCTACTTTTGTATTACTTAGTATTTAAAAGTATAATGACCAAGTTTGCTCTATAATGTGTGTGTCTGCGCTTCCTGCAGGGAACAGAATGTGCTGATGGCCCTTTGAAAGTCTGGCTGGTTGTCGGAATTTATTGTTTTGTTTTGACTTCAGCTGCTCTTTTGCTGCCCCTTAGAGGCTGCTTCTCTAGGCATTTGCCTAACCTTGCCTGATGGTTGTGCAAGCCGTGGACACGTTTCTTCTTTTAATACTTCTAAAACATTCTGATAGACAAAGTATTTTCTAACAGTGGATATCTTCATTTGCTTGAAGGATTTAGTGATTAAAGTGTCAATCATTCTTCATCTGATTTTTTTTTTGCAATGTCTTTTAAAATGAAATGGAGACATAAGATTCAACTGACTTTCTTTTTATCCTTTCTTTAAGCAGGGACTGTGTTTACTTGAAACTGAAATCCATCCATTTTTTTCAGAAAGCAAAATGTCACCTTAATCTCATTTCCTTCTTGCTGCCTTTAGGGAATTTTTCATACAATTTTACTTTTAATGGTAGATGAATTGGGGATAGTTTACAGAAACCTTAAACTTCAGGATATCTTGTAGTTAATCCAAAAATACCTTGCTCGGAAGACATTTATATCATTAGGCACAGAAGAGAGAAGCGGAGGATTTTGATGCAGCAGGAATATTTGAAATCTAAAATTAATCTACCGAGGTAAGCATTGTTCCGATGATGCACAAAAGTCTTTTCATGCTGTTTCTGAAAGCAAGAATGCGGTCCCCGCCCACCCCCCCCTAGTTTCTTCCTAAATAAAGCAAACTATCTGTACATAGTTTATGCCCTTTGGCATGAGACTGCCACCATTGTCCTGGATGGCAATAGAAGTCAAGCATGGTTTACAATATGACCAATAAGATGACTGATGAAAACCATTTTAGTACCACCCGTGTGTTTTCTCAAGCTCTGGTTGGTTTTCTCTTGTGATGTAAAAAAAAAACGCTTTCAACTTCATATTCAGATGCTGTGGTCTACATCTTTTAATAAAATCGGGATATGCAGCAATGGTATCTGGGTTGTGGCAGGTGAAGAACATCTGGCTAGAGTGTCTGCAATCTACTTAATGGCAGTATTTCATCTGCTATCCAGATTACTTAGGACAGCCTTTTTACTGACCTAAGTTTAATCCGGATACCGAATTGAATATCATCATTATTTGGATAATTCTCTGGGCAGTTCTGTCCTGGCAGTAGGATGGTGCTGGGGCGGTCGGTATGCTTTTCTTCAGCACTATCAGGATGGGTCCTGACACCCAGATAGCAGTACCTGCTGTCCAGATAAGTACCCTTAAATATCGGGTCTTTCCAGCAGTTTCCTCATGTTCCTGCTTAGCTCCCAGTTACAGCCAAAGCTGAGTTCCAGTGCAGAAGCTTTCATTTGCACCTCCCAGGAATCTTTTCCTATTTTATTATATCTCCTCTCTACTCATATAGCCAGCTCATGGTAGTGACCGTTCTCAGCGAGGAAGCCATACACCAGGTTGCCTTCTGGAACACTGCCACCGTGGTCCCTAAATTTTGCCACTAGTTGTTGCTATTGTACAGTGTCTGGGCCTGCTGTTTCCAAGGGACTGTGAAGGTCACCTCCGCTGCATCGCCAGCGAGCAGAACATCTGATCTGGGAAACAAGCCTGCAGCCTCCAGGTGGCCAGCTACAGGACTGACTCCTGGCCTGATTTTGACTTGGGGCCTCAATGCCTGTAGTTTTAGAAGCTGTCATCCTTTTGTTTTGCTACATTGTGATTATGGTTTTATTTATTTATTTACTTTTATATAACGATTTACTTTAATATAACGCGCTATTTGAAATCAGTGCAGTTTACAAAGAACAGTTTGTATATAACGGTGTAGTTTACATTAAACTAGATACAGTAACAGTAAGTAATAACAAGTGCTACATTGGATGAAAATATAGGGAGATGAACTTGGAGTTCACAGGCAGGGGCACTAGAAGCGATCTGGACAGAGGCTTCGTTCAGGGTGGCTGGCCATAAGCTAGTTGAAATAAGTGTGTCTTTAAGGCCTTCCTAATGGATATCGGATTTGTGATGGCGCAGATGTTACACTTTTACTCCTGTTGGAATTCTATACACAAAATTCAAACTTGTGTTAAAAAGCTGTGAATTATGCAAAACTCTGCATACTTTGTCAAAATACTCAAAAATAATATGTTTTGTTAATACTTAATTTAAAATACAATATAGGAAAAAAATCACAAAGTACAGCTGTTTGAATTACGGTGTACAGAATTGCAGTAGGATTAACATTTTTATGCCTCATTTAGTAGCCCGGGTGAATGTCTCTTACCACAATTTAATGCATATTAAATGATGCAAGCCTCGTTCCATATCGTCCTTCTAGACCAGTCCAGACAAGTGGGTTGTGTTCTTCTACCTGCAGAGTGGGGTCTACTGCTGGAGGGGGGGGGGGGGGCACACAGGCTGGCAAGGAGTTACTAGTCTCTGGTTTGTCCTCTCCAGAATTCTGGTCTTTCTGGCATGGCAGCTTAGAACTGGAGGGTCCAGGGACCTCTCGATCCATCTCCCCTCAATTGGAGGAGGCAAAGTCCTGTGGTAGCTCCGCTGCAGAAGCGGCTCCGGCAGAGACTTGATTCCAGTGATTTGGAACATCTCTCCTGTGCTCGGGATCCTGTCTTGAGGTCTGACAGTTCTGATGGAAACTCCACGTGTGATGAAGGCAAGCCTTCAATGCCAGATGACCAAAGTGATTCCCTCATCTGTATGTTTCAGAAGGAAGAGCTGGCAGTGCTGATCGATTAGGTGTCCCCTGCCTTTTGGCTGTCAGATCTTCTGGAAGTGGAGCAGTCATCGCAAATGCACCCCCTCTTGTAGCTTTTGATTCTCGAGAGCATGGTGCACATGAAGTGAGACCTGCCTAACTCCCCATTGAAAGGAGTCTGGGTCATAAACAAGCTTTCCACTCTTCCTTAGGGGAATTTCGGTGCTTGGCTATCAGGCTGATGCAGAAAACTAGAGCGGCCTTTAAGCACTGAAAATGGCACGTTAAAGCACATTTAAGCTAATGTCAAATACAGAAAAGAGACGGATGCATATGTAAATGGCGACCGGGGGGGGGGGGGGGGGACCTAGTACCCAGTTAACACCACAAGTATTTAAACTGCCGGCAAATGAGATGCATATAGTAATCTGGTATGCAAATTACTGCTGGCCTGATGCAGACACAGGCGTAGAGGATCTTGCAGCCAGCTTTAGTGCCAGCTCTATATCTGGGTCTGAGGTGGCTTAAACCTCTAGCCCGTGCCCCTGACAGGATTTTGATGGCATTAGAGGCGATCGTGGCATCGGGGAAAAGCTGCTGATGCCATCAAACTACTGTTTGGGGGTGGTGCCCCGACAAAGTCACTTCCTGGTGGTCTAGCGGTCCCTCCTGATATCTTTCAAAGCGGGTGTGCTGCCTGTGCACTCCTGCTCTGTCCGCCATCTTGAAAAATGGGGGCCAGTTGCTGCCATTTTTCAAGATGGTGGACCTAGAGCAGGAGCGCATAGGTGGTGCTCTCTCTTTGAAAGATACCAGGATGGGGTTCTGGGGTTGCTAGACACCCAGGTTAGGATTTTTTTTGTTTGTTTGTTTTTTTGAAGGGGGGGGGTGGGGGGTTCTGGGGCCACTAGACCACCGGAGAGTTACTTTCTGTCAGGGCACAGGCCCCTGACTATTTTGATGGCATCGGGGGCTTTTCCCAATGCTGCGATTGCCCCCGATGCTATCAAAATCCTGTTGGGGCTGATATGCAAATTAGCCATGTGGTACCCTTTTCTCTGGAATAGCATGCCAAACCAATGCTGATTTCTTGTGCGCATGTGTTTTGGCTTGCTCTCCCAGTTAAACTGTGTGCAAAATGGCTGTGTTTAAACTCGTAGCTCCTTTTGCACATGAGCCTCTTTCTGCATAGCTGTGCTGAAGTCGCTTGCTGTTGATGCACTGCAAATAGGTGTAAAAAGCTGCTAGCGCATGACTTCAGCGCCTGATTTCTGGATCGGCGTGTATGTTTGCTTTAGATCAGCGGTTCTCAACCTGTGGGTCGCGACCCCCATGGGGGTCGCCTCTGGATTTAGCAGGGGTCGCCTCACTCCGCCGTTTAAAAAAAACCCAAAAAACCCACAAGTTGCTACAGAGTCCGCTTCTCGGCAGCGGCAAACTCACCGCTTCCCTTCTATTGCAGCCACGGCTCCCTGTCCCTTAGGGAACCGCGGCTGTGCCTGTAAAACCGTTGCGGAGCCTCTGCCTCTCGACGGGCTCTGTCCTCCGTGCAGCATTGTCCCGCCTCCAAAGGAAGCTGTTTACCACTTCCTTTGGAGGCGGGACAATGCTGCACGGAGCCCGTTTAGAGGCAGGAAGGCTCTGCAATGGCTTCACAGGCACAGCCGCGGTTCCCTAAGAGGGAGCCACGGCTGCATTAGAAGAACAGGGCAGTAGCAGGCAGACAGGGAGAGAGGAGGAGGGGGCAGGGAACCTGCAACAGGGCTGACATGGGGGAGGGAGGGGTGCTGACATTGATGGAGGGAGGGAGGGGAGGGCTGACATGGACAAAAGGGAAGAGACGGGATAAATGCTGGACAGAGGGAAGAGACAGTGCGGATTAGGATTATAATGGGCAGATGGGGGGGCTAGGACTGGTAATGGGTTGATTAGGGAAGGCTAGGACTGGTAATGGATTGATCAAGAGGGGGGGGTTGGGACTGGTAATGTGCTGATAGGGGGGTAGGACTGGTAATGGACTGATGGGGGGCTAGCATTGGAAATGAGCTGATCGTGGAGGTTAGGACTGGAAATGGGCCAATTAGAGAAGGCTAGGACTGGTAATGGCGTTGAGGAGGGACTAGTACTGGAAATGAGCTGATTAGGGGAGGCTAGGACTGGTAATGAGCTGATGGGGGGGGTAGGACTCGTATTGGGCTGATTAGGGGGGACTAGCACTGGAAGCGAGCTGATTGGGGGGCTTCGACTGGGAATGGGCTGATTGTGGGGAGGGGAGGATAGAGCTGCTGGCCCTGGAAGAAAACTGGGGGCTAAGGCTACAAATGGGCTGATATGAGGGGATGGGAGAATGGAACTGGAAGGGAGTGGATCTGAGAGGTGCTGTCATGGTATTTGTACTAGAAGAGATTGGTCAGTGGGGAAGGAGGGGGACTTGAAGGGAATGGACACCAGTGGCAGTCATGGGAATGCAAGTTGACATTGAAAGGTACTGAGAGTGAGGACTGGAAAGGGGCTGATACTGGGAAGTGTTACTGGGACTGGAAATAGGCTGATGGAAAGAAGTGAAGAAAGCGAAAGAAGAGATAAGAAATGGCAGATGGACCATAGACCAAAGAAAGAGAACTAAGAGAAGACAGGAAAGCAGAAGCCTCAGATCGGGACCAGCATGATCAGAGAATAAATTGGTCAGACAAAGGTAGAAAAAATAATTTTATTTCATATTAGTGATTTGACTACAAAATAATCATAATTTTGAAATCAAATATTGTTACTTGTTGTGATTGATTGTTGTGGTTTAAATAAGTAAATTTCTATAAATAAAAACATATTGCAAAGGCCTATAGTAATAATTCAACAAATGATTACAGCAACAATGCGTTAACGGTAAAGGAAGAGACGCATTTGATTTTATCATTGGGGGTCACCACAAGTTGACCAATGGTAAAAGGGGTCACAGTACAAAAAAGGTTGAGAACCACTGCTTTATATCGATGCGCATGTGGCAGTTGAATCACAAGGTGGAGGCTCTCCTGAAAAGCCAGTTTTCAGACTCTTCTCTAATTATGCAGACAGTAATTTGGGGGAGGGGGGTTACAGCTTGTGTCCTCCAGTGGATCCAATTGCTCACTTGGGATGACACTCTGTTTTTCTGGAGTCAGCAGCAGCCTTCTTGTCAGATGTCATGTATGATCAGGTCCTCCTAGCAGCTCCAGATAGTGCATTTTCTATTATGGCATGTCGCTGGCTTTGACTTCACCATTTCACAGCAGACATAGCCAAGATTTAGAGGCTATCTAAGCTTCCCTTTAAGGGGAAGCTCATATTTGGGGAGGACTTGAAGAAATTGGTCAAGGAGTTGGGTGAATCCAAAACCACATCTTCTGGAGGATAGGCTCAAAGGGCTTTGGAAGTGGTGTGGCCCATTGTCCTCTTCTATGTCTTCATGTTATCCTTGCTCCCAGGACACCCAGACATATCACCTAGAAAAGCCTTATTTTCCTTCCTTTTGGCTCTTGTTCCTGGTCTCTGTCCTTTGACGGGCCTTATAGTCTCTGGGAGATCACCACCACTGCTTCCAGGACTAACTTCTCCCAACAGACCCAGTGATGGGTTGGGGGCCTTTTCTGAGGTGCCTCCTGTAGGTAGCAGAATCTTGTCTTTTCTACTAGGAATGGGCCTGTGTCAACTTGAACTGCTGGGTGCTAGATAATTCAATGCAGCTACTATATGCACTGAAAAGCAGGGATATTATCCCAGATACCTATGTAATGTCTGCATGCGGTTCTGCAGCCAAGAAGACTGAAAATATTGCTTGCATGCAAGCTATTGTGCCAGTGTCCTCTGCAGAAAGAGGCAAGGGCCCGGTATTCCATATATTTTGTGGTGCCAAAGGAGGACTGATCCAGCCGATCCTCTGCTCTATTCTAAGGGCATCAGTGCTAACTTGAGGGCCTTTCACTTCTGCATGGAGATGCAAAGGCCAGTCATCTGGGTGGTTTGGTGTGAAGAATTTCTCTCTTACCCAGATCTGGCTGAAGCCTATTTCCATCCGTGAGAATCAGCAGTGCTTTTTGCACTTCACCATTCTTGGCTCTCAATTGTAGTTCGTTGCTCTCCCCTTCAGTCTCTCTACCACTTTGAGAATGTTCACCAAGATAATGGTGGTAGCAGCCACTGTTATGTGGTGTGAAAGGATTTGCGTTCAGCCATACCTGGATGACTGTTTTATACAAGTTAGGTGGTAGTTGGAAGTGTATCTGGTGTTGGCCCAAGTAGCGCATTTTCTGGAGCGTCTCTGGGCTTGGTGATCAACTATAGGAAGAGTCATCTAGAGCTTACTCCGTCACTAGAGTACCTTGGGGCACAGGTTGGCACCAGCACTGAGAGAAAGAGACATCCTTTCAGAAACAGGGGGTTCCCAAATTTTGGGATTACCTTCAACTCCTTGGCTTGATGGTGACAATGATTGAGATACTCGCATGAGGCCACTATAAAGGTCCTTATTGTTTTGCTAGTCTCCTTGCTCTAAGGACTTTGAGATCAGGCACCCCTTCCCTCATTGGTGAGAGCAGCCTGGTCATCTTTTGAAGGGCCTGTCTTTGGACGTTCCTTTATTAGCTTTGCTTGTTAGAGAGGATGTAGTTGATCAACTATCCCAAGAACAGCCTGATTCTTTCCCAGAACTTGGAGTACCTCGTAACTCAGCTCCTCATGACAGAGAGGTCACTCGAGCTACAGAGCTACTACTACTATTCAGAACTTATAAAGCGCCACGCACGCAGCGCTTTACAGCTAACCAACAAGAGGTAGCCAACATACAAGAGAGAGTCCCTGCCCATCAGAGTCCCTGCCCATCAGAGTCATGCTCATCGGAGCTTACAATCTAGTCAGAACAATACAGAGCACTAGTCAGTTCATTGCAAGGTATGGTGTGGTACAGTTTGGTCAATAGTTTGGTCATAAACGTTGATGGGGGCTGGGATAAGATGAGGATGGAAGTCAGGATCTGAATGCAATGGTGAAGAGGTGGGTCTTCAACCTGGATTTGAAGAGGGCCAGGGAGGATGCCTGGCGCACAGACGCAGGTAGGCTGTTCCAGGCGTATGGTGCAGCAAGGTGAAAGGAGCACAGTCGGGAGTTCGCGGTGCGGGTGAAAGGCATTGATAGCAGTAATTTGTTAGCGGAGCGTAGATTACAAGAGGGGACATAGGGAGAGATAAGAGGTATTGGAGGGGCCATAGAGTGAATGCATTTATAGCTCAGTAGGAGAAGTTTGAATTGGATGCGGAATTGGACAGGGAGCCAGTGAAACGACTTGAGGAGTAATGTGGGCATGGTGAGGCTGGCAGAAGATTCGTCGAGCAGCGTGATTTTGTATAGATTGAAGGAAGGAGATGGCTCACGGGGAGACTAGTAAGGAGTAGGTTACAGTAGTCGAGGCGAGAGGAGATTAAGGAGTGGATAAGCATTTTGGTAGTGTATTCAGAGAGGAAGGGGCGGATTTTGCTAATGTAGAGAAAGAAGCAGCAGGTCTTAGTTATAAGCTGGATATGAGCGGAGAAGGAGAGAGAGGTGTCAAAGATAACACCTAGATTGCGGGACAAGGGAACAGGAAGGATAGTAGATCCATCCACATGGACTGAGAGAGAGGGGGAGTGGGGGGGGGAAGAAAAGGAGTTCAGTCTTGGCCATGTTCAGTTTCAATCGGCGATGAGACATCCAGGCAGCGATGTTCGAAAGACAGGCAGAAATCTTGGACTGTGTTGCCGGGGAAATATTAGGTGTGGAGAGGTAGATTTGGGAGTCATCGGCATAGAGATGGTACTGAAAGCCATGGGAGGAGATAAACGCGCCAAGGCCTTGGGTATAGAGAGAGAAAAGGAGGGCGACCAAGACAGATTCCTGGGGTACACCAACATGAAGCGGGGCAGGGGAGGAGGAGAAGCCACCAGAGCATACACTGAATGAGCTATGGGAGAGGTAGGAGGAGAACCGGGAGAGTACGGAGTCCTTGAAGCCAAGTGAGGAGAGGGTGGTGAGGAGAAGGTTGTGGTCAACAGTGTCAAAGGCAGCGGAAAGGTCAAGAAGGATGAGGATAGAATAGAGGCCCTAAGATTTAGCCAGGAACAGGTCATTGGTGACTTTTGTGAGTGCTGTTTCGGTGGAGTGTAGGGGACGGAAGCCGGATTTGAGTGGGTCCAGGAGGGCCTGGGAGGTGAGGAAGTCGACGCAGCGACGGTGGACTGCTCATTCTAATAGTTTAGATATGAAGGGGAGGAGGAGATGGGTCGATAGTTAGGACATGTGGGATCGAGTGAGGGTTTCTTGAGGAGGGGTGTGACAACAGCATGTTTGAAGTCATCGGACAGTAGCAGTGGAGAGTGAAAGGTTGAGGATGTGAGAGATGGGGGGGACAATGGTGAGGGAGATGGAGTGTAGAAGATGGGTGGGGATAGGGTCGGATGAACAGGTGGTAGGTTTGGAGGAGCTAAGAAGGAGTGTGTTTTCTTCACAGATTGGGGGAAGGAAGAGAGCGAAGCAGAGGGAGTATGGATGGGAGAGAAATGGAGAGGTGGATGAGGGGGTTGGGAATTGGAGGGTAATCTTGTGGATCTTGTTGTGGAAGTAGTCGGCTAGGGTTTGGGCAGAAAAGGAGGGTGGGGCGGGGGGACCTTGAGGAGAGAATTGAGGGTATTAAATTGACGGTGAGGATTGGAGGCAAGGGAGTTGGTCAGATGGATGTAGTAGTCTTGTTTGGCAAGTGCTAGGGCTGACTGGAAGGAGCCAAGCATGAATTTGAAGTGTAGAAGGTCCTCCGGGGAATGGGATTTGGACCAAGCACGTTCGGCAGAGCGGGCGCAGATGCGTAGGTAGCGGGTTGGGGAGTAGATTGTTTGACAGGACGTGGGTTGGGAGGGGCAAGAGTGTCAAGAGCTGAGGATAGTGTAGTATTGTAAGAAGATAGTGCCTCGTCGATGGACTTGGAGGATATAATGGAGGAAAGAGATGGAGAAATGATGGAGGAGAGGGTCAGGGGATCAATATTATGAATATTCTAAATAGGTCGGAGGAGACAGGACGAGGTTGAGACGACGGAAGCTGAGGAGTGAATGTTAGAAGGTGATGGTGAGATGAGGGAAGGATTGAGTTGCGGAAGTTTGAGGGAGCAGAATTAGAGAAGAGTATTAGGTCAAGGCAGTGGCCATGTAGGTGTGTGGGGGCGGTGGAGCAAAGTTGGAGATCGAACGAGGAGGTAAGAGCGAGGAACTTTGAGGTATGAGGGTCAGAAGGGTTGTCGACGTGAATGTTGAAGTCGCCAAGGATAAGAGTGGGACAGGAGGGATCTATAAAGGCGGAAAGCCACGAGTCAAGGTCCGTGAGGAAGGTTGATTTGGATTTGTCGGGAGGGCGATAAATAACAGCTACTCGGAGGGAAAGTGATGTAAGGAGGCGAATGGAATGGACTTCAAAAGAGAGGGGGGCGTTTGATTGAGGTAGCAGGAGGGGTTGGAATTGGAAGAAGGGAGAAAGTAGGAGGCCAACACCACCACCGTGACCAGAAGATCGAGGTGTATGGGAGAACTGTTAACTTCCATAGCAGAGAGAAGCAATGGATACGGTGTCATCTGTGGGGGAGCCAGGTCTCAGGGCAAGAAGGTGTAGGGCATTGGAGATAAAGAGATCGTGAATAAAGGAGGTTTTTTTAGTGACTGAGCATGCGTTCCATAGGGCACATGAAAACGGGAGAGTGGAGGGGGGAAGGAGAGGGATTTGGATAAGTTACGAGAGGATTTCTTATCAGAGTAATGTGCGGGTCTATTTCTAGAGTAGTGCAGAGATTTAGAGGGAACAGGGTGCGGGTGGGTATGTCTGTGTGTGTGTGTGCCCCCCAAGAGGGCTATGGGGGAGGGGAAGTGAGGGGTGATATTGATGGTATCCGGTAGGTTATGTGAGGATTCATTGTTGGAGTTGATATCTTTGGAAGAGTGATTAGGGGATGAATGAGGGAGGGAGGAGCGGGATGTAGATGAGATTAGATAAGGTACGTGAGGAACTCTTTTTTTTTTTGGGTGAGAGAGAAATCGAGGGGGGCCAGGGTTGAGGTTGATATTACCTGATGAGAGAAGGAGAAGGAGTAATAGAGAGCGTGGTAAAGCGGAGATAGTACGTTGGAAGCGAGGGTGGGGTTGCCTTAAAGAGAGGGGGGCTGGCTGGATGCAGGGGATGGTGTGAAGGTCCAGAGCAGATGCTAGGCTAGAGGACGGAATGGAGGGAGAAGTGAGGAGGGTAAGGGGGAGAAGAGGGAGGGTGTTGGTAGGAGGGGAGGCAATTGGGGAGGATGAGTAAGGGAAGGATAATGAGATGTGGGGCCATGGCAGAGGGCAACAAGTTCTGTGCAAAACAGTGGGTAGTAGGATCTAAGCAGGCAGTGGGTAGCCAGGTTCTGTGCAGGCAGTGGGTAGCCAGGTTCTGTGCAGGCAATGGGTAGCCAGGTTCTGTGCAGGCAATGGGTAGCCAGGTTCTGTGCAGGCAGTGCGTAGCAGGTTCTGTGCAGGCAGTGGGAAGGAAGACCAGATTGGCTTTGGGGAGCCGATCAGGGAGGAGCGTTCCTCTGCTCGACTCCCTGACGCTGATCCTAAGTAAGGTTGTGGTTATGCTGGTATTGGGTCCAGGTTGGCTGCTGGTTAGAACAGACGGGGTCGCAGCACTCTGCACTTTTACTGCCGCCAGTCAGGGCTCAGGGGTGGTGGAGTGAGCGATCGGGGCTGGTACCTGGCACGGCACCCTGCGCCACAGTCCCACGCCAAAGGGCCCTCTGGCGAGGCCCACGGGCACGTTAGGCGCGGGCACGCCAGTTGGTGAAGGGATTGAATAGGGAGGTGCAGGGTCCGATTGGCCTCGTCGGAGGGGAGTGGGGAGGAGCTTGCCTGCTTGCTCTCCGTCGATGCCGGCGATCGGGTGCTGGGTCCAGGCAGGAGAGCTAACTTGGGTCTTTTGTGTTTGGTCAGCTCTCTGGGACTAGGACTACCTTCAACTCCTGAGGTCCTTGGCATCAACCTTGGGAACTGGTTTCTGGAGTCAAAGCACACGTGTCCCCTTCAGAGACATCGGTTATCTCGCTGGTCTCCCTGTTCTCAATTCGAGCAGGCCCTTCCTTTCCCCAAGAGATCAAGGAGCAGTTAATGTGGTGCTTGCAGTCTCATCTGATAGATGGGATGCTGTTGGAATGGGTGACAGTTACCATGGATGCCAGCCAGCAGAGCTGAGGAACTCGCCATCTAGTTCAATTTTTTGAGGGGCTCTGATACTCACAGGAGGTTTCCTGGCTGATCAACTGGTTGACGGCCAGAGCAGTTTGCCTGGTTCTAGAGATTCTTGCCTCTCCTGGCAGGCAAAGCATTCCACTTGTTCTAGGACAATGCCACCATTGTGGTATACATCATCAAGCAAGGTGCATCTCGCAGCGCTGGGATAGCTCTTGAGGTTGCAGAGCTATATCAGGCAGAGGAGCATTTGATTTGCACTGTCTGGGGCTCAGAAAACAAGCATTGATAACACGCAAGCCAACTTCTTGAGATGGAACACTGTGGATCTTGGCAAGTGGGATGTGAGGGTCTCAGTGCTCGACATAATGCTGAGGTGCAGCCTTCCAGTATTCAACTTGATGGCCATACAGGGTAGTGCCAAAGTAGACAGCTTTTTCATCTGCAAGCTTGGATGTCCTTCTTCAACAGTGGCTCCCGGAGGGCTTCTGTATGTTTTCCCTGTGTGGCATTTGTTGAGCCACCTTCTGCACAGTATTCTGTCTCACTCAGGCTTGGTGACTCTAGTGGCTCCAGATTTACCATGCAGGGCATAGCACGTGGTTTTCTTGAACCTTTTGACGGGGTTATCTCTCTTATTGCGTCCTTCAGCAAGGTTCCTAATACTTACGTATTTTCAGCGTAGCCCTTGAGAAATGTAGGCTGTCCAAGAAAGATTACACCCCTGTTAAGGCCCATAGGGCCCAACTTGGCCTGTGTGAGAGTATGGAGTGCTTTCGAGAGGTGGTGTTCTCTTGGGCCCTGGAGGCTGGGAAGGCAGAAGTAGTTGTCCTTTTGTCCTCCATACAGCCCAGTTTTGGCAAGGGGTTATCCCTGAATTCTCTTGAGGTTCAGGTAGTGGCCATGATGTGCTTCTAGGAGTGCTTTCAAGGGATATCCTTGGCAGCGTGTCTCATCCTGATGTCTCCCACTTCCTCAAAGGAGAGAAGCAATTTCATCCAGTTGTTTTTCAATGAAGTCTCTCTTTGGTGTTGGAGGACTATTTCAGTGTCTTTTATTTGAGCCCATTTGTAAGGCCTTTCTCAAGGATTTGACTCCACCAGGCAGGTATCGGAGCTGCAGGCCTTGCCCTACAGGGAGCCTTTGGTCATCTTGATGGCTTCTGTGTCCTTGCAGGCTGTACGGTCTCAAACACAGGATCACTTAGCAGTCCCTTCTCCAACTTGGGCCAAGAATATGAAAACTCAGAATTGGTATATTTCATGTTCTGGCCCAGTCTTGTTTTAGTTTCTGATATTTTTGATTTCGGAAAGAAAGTGAAGGAATTTTTTTATTCTCCGGGAACAAGCAGGAAGTCAGCCCTCACATATAGGTGATGTCAACACTGATGGAGTCCGAGAGGAAGCATCTCCTTAGCTTAAAAAGAAAGCCTTTGCGAGATGCACCATGCATGTGTGGTCCACTTCCTGCCCCAGGGTGCCATCTTACCTCAATCTCCTTTTTCTGCAGAACCCATCGGACATCTGTCATGTTTCCCCGGAAGGTGTGGGTTTTTTTGGGGTGTTTTTTTTCTTTTGTTCCAGTACGCATTCTGGTTCCTTTCCTGCCCTGAGCCATCTCGTCTCGGCTTCACTCCTTGGGCTTGGGTATTTTTTTTTTCTCTTTCTCGAGGTGTCCCTCGACTGATGCTTTGTGCCCTTTTTTGACTGCAAGCCTCGGACCTTCTTTTTCCCATGGCCTCCAGCGGTTTCGAAAAATATGATTGCACTAAAATGATGTCCTTCATAGACCCTCATGACTACTGCCTCCATTGCATCGGGCCGGACCATGACAACTCGGGCTGCAAACTTTGCAAGGGCATGACCGCCAAGGCCATCAAGAGCTGTCAGCTGCAGAAGGAAAAGCTCTTCCACAAATCTGACTCTGTGCAGGAGTCCCTGGCGACACTATGCTCTAGGGCCCCCTCTGGTACCTCGGTGTCCTGCGATGCCCGGGCTGCCTCACAGTGCCGTAGTCACAGGTCCTCCGATACGAAGTCCCCAGAGGTGGAATGCAAGAAGAGCTCAAACCCCGAAGGTGACCTCGGAGGACGTGTCTGGAAAGGTGAGAGAACCTGTAGTTCCCGGTGTGAGTCTGGCCTCATAAGCTGCCCCGGAAGGAGTCGTTTGCATCGGTCGACTGGCCTCGGACTCCCCCCTCCCCCCCCCCCCCCCCCACAGAACAGAAGCCGGACCCAAAACCATCAGTGCCCCCGTCACAGGCTGCAGAGCCAACTGATATAGAGACCAGGATGGTGGCCTTGGAGCACAGTATCTCTTCCCTCCTGGTCCGGCAGCGGGTGCTGATGTCCAGGTTCATCCACCCCGACTGGACCCTCAACATGGAGGGCTTCCCCGGATGTCGAGCCAGTACTTGAGAGCCATCAGTATTGGACAGTGCCCCAATCCCATTCCTTGGGGCATAAGTCTTCTCTGGCCAGTACATGTGGCTGACCACAGATCCTCCAGGGGTCGCGGAACTCTGGGCTTGGGCCTGGACTTCGTGAGCCACAGAGCCTTGGACTCTTCCTCTGACTTTGAATCAGATTGGGAGACTGAGGACGAGGAGTCCCTGGACATCTGGTGACACAGATGTGCCCTCAGACCTGTCTCCTCCTCGTTCCCCACTCGAGGACATTGCCTTCCTTAACTTTTGTGTGGGACATGGCAAAGGCGCTTGTAGAAATGGACAGATAAAGGGGATACCAGAATCCCCAATATGTAATTAAAGATAGATGAATTTCTTGATGCAGATCTCTAAAATGTGCTCAGAATTTTGTCTTTTCACCTACTTCCTCTTAAATAGAATAGGATATCATGATCATGAGTTCTGTTTAACTGTCTTTTAAAATAGTTTGGAAACATTGTTAACGCAAGCATAAAGAGTAAACATAGGCTATGAACTGCGCAACCATAGTTCATTGTACAGTCAACTATAGGTCCCTGCTGGCACAGCATAATTTTTCCAACTCTGCAATTATAAATAACTCTGTCATAATCAAGTAATCATGGAGTGGAGGAGTGGCCTAGTGGTTGGGGCAAGGTACTTCAGGCCGGAAGGTCGGGGGTTCAAATCCCACTAGAGGACAGCAACCTTGGGCCGGAAGACGGGTTTCTAGTCCCACAGGTGCTCCTTGTGATCTTGGGCGAGCCACTTAACTATTTTACAGGGAACATGGGCTATGGAGGGTTATCTCCAAGTTATAATGCCCTGTTCAATGTAATTTCAGTTTGTTCAATGTAAACCACACTGATGCAGAATAGCACGGTATATAAGAGAATGTAAATAAATAAGTAAATTTTATCTAATACAATGTAATCAGCTCTTATTCTGTAAAAAGAACTCTAGCGACACCTTGTGTTATGATTAATGACTGTGTTACTTCTCCTTTTTCTTTAATAAAAAGAGCTTTTCAGGAGGAAGAATTTGAATCCAACAGACGTAGAACTGTGCTGGGTCCATAGACCATTTGTTGTTTTCCCTCTGAGCATAAAGTAGCACTTTGTGTGTGATTGTGTTCTGTGTTACTCTCTGCTTATTTCTCACTGCTTGAGTGATCAGAGACCGAAAGAGCCGTGGTATTGTGGCCAGATCACAGGGTTTTCTTCAGCGCTAACATTCAAGACAGAGGTGGAGGAAGACCCCCCACACGGAAGAACCTGAGATCCTCCAGTATGAGGCTCCTCCAAAGGAGGCCCTCATGGTGCCCATCCCTCTGATCCTCAAGCACCGCCTCCTCCATATGTGGGAGACACCGGCGTCAGTGCCCATAGTGAGCAGACGGCTTGACTCTGTGTACCAAGTCTGCCGAAGCCAAGGATTCCAGAAAACCCAACTACCCCACAAGCCAAATGACTCATTCTTCTGGGCCACCTGGTAGGGAGGCCAGACCCTAGGCGCCCTAGACCAAAAAGCCTTTCAGGGCTCGATACTGATGTGCCGAGTCCAGTCTTACCAGTTGTACATAAATAGGTACCTTTTTAAGGAGCTGGCCAGGGAGCTTGCTGTTTTTTTGGCCATCCTCAAAGGGGAACCTCTTCACTGGCTCAAGTCAACTGACCTAAGGTAGTCAAGGAATGCTCGAAGTTCCTATCCCGAGCAGCATATGATGGCCTTAAGTCCTCAGCCAGAATAGCTGCCGCAGGCATTGGGGGCCCGACAACAGGCATGGCTGCAGTTATTTGATCTCAAACAATATATACAGGACAAACTCATCAATGTCCCTTGTACCGGAGAAAATATCTTTGGAAAACCCATGACAGACAAAGCTGCAGAGAGACTTGAGTTTCTGACCAGGACCAGACTCTCTCTAAAAAGACCTCTCTGCAGCCCTAGAAGAAAGCCCTGGGAAAGAAGCCCTTCTGCCAAAGCCTCACCTTTTCCTCAGGAAATGCTCCATAGCAGGGCCAACAGCACAAAGGGCAAGGGCATGGCCCTTGCAAGCAGAAGACCCCTGAGACCCAGGCACTGGCCCCGACCCAGCCTGGAGGACATTTTTGACTCCTTGGGCATGGCCTTTCCCCCAAGAGAGGCCCTCAGTAGCTCACAAGGGGACATCTGGCCCTGTTTGCCCACAGGTGGTCCTCAATCACCACTGATTCCTGGGTACTGCAAGCGATCAAGGAGGGTTACCTCCTCTACCTGCAACAGACGCCACTGTCGTTCTTCCCAGGAGAAGCCGTAAGGCCTCTCCTTCACCAGACTCTGCTCCTCACCGAGCTCACAGGCCTTCTCGAGGACAAAGTGGTACAGACACTCTCTGGGGCGAAGGCTTCTACTCCAGGTATTTCCTCGTTCTCAAGCAGACAGGCGGCCTCAGGCCCATCCTGGACCTGCAGGACACAAACAGATTTCTGGTGAGGGAGAAGGATACTTATACACACATCCTGTTCCATCCTGGCCACCGAAAAATACCTCTGGTTCGTGGTGGGAGGAGGTCATTACCAATACAGGATGTTACTCTTCGGGCTGGCTTCATCATGAGGGGTTTCTACCAAGTGCTTAGTTGTGGTCGCAGCCCACCTTCGTCTCCAAGGGGCCTTCATCTTTCCCTATCTGGATGACTGGCTCATAAGGGGAGGCACAGCTACAGAGGTGCACCAAGCCACAGAGTGCACTATCATGCCTACAGCACCTGGGATTCATCATGAACTACCCCAAGTTCCACCTCTCTCCCGCTCAGCTCCTAGAAATCATTGGGGCTCAGCTAGACACCCTCTAGGCCAAGGCCTTTCTTCCCCTCGAGAGGTCAGAACATCTCAGTGCGCTAGCTGCAAAGATGCAGCATTGCTGGTTGGTGCCCATCCACATTCTCGTTCGCCTGCTCGGCCATATGGCCTCCATGGTCCACGTGTCCCCATATGCTTGCCTGCACATGAGGGCAGCTCAGTGGTGCCTCTGCTCCCAGTGGGCATGAGCCACAGGCAGGCTTTGGGATAGAGTGAGGGTGACATGCCAGTTGGACTCCCTCGACTGGTGGCAGCTCCCCCGTCACTTTCAGGCCAGGATGCCCTTCCAGGTACACCCCCCTCCCCAGAGAGTCCTCACCACAGACTTCTCCCTACTGGAATGGTGAGCTTATTGAGAAGACCTCCGCATGCAAGGCAGTTGGTTGCAGGCAGACTCCCAGTTGCAGATCAACCTTCTTGAGCTCCAGGCGATATTTCTGGCCCTCTGAGCCTTCTGCCACTGGTTGCAGCACCAGCCATAAGAACATAAGATATGCTATACTGGGTCAGACCAAGATCCATCAAGCCCAGTATCCTGTTTCCAACAGTGGCCAATCTAGGTCATACGTACCTAGCAGTTTCCCCAAAAGACACAGGTTCCACAATACTTGTATAGGGTCAAGCATTGATATCCTGGGTCCCTTTTTTAATAATGGTTTATGGACCTTTCCTCCAGGAACTTGTCCAAACCTTTTTTTAAACCCAGCTACACTAACAGCCTTTACTACATCCTCCGGTAACAAATTCCAGAGTTTGATTACACATTGAGTGAAAAATATTTTCTCTTTATTTGTCTTAAATAGTTGACCCTGTAGCTTCATTGCATGTCCCCTAGTCTTTCTATATGCTGATAACGTAAACAGTCGATCTACGTTTACTGGTTCCACTCCATTCATTAATTTATAGACCTATATCATATCGCCCTTCAGCCGTCTCTTTTCCAGGTTGAAGAGCCCTAACCTTTTTAGCTTCTCCTCATAGGAGTAGCTTTCCATCCCCTTTACCATTTTGGTGGCTCTTCTCTGTATCTTTTTCTAATAACGCTATATCCTTTTTAAGATACGACGACTAGAATTGCACACAGTATTCAAAGTGTGGTCACAACATGGAACGATACAGGCATTATAATATCCTTTGTTTTATTTTCCATTCCTTTCCTTATGATACCTAGCATTCTATTTGCTTTCTTGGCTGCTGCTGCACACTGGGCAGAGGGTTTTAACTTGTTATCCAGGATGATGCCTAAATCTTTTTCCTGGGTGTGGTGGTTCCCAATGTGGAACCTTGCATCGTGTAACCATAGTTTGGGTTGTTCATTCCTAGGTGCATAACTTTGCACTTGTCCACATTAAATTTCATCTGCCATTTGGATGCCCAGTCTTCCAATTTATCAAGATCCTCTTGCAATTTTCCACAATCCTGTTGGGTTTTAACAACTTTAAATAGTTTTGTGTCATCTGCAAATTTGATAAACTCACTCATTATTCCCTTTTCCAGGTCATTTATGAATATGTCAAAAAGCAGCGGACTCAGCACAGATCCCTGGGGTACTCCACTATTCACCTTTTTTACAGTTCCTGATCCACAATAGTACACTACCTCCTATCCCATGACTTTTTAGTTTTGCCAAAAGTCTCTGAGGGACCTTGTCAAAGGCTTTCTGAAAGTCCAGATACACTATATCAACCGACTCACCTTTGTCTACCTGTTTATTCACACCTTCAAAAAAATATAACCGATTAGTAAGACAAGATCTTCCTTGTCTAAAGCCATGTTGGCTGTCTCCCATTAGGCCATTACTATCTACATGTTCAGTAATTTTGTTCTTTATGATGGTTTCTACCATTTATCCCAGTACTGACGTCAGACTCACCGGTCTGTAGTTTCCTGGATCACCCCTGGAACCCTGTTTAAAAATTGGCGTTACATTGGTGATCCTCCAATCTTCAGGTATTAGAGATGATTTTAATGAAAGTTCACCGATTTACTAATAGCAGGTCTGCAATCTCATATTTCAGTTCTTTCAACATTCTTGAATGTATACCATCCGGACCAGGTGATTTGCTACTCTTCAGTTTACCAAATAGTTGTAATGCACCTTCCCAGTGTAGCGATATTTCTTTTAGTTCCTCTGCAGTACCACCTTTAAATACCACTTCAGTCTTGGGTAACATCCCTACATCTTCCTCAGTAAAGACCGAAGCAAAGAATTCAGTCAGTCTCTCCGCTATAACTTTGTCCCCTTTTACTGCCCCTTTTACCCCTCTATCATTTAATGATCCAATTGACTCTCTCACCGTTTTTTTTTGCTACGAATGTACTTGAAAAAGTCTTTATTACTAATTTTTGCTTCCGTAGTAAGTTTCTTCTCAAATTCTCGCTTTCCTGCCTTATCAATGCCTTTAACTTGCCAGTGCTTGTGCTGTTTCCAGTTTTCATCATATGGCTCTTTTTTCCATTTCCTGAAAGATGCTTTTTTGGCAACAGCCTCCCTGACCTCAACTTTAAACCATGCTGGCAGTTTTTTGGACTTCTTTCCACTTTTCTTAATTCATGGAATACAGCTGGTCTGGGCTTCCAAGATAGTATTTTTAAACAACACCCAAGCTTGATGTAAGTCTTTAACCTTTGCAACAGCTCCTTTTAATTTTTTCTTAACTATTTTCCTCATTTTATCATAGTCTCCAGATGGACAACCAAGTCGCTATGTTCTGTGTCAACAGACAGGGGGGCATGGGGTCGTACTCCCTCTGCCAGGAGGCGGTAGTCCTCCGTTCATATGCGGCACACAGTGGGATGCCCCTGCAGGCATTTGACCTCCCAGGACAGTAAAATACCCTAGTGGAAAAGCTGAACAGAATTCTCCAGCTGCATGAATGGCGCCTGGACCCCAGATCGGCCTTCCGATTTTTTTTTTTTTTTCCCAACGCTGGAGCATCTCCATCCTGGACAGCACACAGATGCCCAACATCTGCTCCCGCCAGCCCCATCCATCCCGGGTGGCGGATGCGTTCCTCATTCCATGGACGGAAGGCCTCTCTCCTATGCCTTCCCGCCAACATAGCTGGTTGTTAAGACACTCTTCAAGGTCCAGAGTGACACAGTGTCACTGATGCTGGTGTCCCCCAGGTTGCCCAGGCAGCCTTGGTTCCCACTATATATCCACCTGTCGGCGGCGTTTCTGATTCCCTTGGTCCGTGCCCCAGGGCTTCTGTTATAGGAGGAGTGCTCTCTCCCTGTCACTCACATCCTGGCTGCTGAAAGGGTAATTCCGGTTCCCTTTGATCTCCCATGGGACGTGGAAGAGGTCCTTTTGGCCTCACAAGGCCTCCACAAGAAGGGCACACACTCTCTTTTAAGTGGCATCGTTTTTTTGGTGTGTGCCGAGAGGCGGGCAAACCTGTTCTCCTGTCCGGTAGAGCTGGTACTCCAGTACCTAGTCCACCTCTGCCAGGTGGAACTGAAATGCAATTCAGTTAAGAGTGCACATGAGCGCTATCGTGGCGCACCACCACCCTGTTGGGGCAAGTCCCTCTCGGCTCAACCCCTGATTTCTCGTTTCCTGTGGGGTCTCATGCTGACCAAACGTCCTGTGTGCCCACAAGCAGTGGAGTGGGATCTCAATGTGGTGCTGTTGCAGCTCACTAAGCTATCGTTTGAGCCCCTGGCTACCTGCCAGTTGTGGTACCTCTCCTGGAAGGTTGTCTTCCTTGTGGCATTCGCATCTGCTCACAGGGTCAGTGAACTCCAACCTCTGATGGTAGAGCTTCTCTACATGAGGTTCTACAAGAACAGGATGGTGCTCAGTACACACCCCAAGTTTTGCCAAAAGTGGTGTCTACCTTCCACCCAATCAGCAGGTGGGGAGCACCACCTTCTTTCCACGGCCTCATGCCAGCAAGTTGGAGATTTCTCCATACTTAGGACAGGGCCCTCTTACAATCTAATTTGCAACTGACTTGGTGGACACCACAGAGCACCTCGGCTTTTTGTCTCCTATGACCTCCTTCGACTGGGTCTTCCAGTGACCAAGGGGTTTCTGTCCACTTGGGTGGCATACTGCATTGCCCTCATCTATGAGCAGGTGAGGATCTCGCTGGACCACCAGGTCACAGTGCACCACATCAGGTCCACGGCTACTTCCGTGGCAAATCTACGATCTGTACTTGATGGAAATCTGCTGGACTGCCACCTGGTCTTCGGTCCATCCATTCACAGTTCATTTACTGCCTGGAGAGGGAGTCCTGATGGGACAGTGCTTTTGGCCAGGCTGTGCTCCATAATCTCTTCAGGGTGTAGGCAGTACCTGTCCTCTGACCCTTCTGTGTTTTAGCCTTCTGGAGTGCTGGTGCCTTGCCAGACACGTGGGTCTTGCGAGAATCTCTTAGTAGGACTTAACTGCTGCAGCTCATGGCTCTCCTGTGATCATGGCATCTATACAGGTCCTTGGTAGCCTGTAGCTGAGGAGTCCAATATGCGAGCACTGACCTCCTGCTTGTTCCCAGCGAAAGTGTAGTTACTCACTTGTAACAGGTGTTCTCTGGGGACAGCAGGAATCGGTCCTGACAACCCTCCCTTCTCCCCTTAGAGTTGCTTCTTTATCGTGTTTTAATTTTGCCATCTTGTCTATATTACTAGACTGAGGCAAGATGGCACCCTTGGGCAGGAAGTGGACCATGCATGCATGGTGCATCTCCCAAAAGCTTTCTTTAAAAACTGGAGTGATGCTTCCACGTGGACTCTGTCAGTATCAACGTCACACATATGTGAGGAATGATTTGCTGATGTCTCCAGAGAACACCTGTTATAGGTGAGAAACTACGCTTTTCATGTAAGTTTTCAAGTGGTTTGATGTAATTCCTTATCTTGCTGGACTAGTCCAGATAAGTGGGTTGTTTTTCTCTGCCGGCCATTGGAGGCAGACTTGAGCAACTCTGTGATGTTATCCTCTGGTACAGTACTGAGAAAAGCTAGTAGTGCCTACCTCCACCAGATGGCAAGGTGTGTGGACTGATGCAGCAGTGAAGATAAGTCTGACTCTCTCCTTGCCCGCACTTTGGTGCAGAGGCCTTGGATTGAGTCCTGAAAGGCCCAAGGGCTCGGAGCGTGGATTCGCCCATGTCTTCTGGAGCAGACAGCTGCCCTATGTCAAACTGTTTCTTTCAGGTTATAGTGCTGAGGAGCAGGAGGACCCCCATGAGGCCCCTGAAGGGGGGATTAGTAAGTTAAGACTGGACCCCCTCCCCTTACTGTTCTTATCAGCCTTTTTTTGCCTTTTTTTTTTTTATAGGTTTTTGGCATTTTTTTTTCTCCAAAACACCAAGCAGGAAATCAGTCCTCACATATGGGTGACATCAGCACAGATGGAGTCCCGCACGGATTCACTCCCCGGCTTTCAAAGATTGCCTTTAGGAGTTAGAATGCGCATGTGCGGTCACCTTCCCGCCCAAGGGTGCTATCTTATATTGATCTTCTTTTTTTCCTCAGAGCCTTGCCAGATGTCCCTTCCTTCTGTTTCCCTGGTAGAAGATGATTTTTCCTCTGACAGCTTAGTGTGGGTTTTTTTTTTTTTTGTTGCACCTTTTTGCCAGTTCAGTTCCTCTATCGCCTTCCCATCGCCTGTTTGTGCTTTTGCCTCGGCGTTGCGGTTTTTTGGGGTATTTTTTCTTTTGTGGGTGCAGGACTTCCCTCATGCCCTCCGAAACATGTGAGTTTGACCTCGCTGTCGCCCTGTTTCTCGCTATGTCTGCAGTCAGTGGATCAAGCACTGTGGCAAGTGCTCCTGCACTATGTCTATCACTGACTGCCACAGTTGCTACCTCCACTGCTTTGGGGTCTGACCACTATGATGACTCCTGCCCGCTCTGCCTGCAGAAGTCAGCCAAGAGCCGGAAGAAGTGGGATCAGCAGTGTAAGGACCTCAAAGATCTCGGCTGTGGGACAGTTCTCGAGTGTAGAGTCACTGCCCTTGGGGTCCGTGTCTGATGTCTGTGTCGTACGGGCAAGCTCAATCCGAGCCCTGAGGTCACAGCTTTGGACCGGGGATCTTCCTCCAAGGACTTCCCCTGCAGGCTTAAGTCATCCCAGTCGCGGTCGAAGATGCAGTCCAACCCCGGCATCAGAGGTAAGTCCTCAGGTACCTGGACTCTGAACCCTTGACCTGACACAGAGAGCAATGGCCGGGAGTGGCCCTTGAAGCTATCCTGGTGGGAGGAGACTCCCACTGTGTTGGGGGATTGGGCTCTGTCCCCCAGCATGATCACTATATGATTCCCCTCTGAGAGGACCCAGCTTCGGGCTTGATGACATCAAGGTCTGAGCTGGTGGCTGTGGAGCCTGCTGGCCTCGATGTCAGGATAGCTGCTCTGGAGCACAACCTGGCTGCCTTCCTGGAGACGCAGCATAGCCTGGCACCTGGTACCTCTCAGTCATCTGTGCCAACCTCTGGCCCCTCCACAGCTCAAACCTCTCCAGAGGAAGTCCAACTCATTTTGGAGTGGTTGTCGAGGCCATCAGCTTTGCAACCAAGGTGTGACTCGCCCACAAGAGCATCGGGTCATGCATCAAGTACCTCATTTCTTAATGCCGCTGACTCAGTGACCACTTGGGGCTTGAGATCTCCTCGGACTCCAATCGAGATGGAAGACCGAGGAGGGCCCCCCCCCACACTGCTCTCCACAGAGATATGCCCTAGGAACTGCACCCCTGCAGAAGCGCCAATGGTCGCCACCCGAGGACTTAGGCGTTCATCAATTTTGTCAGAGAGATGGTGCAGGCCCTGGCCTTTGTCGCAGATCCGGAGGATAAGCCTCGTGCCGAGGACCTGGAGATCCTCCAGTACGAGGTCCCTCCGAAGGAGGCACTGATGATGCAGATTCCCTCCATCCTCGAATGCTGCTTGTTCAGGATGTGGGAGAGCCTGGAGATGGTGCCCGTGATGAGCCACTGACTCGATTCCCAGTATCAAGTCGGCAAGAACCCAGGATTCCAGAAGGCATAGCTGCCCCACAACTCCATGGTGGTATAATCGGCCATGCATCAAATCAAGAGACAAAAGACACACTCCTTGGTGCCCCTGGCAGGGAGGCCTCCACCGTGGATGGCTTTGGCAGGCAGTGCTTCCAGGGCTCGATTCTCACTGCCTGGATCCAGGCATACCAGCTGTACATGGGCATGTACCTCCAGGACCTGGCAAAGGAGCTTGCCGGGTTCTTGGTTGGTCTGGTAGGAGAACTCCTTGAGTGCGCTTAGAACCTTGTCTCCACGGTCAAGGAATGCTCCATGTTTCAGACTCTGGCAACTTTTGGCTTTGAATCCATGGCCCGTGTGGCTGTGGTGGGCATTAGTGCCTGCCGCCTAGCCTGGCTACAGTCCTCTGATTTGGAGTAGAGAGTACAGAACAAGCTGGCCGATGTCCCATGCCAGGGAGAAAACCTCTTTTGGCAAGCCCATGACAACAAGGTGTCTGAGCTGGAGACACAGTTACTGACCAGGACTAGGCTGTCCAGGAAGACTGCTGACCCTTCCCCGTGGAAGGCTTCGGGTAAAAAGACCTTCCAACCAAAGGGGAAGAATGCCTATGGGAAATACCATGGTTTCTGGCCTACCAAACTCCTCAGCAGGCCCCAAAGCATGGCCCCAAAGCCCCAAACAGCACCGCAGCCTTGGGGTGAGGGGTTGACTCCTTGGGCATAGCCTCTCTTTCATCAGAGGGCCCAAAGCACACAGGAGGACATTTGGTCCATTTTGCCCAACTCTGGCCAGGCATCACCTCCAGTGCTTGGGTGCTGCAAGTGGTTCGGGAGGGCTACCTCCTCCACTTCCACCAGATGTCTCCTCCCTACTTCCCAGGGGAGCTTCCCATGATCACTCTGCATAGTGAGCTCCTGCAGAGCAAACTTGAGGACCTGGCCATGTAGCCAGTACCTCAGCCGCCTGTCCTTTTTGGGATGAGGAAGTACCTGGGGTACCTTACCCCAGGAGGGCTATTGGCCCATCCTGGACTTGCGTAACTTCAATAGCTTTCTGGTCAGCAAGAAATTCAAGATGTTCTTCCATGGAACATCTGTTGCCCTACCTCTTCCGAGAAGACTGGTTTTGCTCCTTGGATCTCAAAGATGCCTATACCTACATCCTAATCCACCCCCAGCACCGTCAGTACCTCCATTATCAGAGGGTGCCACTACCAATACAAGGTGCTCCCATTTGGCCTGTCCTCAGCGCCCAGGGTGTTCACCAAGTTCCTGGCAGTCATCGCCACCCACTGGGAGTGTTTGTCTTACCTTACCTGTATGACTGGCTTATAAAGGCAAGCTTGCCAGAGGAGGCAAGCGCTGTAGCATGCCGCACCATCAAGATACTGCAGACTCTAGGATTTGTAATCAACTACCCCAAGTTGTACCTGCTCCCAACTCAGTACTTGGAGTTCATCGATGCCCTCCTAGACTCAATCCAAGTCAGGGTCTTCCTCCCTCCAGACAGGGCACATTGCCTTGTGGTAATGGCAAGAGAGGCACAGTCCTGCTCTATGATGTCAGCATGGCTTCTGCTACGCCTAGTGGGGCACATGGCCTCAGCATTGCATGTAATCCTGCATGCCTGTTTCCGGATGTGACAGGCCCAGTGGAGTCGGGCCACAGGCTGAGGATCGGGTCAGAACTACCTGGCTGCTGGCAGTCTCTCTCTCCTGGTAATTGAGCCAATTGAACGTCATGGCCAGCCTACACTTCCAAGCCCTGCCGGCATACTGCGTTTTCATGACGGACACTTCCAAGCTAAGTTGGGGAGCACACTGCGACACTCTGTAGTTTCAGGGTGCCTGGACTTGGGAGGAGAATGCCTTCCAGATAAATCTCTTGGAGCTCCGGGCGGTGACAAATGTCATCAGGGTATTCCACACCCACCTACTGGGTCAAGTGGTGCTCGTCCAGACGGACAACCAAGTAACTATGTTCTACATCAACAAGCAGAGAGGCAAAGGCTCCTCCCTCCTCTGCCTGGAAGCAGTCCGCCTGTGGAATTTCGCAATTGAGAATGACATGAGCCTCTTGGCGGTCTACCTACTGGGCCAGGACAATCTGCTGGCAGACCAGCTCAGCAGGGTGCTTCAACCCCACGAGTAGAGAGAGCCAACTCCAATTTCCAGCGTTCGGGGACTCTGACTTTGGACCTCTTCGCCAGCCCTGAGAATGCAGAGCTGCTGCGTTTCTGTTCATGGAGGCCAGACAAGGGGTGAGTGGTGGCGGATGTTTTCTTCTCTGCTGGTCTGGTAGCCTCCTATATGCCTACCCGCCAACTCCCCTGGTCCTCAAGACCTTGCTCAAGGTCCAGTCAGATGGGGGCCCCAGTGATCCTCATTGCTCTAGAAAGGTCATGGCTCCTACTTTTCCTTTGCATTCCTCAATTCCTCTGCAAGCCCTGCTTTCCCTTACAGGGGTTGTCTAAGGTCTCGTGTGCCATTCTGGCTGCCGCAAGGCAAGTCTGAGGAGGATGCAGTGGTTGTTCTCCCACAGGCCAGATGGGATCCATGCAAGATCCATTTTTCCTCTGTCATGCCTTATTTGGGCTTTAGAGGACGCTATAGCAGCCCCATATGTTTTGGAGCTGACTTTTAAGTGAGGGTCTCCTTTATCCATGATGGATCTGTGGCTCTGCAATATTCCACCTTTTCCAGGTCCCTAGCAGTAGTGTGTGGGCTTTTGGGTGGGGTTCTCGGGTCCTGTCTCGGCTGCTCTCTTGAGTCCAACAAAAAAAAACGATTCCACGTGCAAAAGAACAACCCAGTAAGAAACGTGGAATGCAAAAAGGACATATGAAATAACTTTTATTTGAATATACCACTTCAGCTGTCCTTTTTGCATTCCACGTTTCTTACTCAGCTGCTCTCTTGGCCAGTGTGGTGAGATGAACCAGCCCATTGGGCCTCTGGGGTGGAAGTACAATTCTCAGCTGTGACCGAGTTCATGACCTGTCCCAGGAGTAGTGGTTGCTGCATGTATGGAACCTGTTTGGAAGGCTCGGGGTCATTCAGGAAGCCTTGATAATAGCCACCTTCAACTTTGGGATGGTGCTGTGGCTACTTCTGGAGGCTAGCCATCAGATGAGAGCTCCACCCTCTGCTGGTATCATGATGACTCCATTCAGAAGGGCTATGAATTTTTGCTCCTAAGGTTGATGGTTTGTATCTGGGAAAACCTACCTGTGGGTTGGGACAAATAGTGAGTCCATTCTCCTCTTGGAGACTAGCAAGCTCAAAGCAGCCCACCAAAATGGCAGCTGTTGGCTGAGGATGGTTCAGTTTTTCTCTCAGCTCCATAGCTGTGGTACTGGCCAGTTAGGAATTCTGGCATTCTTCTGAGGATGGCTTCAGTCTGTAACAGAGCACTTCCCTTATAGATTTAGCCTTTTCTCCCAGAGAGAAAAGCAATCATAGCCACTCTGGGAGGACAGACTTAGAAGGGACAGAGGTCATACTAGGGCTGTGAATATGGGCTGGAGTTGCTATCTAATGAAAGGGAGCCATTGTTGGCCTCCATTGCAGTAGGGACAACCCTGATGGAGCTTCTCATAGGCTCTGGTCACCTCCAGGCACACTTTGGAGCCTGTAATCCCACTGACTAGTTGCCAGCGGCCTTTTCTGAAGTACAGCAGGTTGGGACAGAGTCTGTCTGTCTTAGTGCACCCATACCATGCTAAGTTAGTAAGTTTTGGGGTCCTTAGGCAAGATAGGTGGCTTGTCAACCTACGATCTTCAGTCCTTCAATGTCCAACTGTCTTAGGGTCTGGCTTCACTTTTTCATAGTAAGAGAGCCCAGTACTTGATCACAATCTTAGTGACAAGGATGTGTATTTTAATAACATCTGAGTATTTCAGTTTTGCTTATTGCTTGAAGTGTCATACTGGGTTCTCTCGGTGCTGTATCAAAGGATATATCAGGTGATGACATCACTGATATTTGCTCAAGTCTGCCTTCACGTGCTAGCAGGGGGACATAACACACTCATCTGGACATGTCTAGCAGGAATCAGGGAAAGGAGATAATCCAGGTATGTTTAAATCTCTCCTTGTTTAAAGGTGTTTTGGTGTTGTAATGCCTTGTAATATTTTCTGTTTTTATTATGTAGGTTTTTATTTAGAACTCATTGAGGATTTTGATCAGCGAGTAATAAATGATTTTAAATGTTCTTTTTTTGTAAGAGAGAATGAAAAGTAAAAATGTTAAATGATCAGAATATACAAAAATGATGTATGGGAATAAGAAACTTGAATTTTGATCCTTTTTTTATTTTCTAAATTCCTTTTAGGTTTCTGCTTTCACCATGTCAAACTGGATTTATGATGCCAGCTCATTCTTTAGTGTTCCATACCTGTCATCTTGCTAAAATATAGCTACAGAATGAACATAGCTGTGGTGTTTAATGCCCTCCTCGTGTCTGTCCTTGCAGCAGTGCTGTGGAAATACATCAAATTGCGGGAATACGTCTTTGTAATTGAAGAAGAGCTTGTTCTCACCCGTCAGTCCCAAGAGCTGTCCCAAGTCCAGATAGATTACCATGCAGCGCTCCGGGCACTGGTGGAGGAGGGCACCAGGATGGTGTGCACAGGTAGGATGCACACTGATCGCGTTTGCCGATTCGAGTCTCTGTGTTATTCTACTGAAGCAGAGGAGTTTGTCTTTTTCCATAGCAACTCTTCAGTTATGCTGCCCAGTTTGGGTTCAAGGCGGTTTCAGCCTGCCCTCCTGGATCTCTCTTCAGTGGAGGACCACAACACCCAGTACTTTAATTTTGTAGAGCTACCTGTTGCTGCATTAAAATTCATGCCCAAACCAGTCTTTGTGCCGGATGTTGCACTAATCATGAATCGATTTAACCCTGACAATTTGATGCATGTTTTTCATGATGACCTCATCCCCATCTTCTACACCATGCAGCAATTCCCAGACTTGGACTTGGAGTCGCGGCTATTCTTCATGGAAGGTTGGAATGAAGGTTTGCATTTTGACCTTTACAAGACCCTAACCAACAAGCAACCTCTCTTGAAAGAGCAGCTTAAGACATTGGGGAGGCTTCTTTGCTTTACCAAATCTTATGTAGGATTGTCTAAAATAACAACGTGGTACCAGTATGGCTTTGTTCAGCCTCAAGGACCAAAAGCTAATATATTGGTCTCTGGAAATGAGATTAGACAGTTCACAAAATTCATGATGGAAAAGTTAAATGTGTCTTTGGAAGAAAGCTTTGGTGAGGAGTATATTGTATTATTCAGTCGCACAATCAACAGGCTCATTCTGAATGAGGCTGAACTAATTCTAGCACTCGCACAAGAGTTTCAGATGAAAACTATCACAGCTTCACTTGAAGATCATTCATTTGTTGATATTATACGCCTCATCAGCAATGCATCTATGCTAGTCAGCATGCACGGTGCACAGCTAGTTATGTCTTTATTCCTCCCAAGAGGTGCCACAGTAGTGGAGCTATTTCCTTATGCTGTAAACCCTGAACATTATACCCCTTACAAAACATTAGCCACTTTGCCAGGCATGGATCTCCAGTATGTTGCCTGGCAGAATATTGAGGAGATCAACACAGTTACTTATCCTGACAGACATTGGGACCAAGGAGGAATCAGCCACTTGGACAAAATGGAACAGGAACGCATAATGCAAAGCAGAGAAGTTCCACGACATCTCTGCTGCCGGAATCCTGAGTGGCTTTTTCGAATATACCAGGACACAAAGGTGGACATCTCTTCACTAATTCAACTTATCAGGCAAATGGTGAAATCAAAACCTGGTTCCAAGAAACAAAAGTGGATGAATGGCCTATATCCAGGCAAAGTAAGGGAAGCTAAATGTCAGGCCTCTGTACAGGGCACTAATGAGGCTAAGCTATCTGTGTCTTGGCAGATCCCCTGGAATCTTAAATATTTGAAAGTCAGAGATGTGAAATATGAAGTGTGGATACAGGAGCAAGGTGAAAATACTTATATGCCTTACATCTTGTCACATCAAAATCACACTTTTTCAGAAAACATTAAACCATTTGCCACCTATTTGGTGTGGATTCGTTGTATCTTCAATAAAAATCTCCTTGGACCTTTTGCAGATGTACTAATGTGTAGTACGTAATCTCTAGGTGAAATCTGTATTGCTCTCCCCCTTTAGGGTACCCATAACAGAGGGTTGAACCTCTTCTTCAGGACCCAAGCAGGCTGAAGAATAGAAGATCCTGTGCCTGTATTTTTAATACTGTCATGTAATAGAGTTTCTATAAGAAATAGTGGGTATTATCACGTCTTAAATAATGAATTCATGATTTTAATATGTGCTCTAAGATAATTACATTAAAATTGCATAGCGTGTTAGTGACTTATCCAGTATTGTGTAGTGAAAGCCTAGTGTAGAGAGAGCCCAGTATAGCCAGTTGTTAAGCTGTGATTTGTCACAAAAGCTGTTAAGGCCTCCTCCTCCTCTTCATGGCAAACCAACATTTTGATACTTATCTTAAAAATTCAAGTTCGTGATCAGTATTCGAAGTGATTTCATTATTACAGACCTTAACGCTATAAACAGTTTATTCAGGCCTGAGCTTTCAAGGGTAAGTCCACTTCGGCAAGTGCATCTGATGAAGTGAAAGGGGGACACTTGTCCTCAAAAGCTTATTTTTGCTATTACAGAATAGCACAGCTACCCTTCTCAAAGTTTTCTCCAGCATAGTAATTGATCAGCTCACCCTGTCGAATAGCATTGTCGGACTGATTGCACTATGATCAGCGTTACATAGTTTGGATATATTTGAAAGCATTAAAGGACTATTTATTTTTCAGGATTTTTTTAATACTCTGCTTCTGAACTTTGAAAAAGAAAAATCTATAGAACAGTTTCCTGAGTTGATAAAATGAGGCGTGAAGGTAGGATGGGTAGAATAGTAATATGTAAATTGTATATGTGGTAATTTTATGGTTCAGTTCATTCACAGCCCCTGCCTGCTTGCAGTCTTCTATGAAGTTGCAAATATATTTATGACACTTTATTAATAAAGTGCTTTTATTTATTTAAAACCTTGTAAAACTGCTGGGTATGATGAAGTGAAAAAAAAAATGCCAGTGATTTAAATGACAGAAATATGCAAACAGATGTTTATAGTTGTTATTAATTTAAGAAATAAATTTGGTTGCATTCTGTGCTGTAGTTTTATGGTACAGTGCTACTTTAACTTTGTTTCAGATTTCTGATGCGGTTATGAATCTCAGGAAAATGATGATACAATGAATCTAGTTTTATATCATGAATGCTTTTTCTTGAAAACCAGTTCATTGGATGACTGTATTTTATCTTAATCTGTGAGCAAAAGTAAGAAAAACAACCTTCCAAGACCTCGACCAAAATGATTTGAAACATCTGAATATATCACTATATGTTCCTCTGCATGTATAAACTATACATAGAAGCAACAAATCTTAGCACCTACATGTAGAGATGATGCATATAGGTACTAAATATCAGTGCTTATCCATATAGGGGATTATTTTAGAAGCCTTATTTGCAAGTTTCACATGGAAATGGTATTCATGTGGCAATAGTGATTCTTTAAAAAAAAAGAAAAAAGGGGGGGGGGGTATGGTTAGGGCTTAGAATGGCCGGGTCAAAAACCTACACCCATGTTCCCTATTTCATATAGGGAGTGACCAGAGTTGTCCACATTGAGACCTAAAGTGCCAAGGAGCAGCTGTATGTTTTTTTTTAAAAAGAATTAATTTTAGCCATCCCTTTGTAGGAGGGATTGTAAGGTTTATCCCATAATTTAATTTCTATTTGGAGGCAGAAATAAACAAAGATAGTGGCATCTTTATCTATGTAGGTTTGCAAAATGATCCTCATGCATGAGTAAATTACTGATTTTCTCTGTAGATGTTTCTCCTGTGTAGATTTGTGAAATGGTTCCTCCATATCTGTATAACACACACACATGCACTACTCCACTGTTTTAGAAAAGGCTCCATGTTTGGCAGAGCCTTTTCTAGAATTGTGCATAGGTGTTGGAAAGGGATGGGCCACATGGGCCCGGGCCCCACCAAAAATTGCATCATGGCAAGCAGCAGGCTATCCGCAGGGATCCCTTCCCTCAGGGGCAGAAGAAGAAAAGCCCCTTCCTGCCTACCTTCGGGAGATTGGTTCCTACCCCCCCTATTTCGGATAAATGTCCTAGATTTGCCTGCAAAAAATCTGGTAACCTTTCGTGTTACTGACATTAAGGTTACTGCTGGTTACTGTGCTTTAGTGAGCTGGCCTCTTGATTACTAAAGAGATGTTCGTCTCAACTTAAAAATAAAATATAATTGGAAGCAAATTGAATTCAGGACATAAGTATCTGTATCCTAGAGCAGGTTTCCCCAAATCTTTAATGAAAGATCCTAGACAGAATATTTCAAATAGTTGAGAAGAATGGGGTGTGGGCCCATTCTGAGGCTTACCTAGTCAGCTCTGTGATTTGAAATGGAGGGGAGGAAGGGGGCAGGTTTTGTGGAGGAATGATTTTATAATAAAACTCCTCTGAGGGATCCAAAAAGGCACCTATTTGAGCTTATTTTATAAAGGCAACACAGCCCTGCCAATGTGCTTATATAAAATAAAATCCTGAGACCCTATGGCATGCGTGTATGGTGGCACATGTATATGTACGCACTGCCTTGTCACGGTGCCTACTTGTGTGCATGTATACCATAGGTTAATTTTCTGAAAGCCATTTTCTGTGCGTAAAAGAACGGAGAATGAAACAGAATATTGTAATGCCTCTGTATTTGCACTATGATGCGGCCACACATTGGTTGTAATTCTGGTTGCCATATCTCAAAAAGGTATAGTGGAATTCAAAAAGTTACAGAGAAGGTTGACCAAACTATAAAAGGGATGGAGCAACTGTTTTATATTAGGAAAGGTTAAAGAGGTTAGGGCACTTCAGCTTGGAGAGTAGATAGCTGAGGCAATATAAAATAATGGTTTCTAGAAAATACTGAGTAGAGTGGAATGGATAAGTATGAATTAGTTGTTTACTCTTTCAAAAAGTACAAAGATTAGGGAACATGTCAGGAAGTACCAAGTACTTTATTTAAAATTGGAGAAAATATTTTTTCACTCAACACACAATTGAGCTCCGGAATTCATTGCTGGAGGATTTATTAAAAGTAGTGAGTGTAGCTGGGCTTTAAGGGAAATGTGGCTGGATTTAGCTCATACTTTTCACATAAGCTCAAGATGAGTTACTGACTTAGCTGAATGTATTTTCGTGTCCCCAAAGTTTGTACCTGAGTTGGTGGAGGTTTAAGTGACTTGCTGAAGATCACAGTGGCAGTGGAATTCGAACCTGGCTTCCCTTGTTCTCAGGGTCCACAAAGAGCAATCGCACTCGCAAGTAGAACAAATGGGCAGGAGCGAGGTGAAAGGAAACAGTTTTTATTGAAACAAACTCCAACACAGCCGTGTTTTGGCTGAATGCATTCTTCAGGGGTAAACTTCCAACATATAAAAACATAAATATTAATAGTCATTCATAAAATAATCATGGCCAGGTATATATGTTTGTGTAATAATAAATATATATGTTGAATGATGCTGAGAAGATCAAGAAAAGGTGGAAAGAATATACAGAGTCATTATATCATAAAGATCAAGTGGACCAACAGCCATTTCAACCTATACCTTACGATCACAATTGCTCTGATCCCACATGCCAGCAAGATTCTACTCAAGATCATTCAGCAGAGACTACAACCATACCTGGAACGAGAACTATACTGAAGTGGAAAGAGAGACATTATCACAGATGTGAGATGGATCCTTGAAAAGACAAAAAGAATACCAAAAGAATATCTATGTATGTTTTATTGACTACAGCAAGGCTTTTGACTGTGTAAACCATGAGAAACTCTGGGCCACATTAAGAAGCATGGGTATACCGGAACACCTGATCGTTCTCTTGCACAACCTTTACACTGATCAAGAAGCAACAGTTCAAATGGAACTAGGAGAAACAGAATTGTATAAAATAAGCAACGGTGTATGACAAAGCTGCATACTTTCCCTGTACCTCTTTAATTTATATGCAGAACAAATCAGAGAAGCAGGAGTGTATGAAGACAACAGAGGTGTGAAGATTCGTGGAAGACTCATCAACAACCTTCGCTATGCTGATGATACCATGTTACTGGCTGAAAGTAAAGACTATTTGAAACATTTGCTTCTTAAGATCAAGGAATTTAGTTTTAAAATGGGCCTGCACCTTAATGTTAAGAAGACAAGGATCCTGACAACTGGCAAAATGAATAAATTCATCGTTCATGGAGAAGAAATTGAAATAGTTGATCCAAATAGGTTAAAGTTGTCAACTATCAATAAGGAAGCTACAAGCAGTCAAGAAATCCGACGATGTACTGCTCTTGGCAGAATGGCTATGAAGGACCTAGACAAGATTCTCAAGAGCAGAGTTGTGTCTCTCCATACAAAGATTCAACTTGTTCAAGCCATGCTATTTTCAATAACAACATATGGATGTGAAAGTGGGACAGTAAAAAAGATAAACAGGAAGAAAACTGATGCTTTTGAATTATGGTACTGGTGACGAATATTGTGAATACCATGGACTGCCCGAAGAACAAACCATTCAGTACTAGAGGAGATCAAACCTAAGCTTTCTTTAGAAGCTCAGATGACAAGATTTTGACTTCCATACTTTGGATATATCATGCAAAGAGAGAGATCATTAGAGAAAGACATCATGCTTGGCAAGGTAGAAGGTCAACACAAAAGACTATGGCTAGCAATGAGATGGATCAATACAATAACAGCAGCTACGGGTACTAGTCTGTCAACAATGAGCTGCCTGACTGAAGACCGAATGCAATTTAGGACAACTATCCAGAAGGTCACCATGAGTTGACACTGACTCGATGGCACTTAACAACAGCCATCTCATTGCTAACATTCCTCTTTTGCGTTGACCTTCTATCTTGCCAAGCATGATGTCTTTCTCTAATGATCTTTTTCGCCTGACTGAAGACCAAACACAATTTAGGACAACTATCCAGAGGGTCGCCATGAGTCTACACAGGCTTGTTGGCACTTAACAACAACTATATAAATATATAAAAAATAACATTTAAAATGCAAATCAATAAATATAATGTACTTCAATTAAAGTACAGTAATACATGTAAATAAAGAATATAATGTCAAAATGCATTGGGACCTAAAATAGATATCAAACAAACTATTTGGATGCAGATAATAAAACAAGACAGAGAACTTGAGAACCATAGATAACTGTATATTACAGGGAAAAACTATACATGAAAACAGGTTGATAAAAGGTGACAGTAAAACCAATGGTAAAATATAGCTAATGAACTAATTATACATCAGACACAAGGGGGTAGAGAACAATCATTGCAAAACAAATATGTGTGTGTATATGTAGAACAAAAGAACAGATACCCCAGACTGGCAGAGTTTTTTCAGGTTTGAAAAAAACCCCCTTTCTTTATTTCCCCTATGTGTTTTGGCCTTACGGCCTTCTTCAGGGGGGTATTGTGAGGGTGCAAACCTCAAAAGAACAGAACAATAACAGTTAAAACAAATCAATGAGTTAATAAGCAATATAAAAATTAATATATAACAATTAAAATCAATAAAAGAATAGCTGGAAAGACATACCGCTAACATCAATAATCATAATAAATGACCACAAAGATAAAATACATGTATGTAAACCGTACTGTGAATCTATATGCAACTTAAACAGCATGACAACAGTTGCATATAGATTCACAGTACGCGTAGGGGAAATTAAAGAGGTTTTTTTTCAAACCTGAAAACTCTGCCAGTCTGGGTATCTGTTCTTTTGTTCTATAGTACTTTACATATACTTTGGTTGCTTTCTTGAGTCTGCTGTGTGTGTATGTATACATGAATATGTATATGTGTGTATATATGTGTATATGTATGTATGTATATATGTGTGTGTATATCTATATCTATCTATCTATATGTATGTATGGAGTATTTGTAAAATAAATGACACTCACTGCGGTTTAGAAACATAGACCATATAATCTTTTTCTGCTGTCATGTTTCTATCTAGCCTGCCCTTCCATATCGACTACAGTAGTCCCCTTTTATCTTTTAGAGCTCTATATTTGTCCCATGCTTTCTTGAATTCAGATACTGTCCTCTCTACAACCTCCACTGGGAGACTATTTCATGCATCTACCACTCTTTGCGTAAAGAAATATTTTTGCATATTACTTCTGAGTCTGTCCCCTCTTATCAGAGCTTGCTTTCAATCGAAAGAGGCTGTCTTGTGCATTTATGCCACGGAGGTATTTAAATGTCCTCTATCCTGCTTTTCCTCTAACGTTAAGATTAAGATTTTTTTTTTTTGTATTTATGCAATTTTACAATAATAATCAAGCAAAACGCTTGTACAGAAATAACAACTTGTACAACAGAACTTTATATACTAATAACAATATTACCACCAAAAGAACGTACAAGAGTATGATTAGTCCACAAATCTTTGGGGGATAGGAAGTATAAAGATAAGAGGACAGGTGGGTCCTCCCACTCATTAATAGGAAAACAAGAAATCATTTAATACCAAAATGAGGGCGGACGACGAAGCATCTTAACAATTGAGACTAATCACTGAGAAGGTGATATCACAGTATGAGAGCTAACAAATGCAGATAATTCCTCTGGTTGAAAAAACAAATATTTATGTTCATTAAAGTAAATTATACATTTACAGGGAAAACGAAGTAGAAATAAGGCACCCATCTGAACAATGGCCGGTCTTAATAGCAAAAAAGCTCAATGCCTTTTCTGGGTCTCTCTAGAGACATCAGGGAACACAGCAATCTTTCTACTTTAAAATAACGCTGAACGCTTCTTAAAGTACAACTTCAAAATCCAATCCCTATCTGATGGTAAAGCAAGGGTCACCAACAAAGTAGAAACTTTTAATTCTGCCTCTTTAGGTGATTGCAACAAGGCAGATACATTTAATATATCCATTTCTAAGGGACCTTCAAATTTTTTACCCTCTTTTTTACCCATAGGCAGAAAGTAAGCTTTCACAACCGGAGGAGTTAAGTCAGACGGTATTTTTTAAGGTCTCATGCATATATTGTTTAAACAATTCAACAGGAGAAACCCCCACAACCACATGAAAATTTAACAACCGGATATTAGACGCCCTCACAACATTTTCCAAATTTTCCAGTTTCATTCTCATAGCTATATTATCCTTAATGATAGAGTCAGACACTACAGAGACCTGAGTCACTTTCTGTTCTCCAGCCTGAAACTTCCCACGGAGATCAGCAAGTTCAGCCTGCATCCCACCAGAGAAGGACTCCAACTTTTCCAGACGCGATGTTTCCAGTTCCACATGCTGACACATAGCAGAAGATAACTGAAGAATCGCCTCCCAAATCGACTCTAGGGAAATCACCTTCGGGCGTTTCAAAAGAGTGCCTTTAGAAAATTCCTCCAGCAAAGGGAATTCCTGCACGTCTGCTCCCACAACTCGGTGACCAGCTACTTCCTCAACCTCCTTCACAGGCCTCGCAACTGAGGACTGGACGCCAGGACTCTCCTCGAGTGGAGCCCGCACCCGAGAGGCCGGTTCTCCACTTCTCGGTGGATCCGCCTTTCCTCGCACGGGAGGGGTCTCTGGAGTGCTGACACAATCGATTTGTGAAGATTAAGATTTTTAAGTCTGTCCCCGTATGCTTTATAACAAAAACCAGTAGCCATTTTAGTAGTCACCCTCTGCATCGCCTCCATCTTTGAAGGTATGACCTCCAGAATTGCACACAATATTCCAAATTTGAGGTCGCACCAGAGACTTATACAGAGGCACTTTTACCTCCTTTTTTGTACTGGCCATTCCTCTCCCTATGCACCTAAACGTTTGCTGTTGCCTTTTCTACCTGTTTAGCCAATTCTTTCTGATGATCTTAAATAACGTCCAGGTCCTGCTCTTCTTTCGTGGACAGAGGTAGCTTGCCCCCTTGGATTTTTGCAGCCCAAATGCATGACCCTGCATTTTTTTTTTTTTAGTGTTAAATCTCAGCTGCCAAATTCTTGACCATTCTTCAAGCATAGCTAGATCCCTTCTCATGTTATCTACTTCTTGGGTGTCTACTTTATTGAAGAGTTTGGTATCATCCTTAAAGCGGAAAACCTTCCCCGACAGCCCTTCTGCAATGTTAAAAAGAATTGAACCAAGGACAGATTCCTATGGCACATTACTGGTAACCCACCTCCTCAGAGTGAGCTCAGTTTACCTGTATCTTTTGTTGCCTCCCACTCAACCAATTTCTAACCCAGTCAGTCAGTTTGGGGTCCATCCCTAGGGTGCACACTTAGTTTATAAGTTGTCTGCGTAGAAAGATGTGAGCAAAGCCTTCAACACCAAAGTACACCACATCTATGGCTCTCCCTCTGTCCAACTCCCTGGTCGCCCATTCAAAGAAATCAATCAAATTTGTCTGACAAGACCTGCCTCTGGTAAAACCCATGCTGCCTCAGATCCTGCAATCCATTGGACTCCAGAAACCTTGCTATCCTGTTTTTAGCAGCGTTTCCAATAATTTACTCACCACAGCCTTTAGTTCTCAACCTCATTCTTACTTCTGCTTTTGTTTAAAGGGACCACTTGTGCTGTTCTCCAGTCCTCTGTGACCACTTCAGACTCTAAGGAAGCATTGAAAAGGTCAGTCAGTGGAGCTGCTAGAATGTCCCCAAGTTCCTTCATTATTCTTGCATGTATCCCATCTTTTCCCAGTGCTTTGCTTTCTGTTTAGCTAGTTCCTCAGGAGCACAGTCTTCTGAAAATCATTCAAGATGCCCTTCACTTCTTTTCCTATTTGTGGGTGTTTTCTGAGGTCTTGCTCCTGGCCCTTTATCTGTGAACACAGAACAGAAATATTTGTTAAGCATTTGCTTTATCCTTATTAGCTTCTACATATTCCTCCCCTTCATCCTTTAGTTTCACAATACCACTTTTGCATGTCCTCCTCTCAATAACAAAACATTTTTCAGATTTGTTATTTTCCCCATTTTATTGCATTGGCTATTTCTTCTTTTTTTGTGTATCTTTGCTTTCCTGACTACATTCCTAGCTTCTCTGTTTGTTTTTCTAAATACTGATGCTTGTCTTCCTTTCTCTGTGATCTTTTGTATTTTATGAACGTTAGGTATCTAAAAAAAGTTGAAGAAAAAGTGGCTCTTTTGAGAACAATAATGGCTTCCTTTTATGTTTATTTACCTTTCTAACAAAATGGTTTGTTCACCTTAAATATCCCTTTTCAGTTTTCTCCATTGCTTTTCTACATCCACAGCTGTTCCCATCCCGCTAACGACTCCTTAAGGTATTGTGCTATCTTGGCGAAGTTAGTTTTCCTGAAGTCTAAGGCCCTCACTTTTGAATGGACTTTATCAGCCCTAGTCCTGATACTGAATACATCATCTGGTGATCACTGGATGCGAGATGATCTCCCACTTTGACATCAGAAACACTTTCCCCCCCATTGGTAAGCACCAAATCTGGGATTTATTTGAGTTTTATCCTGTCCTCTCAAACTGCTCAGGGTAAGTTACAAATTACATACATAAATAATAACAAATAGTATAGCACAGACTGACAGTACCTCATCCTAACATATAATATCTAGTCTTCATAAAGTTTAAAAAAAAGGAAAAAAAAAAGGGCAATTGCTTTCCAAAATCCTCCAATGTCCATTATGTCTTAGGAAAAAGGTATGTTTTATTGCCGTTTGAAAATACAGCATTGTCCATAGAATGGTAAAACTTTTGGCATTCTGTTTCACAGTAAAGCATGAATAAGCATTACAACATCCCCATTCAAGATGAAAATGTTTGCAAGAAAGAACCACTAGCAAACAATCTGATTTGAGATCTCAAAGTAGGGTCCTGGGGTATACTTCTGCAATTTAAGTACAACATAAGCTGGAAATTGACCATGAAAATATTTAAAAGCCAAAACGGGCCTTTTAAAGATACAGCACTTCTCAAGTGGTAATCAAGGAAGTAAATTTAAATAAGGAGGAACATGATCTTTAGATTTCAAATCAAAAATAAACCTCACAGAGGCAGTCTGTAGCCATTTTAATGGCTTTTTTGATTTTGCAGCTCATAAAATAGAGTTATAATAATCAAGTCTTGATGTTATAAATGCATATACAAGTTTTAATGTCTCAGATTGTGAAAAAAATTGACAACTCTTATATAATTATTTCAAATCATAGAAACAGGTCTTAACAGTTTGGGATACCTGACCATCAAGAGAGATCGCTATCCATAAAAATTCCCAAACCGCGAACCTAATTCTTAATCTGAAGCTCTGCTCTACTCCTAAAAAACCTTTGGGGTAGGGGAGGAGCTGTTACAATGAGTCCACAATACTTCAATTTTTGAAGTATTAATCTGTAGCTTATTCTGTACCATCCATTGTTTTAATCATATTCAAAAAGGACACCAATCTAGAAATTCCAGAAGCTCAATCTGTGCCCAGGGGGACATAAAGTTGAATATCATCAGCATAAGAATGTACCTGAACCCCTTGGGCAGAAATTGCATCAATTACAGGTTTGATTATAGATGTTAAAATGAAGAGGTATGGCCCTTCACGTGTGGGTGAAGGGGCCATACTGGATTTGGTAGACTGAATCCATTGGGTAATATATGGATCTTGGAAGTAAAGACATTAGGGAAATGGGAAAGCTATTAGTACTAGCGTGTGAGCTAGGAGAATAAATGTGTACTGGGCTCCTACTTGAACCCTTGCATAAAGTCTGTGCAATCCCTGAAATAGCCTTATTAAATGTTGGATTACAATGTAAACATTCAAATCCTTACAACAAGAAAATTATACAGAGTCACCAGAGATACAGTAAGTGATAAAAATGGGAATAAAAAATAGAAATAAATTACTTGCCTTGGCCCAGTCTCATCAAGGGTAAAAAAACAAGGCTGCAAAGTGACTGCTGGCAGGTAAAACAGCTTGCTCAGTTTTCAGAGTTTTCATCCACGCCCTTTACGGAGAGGTCTCCCTTTCGGGCAGTTTTTATGCTTGCGTCGAATTTGTTGATCTCTGGCAGATTTTAAGTTTCAAGCAGCGGATTTGCGGAGTCGTCTTTATAATCGAGGTTATCCGGTTACAGTTATTAACCAAGCATATCGTCGAGCTCTGCATGTACACAGAGAATGGATATTGGGGGACTTGCGGTCAAATACTCTTGATACGTCTTTACAATCTGTGGTTGGCATTTTACCATATATGACGTCGAGTGTGACTATAGTATCTATTCTTAAGAAACACTGGTCCATTTTATCTTTACATTCCTGTTTCCAAAATCCTCTCATGGTGGCCTTTACTCGTGGCGCTAATTTGGGGGACTTACTGGTTCGAACAGCGACTGAGGAGGACAGATATTCTGTCCCTTCTTTATCACATCAAGGACATACTATTTGTGGAAGTTGCCTACATTGTGCTACTTCAATGATGGGGTTAACCTGGCTACACCCTTCAACTGGCCAAATGATTAAACGACGGTGGGAGACTGACTGCACATCATCTTTTGTGGTTTATATCATACAATGTTCATGTCCCCTGGTGTATGTCGGCCGGACAACTCGGATGGCTAAGACACGGTTGAATGAACATGCATCACGGCTGAGGTGTAAAATTGAAACAGCCCCGATTGTAGGTCACTGCTTACAATATGATCATGCTTTTTCAGATCTACATTGGTCTATTATTGACCATGTTCCCCCTGATCCCAGGGGAGGAGATCGGGTGGGCAAGCTTCAATTTTGTGAGCAACGGTGGATTTATCGACTTAAAACAGTACATCCTCTGGGTCTCAATAAGGAAATTGAGTGGTCCAGTCTCATTTGAGGTTAGCCAATTGGAATTGGGATTCCCTTTCACAGTGGGATACCCCCTTTTTTCCTATTGGCTGAGGTTCTGATTGAAAGCTATGTAATAGCCAATTGCAAACAAGTTTTAGCCCTTTAAAGGAATCAGCTGTTGAGTGATTCACAGCGTTTAGTGACGGTTAAAAAAGCTTGCGGTTGGGAAAACCTGGAAGACAGCATTTGTGATATTGGAGATCTATCTCTGTTGACACTTGATACAGGGGCACCCGTCCCGAAACGTGCACGTCGTGCGAGGAGATTAACTGCTGTTTATCTTCTACTTGATTTTGAAGAGACTGACTGCAAGAAGATATAGTTTTGCTAAGCTAAGTACCTCTAACTTTTAAAAGTTTAATTAAAAAGGACACAACTGAAAGGAAGGCATGAAATGTAAAGTGTATGCCTTTTTCGGTAGTATCCGACAAAAATATAAGTGTTACTTTTTGGGGGTTTTTTGGTGATTTTTGTCTGCTTGCTGGTTATTTATCACCGAATTGGGTTTATTTTTGGTTTGGCAGGTAAAGGATGCCATTTAAAGAATACTTTGGTGCTAAAATATAATAGAGCGTTGCTCGGCAATGGGAAGCGCTCTGCAGCAGGCTGCCTTGGTGTTTGGTAAAAGCAAATCAAAAAGCCATGTAAATCCAGAAATTTTAAAAAAATAAAGCAAATTGCAGGGCACTTGAACTGCATCAAGTGTAGAGCCGCCAGTTGAAATGCAGATAATGCAGCATAAAAACAAAAAGAAGCTAATAATTATTGTGCAGCATAATATAGGGAACCAAAATATAATGCGATCGAGCAGGCAGCAATCAAAAATTGTGGAGTAACTATTTAAACAAACAGCTCGTGGGAAGTGAAGGACAACCATAGTCACTTTGGAGCAGCAGCTTCAAAAACATTCGATATGTAAATAGAAACAGAGGCTCATATTAGGAGCATATAAAGAAGGGGTATAAAATCAATTAAAAGCAATAGTAAAACTGATTAAAAGAGGGGGGGAAGAGCTGAATGTCTGGCTAACCTAGGGTAACTATCCAAACTCTGTAGAGGGTCAAGAATGGATAATGGGGGAAGACATGACCTAATGTACTAAAACCTATACCTGAATGTGAATACAGTGGACATGAGTGTACTACATGATGTCAGTAGTAGATAAATAATAAACGATAAAAGATAAAATCAAAAGTAAAAAAACAATAAAAGTTAAAATCAAAAACTAAAATAAGGGGGTATGGGAGGGGAAGTAAAACCAGTATAAAAAAAAAGATAAAACCCATCCAAATGAAACAGGGGGAACATTATGGGCCCGACATTCAAAGACATTCAACGGTTTATAGACCTGTAAACCATGTAAGTGCTGCTGACTATACCCTACTAATGCTGCTACATGCCCCGATGCTAAACACTTAGCATCGGGGCATGTTGTGTGCATTCCGAGGTGTGTCATGGGCTGCAATAATCACTAACTGGGCTCAATATCGCCGCTGCCCGTTTAGCTTCTGTGGCTGTGGAGGTTGTGCGGTGACCCTGGATATTCAAGTTCAGGGCTACGTATGACCCCAGCATTGAATATCTGGGTTTAGTGTTCAGCACCGACGGCTAGGTGCTGTACTCGTGCCTAGCTGCTGGTGCTGAATATTGGGCCCTATAAAACCAACATACAAAGGGGTAAAAAAAAAGGAGAATACTAAAATAGATGATAAAAAGCAGGTAAGAAAAAAAAAGATAAGGGTGGGAGGAAAGGAGACGGAAGTGACTGAAAACTAAAATCGGCCAAAAACACACCAGATAACAAAATGTTAAAACCATCCAATAAAATGGGAACAATGATAAAATGAAAATTAGAAAAAGTGCGATCTTTGTCCATATTTAAACCATGAAGTGTCAAGGAGACCAGGTTAAAAATGTATTTCTGTTCCAATCATAACACAACTTTTTCTCGTATGTTGCTTCCTCTCCAGTGGTGCCTCGCTACTTTGAGCACAACAGATATTAGGTCAAAGTTTTTAGAAATCTAGTGGGCCACAAGAGGCTTGTTGTCAATTTTCCTCTTGAGGCAACGTCTGTGTTCTATCATATGAATGCATATGCTACGTTTAGTCTTCCCTACATACAGTAAATTTACAGGGGCAAACAACCGCATAAATAATGTGGTCTGATTCGCAATTGGAAAAATCTGTTAGAAAAAACATTTTATTGGAGGTGAGATGTAGAAAAAAGTAATTTTGTGATCAAAGCATGACTGCAGATAGAACAATATCTATGCCTGTAATATCCAACAGCCTTAGGTGTGGCCCGTGGTACAGTGTAGAAGGACCAAGCAGATTGCACAGGTTAGTGTTTCGTTTATGGACCACCGTGATCTGAGTAGTGCTGAGGAGAAGAGATAGTGGAGAGAATGTGACATTTTTATTTCAAAATTCTGGTAATGTCATTTGACAGATTTGAGAAGGTAAGGGGACAAACAAGCTTGTTGATCATAGTACGTCTGGAGCCCTGTAAAAGTTCAGAGTGATCAGATGTCAACTCGCTTATAAGCCCAACTAATGCAGTCAGAGGGATAATCCCTTTCTTGAAAACATCTGTTCACGTCCCTTGCATGTATCTCAAAATCCTGCTCCGAGGAACAAATCTTTCTCACTTTTGAAACTGACTGACAGGTAAATTGCATTTAAGAGAACGAGTGTGATAGCTATCAAAATGTACAAAATGCTTTCTGTATAGGTCAGTAGTAAATCCAACTTCACCCTTCTTAACCAAATATCCAAATAAGGTACTTGGAACCTACTGAGTGATTATTGGAACTGTAAATTAGGATCAAGTGACTTGATCCAAGAGAAAAATTATGAAGGCAAACATCCTCTCCCTCCCAAACCATCAGGACATCATCTATGTACCTTTTTCCAGAGCTTGATATTGGTACTGAACGGATGTTTAGTCAATTTTTTTTCTCAAAATTCATCACGTAAATGTTAGCCCCATCTGTGGCCAAAGCTGACCCCCATAGCTACTTCCTTGATTTGTTTATAAAAACAAATTCTCTGAAAAAAAAAATTCTGTTAATGCCAGCGTGGTCAGCTGCATCAAAAATCCAGTTGGATTCCTTCTATGAACTTCCCTGTCGAGAAGGACATCTTCAAGTATGTCTAGAGCTGCTTGTTGTGATACATTGGTATAAAGGGATACAATGTCTATGGTCATGAGGGTCAGTCATACATGATATCCAGAACAATCGTCCAATATTTTGTATTATATGAGATGAATCTCTCAAATAAAATGAAACTTGGGACACAAAGGGTCTAGGAAAAACGTCCAGAAATTTGGATATTGGTTCAAATAAGGACCCTATGGTGGCAATAAGATGGCCAGGTGTGTCAACCAAGGTTTTTATGTATTTTGGTTAAAACAGAGATTGTCAGAGTAACCGGATGGGAAACCCTAAGGAAATCCATATTTTTTTCTGATGAGTTATCCTGCATCTGGTCCAATTTGAATCAAGGAGTCAAGACTAGTTTTAAGTGGCGGAGTGGGGGTCCTCCATCTAATCTTTCATAAAAATGTATATCTTTGAGCTGTCTGGAGACTTCCCTTATGTGATCTTTTGTATTCATAAGCACTAGTGTGCCTTCCTTATCAGCAGGCTTAATCACGGTGTTTTGGATTGTTCCTTAATGCCCTGAGTTACTGCTTTTCTGCCTTAGTAATGTTAAAGTACACAGTGGCCTTTTGGTGTACAGATATTCTACCCTCTTGAGAACTGCTTTCTTGAAGGTTTCCAAAATAGGATTACTTGTGTTGGGGGGAACCCAACTGGAAGATTTTATAACCACTGAGATATCTGCAGGTGAACCTCCCTTCTGTGCAAAATGTCAATGATCTTCAGTTTCCTGAAAAATTTGTAAAGGTCTACATATGTACTGAAGGGGTCATGTTGGTGGAGGGAATGAAAGACAAGCCCTTGTTAAGTACTTGTATTTCCCATATCACTCAGCTTATAGTCAGATTATCATACCATGATTAGATAATGGTTTGATTTAATCTCCTGGTGGTTCCTCCTCTCCCCCTTCCTCTTGCTGGATAGTAGGAATTGTGGAATTCTAGAGTCCTCTGGTATCTCATCTTCTATCCCTGACCCCCCACCTTTCCACAACTGATCCACATGAAAACCCTGACTGGAACCAGGGGGGAGCTTTCAATCCGATCATCCTCATTGGCTGCGACCTCTTTTATTAACTTGCTCTAGGCATGAATCGTCCAGTGTTTGGGGTGTTCTTACCTTAGGGGTCTGTCTCCTCTCAGAAAAGTTAATCTTGCATCAAGAGAATTCATCCTAGGATTAATATGCTTACTATGCCAAGGATAGGACCCCTTCCTATAGTCCTCTTTGTCCCTACGATATTTTTCAAGTTTTTTTTATTTTTTTTTTGTCTTTTAATAAGCCTCTCTTATTCTATAAGGTTTCTATCCAAATCATTTTTTAAGCATCTCATGAGGAGAGTTGCTGTTTTTGAGAGAATCTAGTTCCTTTCTTCTATCTTGCGTCTGGTAAGTATTAAGCAGCAGGCTCATTAGATCCAACAAACATGTGTTTGAAATTGCAGTCTAGTTTTTAATAAAAGCCTCATCTGTTACATTCAGCTAGGCAGTATTTTCCTATCCCCAAAGGTCGGTGGAGGGTTAAGTGACTTGTCAAAGATCACAGAGAGTGGCAGTGGACTTTGAACCTGGTTTCCCTTGTTCTCAGTCCTTTTCTCTAACCATTAGGCTCTGAAAATATTTCTTTGCAGAAAGAGTGGTGGATGCATAGAACAGCTTCTCAATGGGGATTAAAACAGTGATAGACAGGAAAGCCTTGGACGAGTGCAGAGACTCCTTAATTTCACAGAAATGATGGGAAACCAGATCAACAGGGGCTATAACACTGTAAAAGGAAACAGGATGCTGAGCAAACTAAGAGGCTAGTTACTAAGATGCAGTAAAACTTCTAATTGTACCACCACTCTCATGTGGCCATACACCTTAGCATGGCCACATCAGAGCCATGGTGGAAAGAGCTATGTGGTTTTCAAAGTATACGTCCTTGATGCAGCATATGGTGAAATGTACAGTAGGGTTTGGACACCGTTTTGAAAGGGAAGTATCTTAATATGGTGTTGTCTTAAGGGGAGATGTGAACAAAAATAGAGTATTTAATATATGATGCTTCAATTAGTTTGGTTATATCAATGGCATAGCCAGGACTGGATTTTTCTTCTTTTATTAGGGCCTGTGATTAATATGGGTAGGCACAAAGTAGTGTGAATGTTGACACCACCTCCAATTCTCCTCTCATTTGACTATACTGCTGCCATTGACTGCATGGGTCTGATGCCAAAGTGAAGAGGCCATAGCCCACCCAGATCCACCCTTGGCTATGCCCCTGATTTACAGGGTGTTATACTGTGAGTGGAGGAGTAACCTAGTGGTTAGAGCAACAGCTTAGTACCCACGAGATCTGGGTTCGATTCCCACTGGCATTCCTTGTAACCTAGGGCAAGTTGCTTTTCCAGGCCTTTTCTTCCGAGGCAATGGAGGGTAATTTATTCCTGGTCATATCTTGCCAAGGAAGCCCAGGGGCTGCTGGTTCACCAGGAGTCAGCATTGACTTGATGGCATTTAAGAATAAAAAATACTGTAATTAGTTATAAGCATCTAAGTGACGTCTATTTTAAACAGCAGCCTCACAAACTGTATTAGATATGTTTTACTTCAGCAAGAATAGCTATCAGTGAGGATGTGTGCATGTAGGGCCACATGGCAAAACACAGGAGGCAGAGATGTTCTTGATGTTGCCATAGTGAGGATGGACAGTGGAAAAGGAGCCTGGGTGCAGTACTACTACTGGGGGAAAGAGGATGAATTCAAAACCTTCCCCAGGTCTCACATTCACCTATCCCTGAGGCTGCCTCTGTTCTCACCCTCTTTTCAGCCCTGGCTGTAAAAGATGGAGCAGTTTGGCCAGTCCTCCACGGTTAGGGCCCTGAAGGCACCAACCATTACCCCATGGCTAGAATGCTACCTTTCTGTATTCAGCTCCATGTATCTGTCTGTAGGGTTTGGATGAGGAAAGGGGGGTAGACACTGGTACTTGGGCATAAAGCTGCAGTAGGCGATGTCTGCTCCACAAATAACCTGCAGCCACTTGGAAGGTGAGGTAACGACAGCCCAGGATCTAGAGAGAGAGAGAGCACTTCCACTGCAACTTCACTCTTACCCAGATCAGATGTTGCCCCTCCCTCTACCCATCAGCTGTAGATGCTGTTGCAGAAGAAGGGAAGCACGATTGTATTCTACTGCTTCAGCAGGTCATGCCGCACTTGCCACAAAGTTGGTCACTCCTGACTTCTATACATCTTCCTCCCCCCCCCCCCTGTGGAGGAGTAGCCTAGTGGCTAGAGCAGTGGCTTAGTGACCAAGAGACCAGGGTTTGATTTCCCACTGGCATTCCTTGCGGCCATGGCAAGTCACTTTACCCATCATTGCCTCAGGAGAAAGGCCTAGCGATCAACATCAGTTGCAGCTTGCCAAGAAAACGTAGAACATTGATTCAACGGCACTAAAGGAAGCAAACCAAAACCCCTGTACCATCCACACTGCCAACTGAGGAAGGAGAAACCATATTGTGTCACACCAAGGGTGTAATTTTTTTAAAATAAATTTCTGTACATAAAACATGTTTATGTACAGAAATGGCTTTTTAAAAAATTGAGCAATAAAGCGTGCATGTAAACATGATGGCCTTCCCAATCCCATCTCCAGAATGTCTTTGCTTAGTTTGGGTAAACTGGTTTGCTGACAGGCTGTATAAGTGTAAGTTTATGCCCATAGAGTTTGAACATATGAGCATAAATTTACACACTTGTAGCCTGTCAACAAAGCAGTTTACCCAAACTAAGCAGAGGCATTCTGGAGATGGGATTGCGAAGGTCATAGTGTTTACATGCACACTTTATAAAAGATGCATGTGAAATAAATTGGGAAATTTGTGTGGTCTAAACGGCAGATGTAAGTGTGTGCTGGTACTTTCCTTAGAGTAGCTTTCAAATGAAAATATGCCTATTATAAAATTATTGTCCCGGTGTGCATTTTCTAACTTGTATTGTTGTTGCGGTCATATATTTATCCTAATTAAATGCATTGTGAATGGATTGTGTGTTTATAAAAACACCAAGAGAGTACAAAAATAAAATTATTACCAAAAATAAATGAGCTGAACAATTTTGTTATGGCATCTTTATTAATGATACATTGTTTATATTTTATTTTATTTTATTGTCTATTCATAAAGAATTACAAAACAAAATCAAGGAAACAATTGTTGATGAAAAGCAGTGGTCCAATAAAAACAAATGTATCATCAAGAATGAAAATCACAGGAATCCTAATAGCCCACAAATACAGGAGAGGTCTACTAAGCACAGCAACAGAGCTCAGAGGAAAATTAGTTAGCTGGTCAAACATACAAAACTTTGGGGTATGTTTACTAAACGGTGCTAACGTCGCAGCTGCAATGTTATCGCGCGATGGTGACAATCTCCAGGAACAAGCAGGAATGTAGTCTTCACATATGGGTATCGTCAGTACCAACAGAGCCTGTGTGGGAACGCTTCCCAGCGTCCAATAGGAAAGCTTTTGGGTGCATCCCACAGTGCCTGCATGCTGCCTTCCCACCTTTCCCAACTGTCCCTCTCCAGTTCTTCACCTTTAGAATCAGCTGTTATCTGTGCTGATTGAGCAGGGCAAGACTGATTGCTCCACTACACACAGTTGGTGACTGTTTTTAAAAGTAAGCAATATCGGATGCGCCCGCACCTGGCGGGCCTATGCCTGAGTGCCTCGCTAGAGGGCCCTTTGGCATGGTCCTTAGGCGCGGGACAATTTGGCGCGATATCGGAAGCTGTAACTGACTTGAATAACCCTCTGGAAACCTCAGGGTAAGCCATTAAAATAATATCTTTTACATAACATATTCGGCTTTCCTTTGTACTGGAACTTAAATAATCCACAATCTCCTGTATCTAAAGAACCCACAGTAAGAATATAAACCACAATAATATCCTCCACTCAAAGTCTTAATAGTTACTAACAAGTAATCTACAGAAAATAATCTGTCTTGATAACTTTGTACTTTAAATAGTTTTGATAGCTGCAAACATGCATACAATTTACCAATTCATTCTTCTATATTTTAGTATGGTATTCCTCACCCAACAGACTCTACCCAACAATTTAATACCAAACCCTTTAATGCCTATGCACGTGAGTAGTAATAACCTCAATAAACAGAAACTCTATAGAAATAAAAACAAAAGACCAACCAAGATTTCTTTCCCCCCATCCAAACCTACCAAAAATAATCCAACTCTTAATTCCCCCATTTGTTTTGTACTAATTTAATGCAAGATCTGTAAAAAAAAACCAAGCTAAACACTATATATGATTACATCATAGACCAGAAAATTGATATTATGTGCATAACGGAGACTTGGTTAAAAGATACAGACCAGGTTATTATCAATCAAATTACTCCTCATGACTTTGAAGCGTTTACTTGTCATAGAGAGCACAAAAGAGGTGGTGGAATTCTTCTAATCCTTGCACGTAAAACTTTCAAATTTAAAACTGTTATAATCATCTGATACAAATTCAATGGTGATATCTAATCACCATCTCAGTATTTGTCTTGCTTACAAGACCACCCAATGCCACAAAAGATCAACTGTCAGCAATCCTTGAATTAATTTGTTCACACAGCTTGCCCCGTAAACCATTAATTGCTTTGGGTGACTTCAATTTAAGTTCCTTATCGCCTAAGGAATCTAAAGCCTTCCTAAAAGCTTTGGACTTTTTAGATTACACAGGTCTGCAAAAAAATTTTTTTTCGAGAGCTATTTTGGTTATTCCACGTAATCTTTGTTTTTTGGTGCACTAGCCTAGTCGTTGGGGCAAGGTACTTCAGGCCGGAAGGTCGGTGGTTCAAATCTCACTAGAGGACAGGAACCTTGGGCCGGAAGGACTGGGGTTTCTAGTCCCATAGGTGCTCCTTGTGGTCTTGGGCAAGCCACTTAACCCTCCATAGCCCATGTTCTCTGTAAAATAGTTATCTCCAAGTTATAATGCCCTGTTCAATGTAATTTCAGTTTGTTCAATGTAAACCGCACTGATGCAGAATAGCGCGGTATATAAGAGAATGTAAATAAATAAATAAATTTTGTCATAGGACATCACGTTTCCTGACAATTTAGGTAACTATGTTAACTAAGGTAATACCTCAAAATAAATGGAAATAGACTTATAAAATTAAAGTCTTATTACAATATTTTCATGAAAATCCTTTTTTGAACTGAAATGAGCTCACCTACACACACTAAACACGATTCTTCTTCCTTGTGAGGCTCCTCTTGGTGCATTTACGCTTGTGAGTAGCATCTGGAATGTCTCTCTGAAGTATCCAACAGTAGTCTGCCATCATTGTAATGCTCCATTTTCCCTGGTATCTCCTTTCCATCTCTTTAATGTCTTGGTGGAATCGTTCACCTTGTTCCTCACTCACAGCTCCCAAATTTTCAGCAAAGTAGTCAAGGTGGGACTGGAGGAAATGCACTTTCAAACTCATCAGGCAACCTAAAGCTTGAAATGCTTTCAGCAGTCGTCCGATGATCTTTTTGTAGTGAGGATCTTTGTTATTGCCTAAAACATTCTGTATGACTTCTTTAAATGCAATCCACCCTTCTTTTTGAGGATCCGTCATGGTATTGACAAACTCTTGATCAACTATAAGCCTTCTAATGTCTGGTCCGACGAACACACCTTCCTTCAATTTTGCCTCCGACAGGCCTGGAAACTTGGTGACCAAGTATTTGAAGCATTCTCCATCTCTTGGAAGTGATTTTACGAATTGCTTCATCAATCCCAATTTTATGTGGAGAGGTGGTAGAAGAACTTTATGGGAAGGTACCAAAGTTTCTCGGAGGATATTTTTTTCACCGACTGTTAGCACTCTCGGCTGCCAACTTTTCTTGGTCCAGTGATTTTGTCGGTCTCGACTGTCCCATAGACACAGAAAATAAGGATATTTGATATACCCAGCTTGTTGCCCGAGCAGCATGCACAAGACCTTCAAGTCTCCACACACTTGCCAACCATGGTCTTCATATTTAAGTTTACGAAGAACCAATTCCAAGTTCTCGTAGGTTTCCTTCAAGTGTACGGAATGACCTACAGGTATGGAAGCGTAAAAACCGTTGTGGAGTAAAACTGCTTTGAGACTTCTTTTTGAAGAATCTATAAAAAGACGCCATTGCTCTGAATCATATTGGATTTTAAATTGACCCATCAGACCTTCGACATCGATGCAATAAACCAACTTGTTTTCCTGGGCGAAGTAAGGAACGAACTCCTTTTCACAATGTCTGAACCATGAAGATCAAACAAACAAATATAGGACTTCTTAAGAGTGAATTGCTTGCTAACTTAACTAAAATATACTTCACCCATGTGTTATTTAACCTTTAGATTTTTTCCATTCATTCATTCACGGCCTTAATGCGGTCTCAGATAAACGGCAAGTTTTTTAGCTTTTGCCAGCCACTTGCTTTCACACTTCTTTTTGGGTCAATATCTTATACCCAAACTAGTGCACGTTTAACATCAATGACCACGGCCTATTTTCATATCTTATAACTTAATATTGCTCATAATGTTAAATTTTTTTATACATAATTTTCTCAACGGGTTGATTTCTATCATACCCTTTTAAGTTAAAACAAAATGGCGTATGTTGGTCTACTTAGCTTGTGTAGAACCGTTGTAGCCAATGTCCCTTGTTTTTCTTATTTCTACCACAAAGGTTACTAAGACCCCGACGCCTCAATCTCCTCAGCGCTTTGGCGTTTCTCCGCTTGGGTTTATCAAGGGGGATGATGTCATTTCTTATATGGGACTGAAATCTTCAAAGCATGATATCCATTTAACTCTCTAAAAAATACAAAGCAATATTATTAATAAAAGTTGTCAAAGTAATTATTATGAATCTCACAGGCTCCTGTTATATATCATATCTTTAGCATAAGTTTACTGACCAACTTGCATCCTCGGTCAGTTTTCTCTGTCTCTCGAAATGATCTCAAAATGTTTTCAATGAAGACGCTTACACATGCGTGGTGAACAATCATTTAAATCCCTTTTACGCTGTTATCTGATTGGAGCCCGTTCACATACACGCTACCCAATCAATGTTAACATTTAAACCTTCAGGTTGTACTGTGTGGAGATGGTGAATCCACCATTGTTCGCGATATAATAATCGCTGTTCAGATGACTTCCCTTGAAAACCACATGAGACTAACTCAATGCCCCAGCATTTTAAAGATTCAAATTCATGGCCCATAATTAGGCAATGTTGAACTATCGGGGCTTCAAGCCGTTTACAATGTATTCTACTCCGATGTTCCTGCATACGTGTCTTCAATGTTCGAATTGTTTTCCCAACGTATAATAGGAAACAGGGGCAGCGAATGGCGTATACCACAGATTTTGATTCACAATTCGTCTCATGTCTCAGATAATATATTCTATCTTTATGAGTACGGTCTTTAGAAAACCGACACATAAAAATTCTCTCTTGCATTACCATAGTGCTCACCCCATGGGATTAAAGAACAGTTTACCAGTCTCACAGTTTCTCCGATATCGGAGAAATTGTTCTACTACAGCGGAGTATAAACATTCATCTAAATATTTAAAACGAAGTTTTCAAAGCAGAGGCTACCCTCAGAAAATAGTACAAACAGCTTATAGCAGGGCCCTTTATAATAATAGAGAGTTGCTGCTTAATTGTAAAGTGAAAGATAATACTGCTGTATCACTGGCCGTTCCGAATATTAATTTAGTCACAACATTTTCACCCATTAGTACAAAAATTCAAAAAATTATAAAGAAGAAGTACACACCAGTGTTAGCAACTATACCAGCGTTAAAAGAATCATCAATAAGATGTGTATGGAAGCGTAATCGGAGCCTTAAAGAATATTTATCACCAACAGTACTCAGACCATTGAATTGGAATTCTACAATCATGACCACGGGAAGGCATATGAAATGTGGACATTGTTCCATATGCAGCATTACTTTGGAGATTTCTCAATTTACTCATAAAGATAGAATATATTATCTGAGACATGAGACGAATTGTGAATCAAAATCTGTGGTATACGCCATTCGCTGCCCCTGTTTCCTATTATACGTTGGGAAAACAACTCGAACATTGAAGACACGTATGCAGGAACATCGGAGTAGAATACATTGTAAACGGCTTGAAGCCCCGATAGTTCAACATTGCCTAACTATGGGCCATGAATTTGAATCTTTAAAATGCTGGGACATTGAGTTAGTCTCATGTGGTTTTCAAGGGAAGTCATCTGAACAGCGATTATTATATCGCGAACAATGGTGGATTCACCATCTCCACACAGTACAACCTGAAGGTTTAAATGTTAACATTGATTGGAGCCCGTTCACATACACGCTACCCAATCAGATAACAGCGTAAAAGGGATTTAAATGATTGTTCACCACGCATGTGTAAGCGTCTTCATTGAAAACATTTTGAGATCATTCGAGAAAACTGACCGAGGATGCAAGTTGGTCAGTAAACTTATGCTAAAGATATGATATATAACAGGAGCCTGTGAGATTCATAATAATTACTTTGACAACTTTTAATAATATTGCTTTGTATTTTTTTAGAGAGTTAAATGGATATCATGCTTTGAAGATTTCAGTCCCATATAAGAAATGACATCATCCCCCCTTGATAAACCCAAGCGGAGAAAACGCCAAAGCGCTGAGGAGATTGAGGCGTCGGGGTCTTAGTAACCTTTGTGGTAGAAATAAGAAAAACAAGGGACATTGGCTACAACGGTTCTACACAAGCTAAGTAGACCAACATACGCCATTTTGTTTTAACTTAAAAGGGTATGATAGAAATCAACCCGTTGAGAAAATTATGTATAAAAAAAATTTAACATTATGAGCAATATTAAGTTATAAGATATGAAAATAGGCCGTGGTCATTGATGTTAAACGTGCACTAGTTTGGGTATAAGTTATTGACCCAAAAAGAAGTGTGAAAGCAAGTGGCTGGCAAAAGCTAAAAAACTTGCCGTTTATCTGAGACCGCATTAAGGCCGTGAATGAATGAATGGAAAAAATCTAAAGGTTAAATAACACATGGGTGAAGTATATTTTAGTTAAGTGAACCATGAAGATGACACTCCTGGCAACAATAAATTCCTGCTTTTCAGCCTTGATCCGAGTAACTCAGCGGCATCTTTGGGAAGATTCAAGTCTCTTACCAAATCATTCATCTCCTCCTGAGAAAACAGTTTTGGTCTTGTATCATCTTCAAAGTCAGAACTTGATTCGTCATCTGGTTCAGGTATGACTTCACCTTCATCGGAGCTAGGTTTCTCCAGGACCAAGCAGGAAGTCAGTCCTCACATATGGGTGACGTCGGCGCCGACGGAGCCCTCGCGGAGCAATTTTCCCCAGCTTTCAAAGAAAGCCTTTGGGAATTGCAGTGCGCATGCGCGGTCCCCTTCCCGCCCAAAGATGCCATCTTGGCCAGTCTTCTTTTTTCCGCGGAGCCCTACAGACGCTGTCTACAAGTCACCGCTGAAAAGTCGATTTTCTTTATTATTTTATTATTTTCTTCGGTTCGACGCCGGTCCCTTTTCCATCCGGCCTCGCGACGCCGGTTGCGAGGCCTCCCCTTCTTTTCATTTTTTTCTGTCCTTAGTGACAAATTCGCGCTTTTTTCACTTTTCCCTGGCGGCACGAACGTTCGACCTCGCAGGGGCCCTTTTTCCCCCGATGGCCGCCAGTGGCTTTAAAAAGTGTGTTAAGTGTAAGAAACTTATGTCTCTTACTGACACACATGATTGCTGCCTCCGTTGCCTGGGCCCAGATCATGAAGAAATGATCTGTGGAGCCTGTGGCAAGATGTCCGCCAAATCCTTGCGGAGTCGGCAGCATCAGAGGGAGAGAATCTTCTCTGACCCCAGCCGTACCCGGACCTCGTCAGAGGCGTCTGTGTCCAGGGAATCTGGCTCTGAACACCGTCGGAGCTCCTCTGAGAGGGGGTCTCCTACCCGGGAGCATCATCGGAGGAAGAAACCCGCGAGGACGGCGTTGGTGGACGCTCCTGGCTCCGCGAGGGCCAGGTCGCATAGCCCCGATAGCCGTCCCGGGTCTTTGGAGCTGGAGCGGCCATCCAAACAGCCTCGTCTGGAGATGGACTCGTCTGCTCACGTAAGTCCTATTGTCCTCGTGGACTCGCCTCCGAGGGGTCCGACGTCGGGCTCGATGCCGTCGGGGCCCGAGTTGGGGACTGCTGGGTCTCCTGAGTTCAGACTCAGGTTGACGGCCTTGGAGAGCAGCCTGGCTGCCGTCATGGACCAGCAGTGGGCATTGATCGCTGGCCTCGCTGGCGCTTCTGCCCTGACTGCCGGGACGTCGATGTCTAAGTCGACCCCGGAGACCGAGCCGATCCTCGAGTCCATGCGGGCTCGAGTCGATCCTCGGTCGAGGTCCCCTTCGGCCTCCCGTTCGGGGCCGAGGTCGTCGACGCCGACTCCCTCGGCGTCGGGGCGGATGGCGTCTGTGCCCGCCCGGCCTGAGCCGCTCGACTCCTCCTCCGAGGAGTCCGCCTGGGAATCCGAGGTGGAAGAGTCACCTGATTCTTTTCGGACTCGGTGTATCCCTTCGGACTCCCCCGAGTCCGAACCTCGGAGACAGTCCCCCCCGGAGGATGCACGGTTCTCGGACTTCGTGAGGGATATGGCCAAGGCTTTGGCCTTCCCTGCGGATCCCGAGGAGGAACCTCGAGCCGAAGAGCTCGATGCCCTCCAGTATGACTCTCCCGAGGAGGAACCTCGAGCCGAAGAGCTCGATGCCCTCCAGTATGACTCTCCTGCAAAGGAGCATTTTACTGTACCGGTTCCTCCGATGCTGGAACGACTTCTCTTCCGCATGTGGGAGAGCCCGGCGTCGTCGCCGGTATTAAGCAAGCGGGTCGATGCCATATATCGAGTCCGCAAGAGCCCTGGCTTCCAAAAAGCACAGCTGCCACACCATTCCATGGTGGTGGAATCGGCCATGCATAGGCTCAAGAGCCAGAAGATGCACTCCTCGGTGCCTCCCGGCAGGGAAGCCCGCAGCCTGGATGGCATCGGTAAGAAGTGTTTCCAGGGCTCTATGCTTGCTTGTCGGGTCCAGACTTACCAGCTCTACATGGGCATGTATCTCAGGGACCTGGCTAAAGAAATAGCCGGATTCTCTGCTGGTCTCTCCGAGGAACCTTTGCGGAGGTTCCTGGCCCTGTCCACCGGTATTCGGGAGTGCTCAAAGTTTATCTCTCGAGCAGCCTACGATGGCTTTGAGGCATCGGCTCGGGTAGCCGCAGCCGGCATTGGGGCCCGCCGACAGGCTTGGCTTCAGTCCTCCGACCTCGAGTCCTGGGTGCAGGACAAGTTGGTCGATGTCCCCTGCAGAGGTGAAAACCTCTTTGGCAAACCTATGGACGAGAAGGCTGCACAACTCGAGACAGAGACTCTCACCAGGACTCGGCTCTCCAGGAAAACCTTTGCCCCTTCCCAGAAGAAGAAGGGCTCGGGGAAAAAGCCCTTTTACCCGAGGAAGGCGGCTGCCTATAAACACTACCCTTATCAGGCCTCAGCAGCTCCCCAACAGGGTCAGCAGGCCAAGGGACGGGGTAACGGGTCCCGTAGGCAGCAAGCCCCCAAGCCTGCGCCACCGGCCCCTGCTCCGCAGGGTGGGGGTTTTTGACTCTTTCAGCATAGCCTCTCCCCCTCCGCTGGTGTCTCTCAGCACGGGAGGCCGGCTGGTCCACTTTGCCCACAGGTGGTCCAACATCACGTCAGATACCTGGGTGCTCCACATAGTCCTAGAGGGCTATCTTCTACACTTCCACCAGGTACCTCCCCCCTACTTTCCAGGGGAGCCTCTGCGACCCCCTCTTCACCGGGACTTACTCCTTCAAGAGTTGGCAAGTCTTCTTCAGGAACAGGCGGTGGAGCCGGTGCCCCACCACCTGAGAGGTCAAGGCTTCTATTCCAGGTACTTCCTGATACCAAAGCGTACTGGAGGCCTCAGACCCATCCTGGACTTGCGGAACCTCAACAAGTTCCTGGAAAGGGAAAAGTTCAAGATGCTTACCCTTGGAATACTGCTGCCCTACCTCCAGCAGGGAGATTGGCTATGCTCCTTGGATCTAAAGGATGCCTATACTCACATCCTCATCCACCCAAGCCACCGACAATACCTAAGGTTTGTGGTGGCAGGCAATCATTACCAGTACAGAGTACTGCCCTTTGGCCTATCCTCCGCACCACGAGTCTTCACAAAATGTCTCGCAGTGGTGGCGGCTTATCTCCGGCTTCAAGGCCTCTTTGTCTTCCCTTACCTAGACGACTGGCTCATCAGAGCTCCGTCCTCCACGGAGGCCACTCACGCCACGCAACGTACTGTGACTCTGCTCCAGTACCTGGGCTTTGTCATAAACTTTGCAAAGTCCACTTTGCTCCCCTCTCAGGATCTCGAGTTCATCGGCGCCAGGTTAAACATGCTTCAAGCGTGCGCCTTTCTGCCGCTCGACAGAGCACAACGGCTCATGGCTCTAGCCAGCCGCTTCCGCAGCCATTCCCGGGTCTCGGCCAGGCACTTTCTGAAACTGCTCGGCCATATGGCTTCCACGGTCCATGTGACCCCCAATGCCCGCCTGAATATGCGGCCTGCTCAATGGTGCCTTCGCTCACAATGGCGTCAGGCCTCGGGGAGACTGGGGGACTCCGTACGAATCTCCAGCCCGCTGGTCTCTTCTCTACGGTGGTGGCTTCATCTGCCCAACCTCGTGCTCGGCATGCCCTTTCAGTCTCCTCCGCCTGTTCAGGTACTGACGACTGACGCTTCTCTCCTGGATTGGGGAGCACATTGCCAAGGGACATGTACTCATGGTCTCTGGACCCCGTGGGAATCTGCCCAACAGATCAACTTCCTGGAGCTCAGAGCGATCCGCCTGGCTCTCCGGGCCTTCTCCCACCTTACTGCTCGCCAGTCCGTCCTCGTCCAGACGGACAATCAAGTGGCCATGTTTTACGTGAACAAACAGGGGGGCACGGGCTCCTTCCTTCTCTGTCGGGAAGCACAAAAGCTCTGCGCTTGGGCCGTCAGCCGAGGAATCCTCCTCAAAGCTGTCTATCTCCCAGGTCAAGAAAACTACCTGGCCGACAAACTGAGCAGAATCCTCTAACCACACGAGTGGAGATTGGACCCGTTGGTGGTTCAAAGGATCTTTCTCCAGTGGGGCCTCCCCACGCTGGATCTCTTTGCCAGTCCTCTGAACAGGCAACTTCCTCGGTTCTGCTCTCGGGAACCGCATCCCCTCCGAGTAGCGGCGGATGCTTTTCTGCTCTCATGGTCCACAGGCCTCCTGTATGCCTTTCCTCCCATGCCGCTGGTGTCTCGAACACTTTTCAAGGTTCTCCAGGACAAGGCTTCGCTGATCCTGATAGCTCCCCGGTGGCCCAGGCAACCGTGGTTCCCGCTTCTGATGCAACTGGCGGTAGATACTCCGTTGCCTCTGGGGTTTCAACCCGATCTCCTGACCCAGGATCAGGGGTCTCTCCTACACCCCAACCTCAGGTCTCTTCATCTGATGGCCTGGCTGCTGAAAGGATAGTCCTTGCTCCCCTCCTGCTGCCTCCAGAGGTGGAAGAGGTCGTGCTAGCTTCCAGGCGACCCTCTACCCGGAAATCCTACGCCCTTAAATGGTGTCGTTTCTCCACCTGGTGTACTTAACAGTCTCAAGACCCCTTCTCCTGCTCGGTGTCGGTGGTCTTGCAGTACTTGCTTTCCCTCTCCAATCTTGGACTAAAGTCCAACTCGGTCAAAGTTCACCTCAGTACTATTTCGGCACATCATGTGCCGGTGGAAGGCAGGCCTCTTTCCGGCCATCCTCTCGTGGCACGGTTCTCCCGAGGTCTCCTTCTCCTTAAACCGCCTTTGCGCCCCCCAGCCCCCGACTGGGACCTGAACGTGGTTTTGCAGCGGATCACCTGTCCGCCTTTTGAACCCATGGCTACCTGTCCTCTCCGTTTTCTTTCTTGGAAAACCTTATTCCTGGTAGCCCTCACTTCCGCTAGACGCGTTAGTGAACTGCAGGCCCTAGTGTCTGATCCCCCTTACACTAGGTTCTACAAGAACAGGGTAGTCCTGCGGACTCACCCTAAGTTTCTTCCAAAAGTGGTCTCCCCTTTTCACATCAATCAGGAGGTGGTGCTTCCGACCTTCTTTACCAGGCCGCACTCCAGCCGAGCTGAGATGGTCTTGCATACCCTGGACTGTAGAAGGGCGCTTAACTTCTACCTTGATCGTACGCGGGAGCACCGTAAGACTGTTCAGCTCTTCCTGTCTTACGACCCTAATAAATTAGGGCGCCCTGTCTCCAAGCGTACTCTGTCCATCTGGGTAGCTGACTGTATCGCTTGGACTTATGGGGCGGCAGGCCTCTCGTTGGAAAGTCGAGTCATGGCTCATCGAGTTAGGGCGAAGGCTGCGTCAGTGGCTTACCTCCGCTCTGTTCCATTGGCAGACATCTGCCGGGCCGCTACTTGGTCTTCGAGCCAGACTTTTGCAACCCATTACTGCCTCGAGAGGGAGTCCCGCAGGGACAGTGCTTTCGGACAGGCAGTCCTCCATAATCTCTTTGAGGTTTAAGCAACTCCTACCCTCCATCCCGGATGTTGGGCTACCGGTTGGAGATTAGTCAGAGAAGATTCCTTCCTTCTGTGCTGCTGAGCTAGAGGGAGCTCATTTTTGTGCTTAGGGTCTCCGGTAGCCTTAAGCTTGGGAGTCCCATATGTGAGGACTGACTTCCTGCTTGGTCCTGGAGAAAGCGTAGTTACAGGTGAGTAACAGGTGTTCTCCAGGAGCAGCAGGAATCAGTCCTCACAACCCTCCCTCCTCCCCGTGGTGTTGCAGTCATATGATTTAGTTTTTGCAAATTTTTTTGCTGTCTTTTCGCTATGTCATCAGACTGGCCAAGATGGCACCTTTGGGCGGGAAGGGGACCGTGCATGCGCGCTGCACTTCCCAAAGGCTTTCTTTGAAAGCTGGGGAAAATTGCTCCGCGAGGGCTCCGTCGACGCCGACGTCACCCATATGTGAGGACTGATTCCTGCTGCTCCTGGAGAACACCTGTTACAGGTGAGTAACTACGCTATCTCTTCCAAGGTAGCAGGGGGCTTGGGTACTGGTATATCTGTGCCATGGGGGATGGGATGAATTGCTGAGTGAAGATTGGGGTATGGAATGGAATGGAATGCTTCCATTTGGAATTAAACCCTTTCACATCGCATGAACAAAAGTAACAGTCATCACTGTGGTTCTTTTGCTCTCGCCATACCATAGGAATCCCATAACGGAAAGATTTTTTCTTACCCTTGAACCAGTTTCGGAGGTCCTCAACACACCGTTTGCACACTTTATGAGGCGCCCAGACGTTATCTTGATTTCCAATTTTTAGTCCAAAGTATGCAAAGTATACTTTTTTCACAAAGTCTGTAATATTCTGAGGTTGCTTCAACACTGTATATTCACCACAGATGAAACAGAAACTATCTGGCGAATTAATACACTTTCGCGGAGCCATAACATAACGGTTGAAGAATGACGAGCTAACATGAATTGCGATGAAAAAGTGTGAACAGCCTAGAACCAAGAACCTGATGATGATTCGTGCACAAGTGTGGCATGCAGGAGAGAGCAGCTCTGTGTCTGTACATGAGATGTCACAGTGCTGGCCACGCCCCCCTGCACTGACCGGAGCTGCTGCTATCTGCCCTGTGTCTCCCTCCCACTGGATTCTTCAGGAAAGATTAACCCCTTCTACCATTAGAAGCACGGACTTAAAACTTGCTTAGCTTATGTATATATTGCTGACCATCACATTTACAGTGCTATATTTTTTTTACATAACTCGGACAGCCCCTTTAAGGGTTTTTTGGCATTTTATATCTTAAATGCACTTATGTGAATTAATTAATAGTAATTTGAAAAAAATTGATAAATTTGAAGACAATTTTGCATGTTGTGGCAAATCATGATGTCTAGGAGTTTTTTTCAATATTTTGTTTTCAGCACACCAAAATAAATGGAAATTAGATGAAAATAATCCAAACAGCTTTTTAGTCGCAGACCTGTGTTACAAACAGGCAACTCTACCAGCACATCAACATGCTACTATTCCAGATATGATTTTCCACCCAAAGCTTCTACTGCTCTAAACCAAATCTCAATTCCAAAAATATCTCCTGTGCCATGGTTAGATCATTCTGATGCCTCAGTAAATCTCAACAGAGGCAAGGCACATGTACGTAGAAAGAATAACGCACCATGGTACTCATGATATCAGAGAGGCAAAACGTATACTAAGAAATTTGGAACGTAAATGGAGACAGAACAAATCTCAGCATACAGAGTTTTTATATAAGGTGAAGCTAATTGAATATAACAATTTGATAAATAATCGCAAACAACAATACCATACAAACTTAATTTTGAAATCTGCTAATAAACCAAGGGAATTATTTTATATATAGCTTACCAAAAGCAATTCTCCTTGTCAAAATCACAACATAGATCCTCAAGAATATGCAAACTACTTAATAAATAAAAATGGAAATCCATTAACCTCTATAATATCTTCACAGTCTAATCAATTAACGACAAAGATACTCTCTGATTCCAGACACCTTTGGTCTAATTTTTCAATGCCAACAAAAAACCAAATTGAAAATATAATAAGTACAATTAATACAACGACCTCCCCAACTGATCCATGCCCAGTAGAATGGATTAAAAGTGCAAAGAATCAATTAAGTTGCCATCTAGTCAAATTTATAGAACTTTCACTAAAACAAGGTTATTTACCTCCTGTCCTCAAAAGAGCCTCAGTTAGACCAATCTATAAAGGAAATTCATTAAGCACCTCTGAACCTAAATCATACCATCCAATTTCTAGTTTACCTTTTATCTCCAAGGTTATAGAGAAAGTAGTACAGGGGCAATTACAAGATCACATAGACTCGTATGCTCTACTGGATCTACACAAACATGGTTTCAAACCATTTCACAATTGTCATACCCCGCCCTCTGCCTTAGGCTTGGAGGGCTGGGGTTGCCATTATTTATCTCTATTGAAGGTTAAATTAACTAACTTTCCTCTCGTGATGCATGCTGGGAAAAGTAGTTTTCCTTCTGATAGAAAATAGTCATGAAGCCAGGGTTATAGGCAAAACTATAACAAAGTTTATTTCTCCCAAAAGCAAAGGTTCAAAGTAAGTTGCATCAGGATACTTCTCCAGTATTTGTTTCAAAAAGGTTCTTTATACAAGTGTGCTGGCTGAGCTTTTACATTCATTCTATCCAAATGCAGCTGCTTCTCACGCATACAGCAAAAGAACAAAAATTGGCAGCTTCCTTTACCAAAGGAACTATCTTCTTTTCTTTAGGTTACACTCGGCTTATACTATATAGTTTAGCAAAGGCTTTCAATACTGTCTGCAAAGCATAAAGTACAATCCATAGGTTGTTCTGACTGTAAGGAATCACTCTCCTTAGGGTCCACCTGCATTGCTTCAGGTTCTTGTGCTGCAGTGCCTTGCCAATAACTACTGGCCAATGCCTCAGGGTGTTTTCTCCCTAGAACTCCCTGTGGGTCTTTTAAACACAATTCTAGTGAATAGGGGTAAGCAGTACCTGAGCCTGAGGAAACTCCTCTCTGCAGCTGTGCAGCTATCTCCTGCCAGCTCTGGGGAAACAGTCCCTTGTCTCTTAGCTTAGATTCCTCCCTGGAACTCTGCCACAGTTCTCTGTTTCAGGCTGGGCTCTGCAGACTTCTGCACTGAGTCTTAGGCACCCACCTCTGAGCTCTCTGCAGCTCTTCTGTCAGTGCTGGGGTTTGAAGGTTTTCCTGCTCTTTCTCTCTGAGCACTCCAGACCACCTTCCTGTCCTCTCCCTTTCTGCACTGCTTGCTTCAGTTCCTTTCCTCCACGTGGCTTCCTTCCTCCAGCTACTGTGTTTCCTCCAGCTGTGCTCCCATCTAGGCTGCTCCCCGTGTTGCTCTCCTTGTTGCTCTCCTGACTCACTCTCCAGCCTTGGTTTATATTCCCGTTCTCTGATCAGCCTCCCAGACTCTCTAGACAGGTGTTTGTAATCAGTTTCCAAGCCTGTTGTTATGTCATCAGGGCTTGGGTGTGTCAGCTTAGCTTTTGAATCCCTGTGTTTGTTTTCTCCAGAGAAATGCTGGAACATGTGCTTTTCAGGGCTGTGACCTTTCCTAAAGGTAGAATCCTTCTTTTCTTCTACTTCCACAGTAATACCTTGGTAATACGTTACACATATATCAAAGGGTTGCTATGATTAATGTCAGATAACAAATCCTAAGTTAAACACAATTTGTTGACAGAGATTCATCATAGCAACATTTCTGATATCTGTGGAGTGTGTTTCAGTTTTTGTTTCTGACAGTGTTTACCACCCCGGGGAGTGACCCCAACAGTATTGTGTACCATAGCAACGCCTGCACTATGCCCAGGACTGGAGTGGCGGCCAGAGCTGCCAAAAACCTCTATATTTGCACAATGCTGGCATAAGTGTGGGAGTGTGTGTATGTCTATCCAGTGTTTTGTGGCTGCCTACACCTTACTGAGCACATACTGCTTGCACTGTTTCCAGTGTTAGCCTACCAATGTGCATAATGAGGAGCAAGGTACTGTGGTTATGGCCTGGGCAGGATGCATGTCTATAGGGCAATGGCTGGGACATTGCACTGCCCAGCCACCACCTGCAAGGACAGGGTGGCCACAGCATGTCATTTTGGGAGGTCACTCTCACCCTGACTGGGCAGTGACCATGGCATGGCTAGGTTCCTCCATAGTGCTGTACAGTGTTTCTCTCAAGTGATATCTATGGGTTCCTTTTTCTGGGGCCCCAATCACTGCAATACCTGCTTGGTGTGTGTGCTCACATCCCATTTTTGGGTACACACAGTTCCTCCAGGAACATGCACTATGTACTAGCTAGCAGACTGTCTGCAATTAGAATGTGTATGGTTGGAACACCTTGCAGGGTGCTGCGGGTGGAGACTGACTGTGCCCTCTGCTGGTGAATGTCAGATAGTGGTTGGTGGCAGTTGAGCTTTTCCAGGCCTACTACGCTGTGTGATGTGTACAGATCTGCATTGTCTGCACTGTAGGGTGCCCATTCCCCAGCAGGAATGGGGTTGATGGTCCCCTCTACTGCCACTATTGCAGAGATGTAGAATGTGGATCTGTTGGTGGGGGTTCCTATCTCCCACCCTGACCCACAGCGAGTGGGTTGGGTGGTGCTACATAATCTGCTTTGGGGTCCAAACACCACCCTTCCCTTATAACATGTGACCATGACACCCACACAGGATATGCACTATTCTGGGTACTTCATAGTCCACAAGGGCTAGACATAACTGGGAAATACAGATGGACATAGGTGTGTCTGCAGGAACTACCCATCACACACTGGCACTGATGGGGTCCTGCAGCATAGCCTACCTCAGCCAAGCCTGGTGTTGCGGACCTGGTGCTGGGCGCCCCACCTCGCCCTCAGGGTGAGCACAGGACCCGCACAATGTCACGGTCTGTAGCTACTCTGTACCAGTAACACACACGATCAGTTCCTCCTACAGGCCAGGGTGCTATAGAGGTGCATACCCCATCTTGTGATCAGATGTAGGCTGCTGATGTGCAGTGCATCATGGCTATGGGTGGGTTTACCCTATCCTGGTAACCACAGCAGATAGTTTATGTGGTGACCTGCAGTCTTTCTGTAGCCAGCCAACAGTGTGTTAGATGTTATAGAGATGTAGCCCACTGGTTACTTCAGTAACTGTGGAGGCAGAGGTCATGGGTTTGATCCCACAGTGGTGTTATTTAATAAGGCTTTCTGAGGCATTTCCTTTTAATTTAAATCAGTGCTGCCAGCAAAAACACCCTCACAGTGCCGTAGCCTAAGGTGCTTCATAAGGCACCCTATAGGGCACATTATAAGGTGCCTTGGCGGAAAGGGCAATTTATAATGTGCCCTTTGGATGGCCTTATAGGGCGCCTTATGCGGCACCTTAGATTACGGCACTGTGAGGGTGTTTTTGCTGGCAGCACTGATTTTAAATTAAAAAAAGGAAATGCCTCAGACAGCACTGATTTAAATTAAAAGGAAATGCCTCTGACAGCCTTCTTACATAACACCACTGCAGAATCAAACCCATGACCTCTGCCTCCACAGTCATTGCAGTAACCAGTGGGCTATTTCTTTATTGCTTCTAACACTGCGCTGGCATGAACTTAGGCTTAACGTGCGTTAACGTGCCATGGCACCCACTATTGCGTGATACAGATTCTTGCTACCTTGCCACTGGAACGCCCTCTCCTTATATAGCATTTTTCACATTATCGCTGCAACTAGTGCCGGTAACATTAAGACGGTTTAGTAAACATACCCCTTTGTATGCGTTATAGCTTGCCTCGCCCAACAATGGCCCCGGCATTCAAAAACCTATTAACTGTTTATGGTCTACAGAAATACACTTGCGATTGACATTATTGGCAGCCTTGCATTTTAGGTATGTTGTGTAGAATACCTTGAAAAATAATTGGAAATATTCCAACTGTATGTCATCATAATATGTTAGTAGTATGGTGAAATGCTATACAACAAACAAAAAGATTTCTGTGCAACTTAGATGTAGTAATTTCTGGAAAAAACAAAACAAAAAACAAAATATGACCTGGACAGGATTAATGGCACCCTTCACTAATATTTGTTTGCACAACCCTTGACAATGATGACAGCCTGCAAACGTTTCTTGTGCGATGCTTCCGCTGGGGCCCAAGATCTTACCAGCTGGAAGTGGCCTTTGAGTGTCCTCTTTTGAATAAAGCTATTTCTATTGTTGCCAGGGATTCTGGGACTTGTAGTTTTGCTTATTTCCTTAAGGACAAAATTGTAGTTATGACATGAGTGTTTCAAGGTTGCAAGAATATTTATTGTGGGGAATTTCCAGCGCATCAAAGCTCAAACACAAACACGCATAAAGGATGCATCTCCAACATATGGGTATTTCAGGAACAGAAGAAAAACATAACAAATATCTCAGCACTGCTCAGCTATTTCTCAGTCCCATAAACTTTCCACAGGACACTGCTCCGTGTGGTTATTCAACGGAAAACAATTAAATTGCAACAGCTGATTTTCTTTCTCACAGCACGGCTTCTTATCCTCAGAAGACAATTAAGCTTATTAAACATAAAACAAGCCTTTCCAATTCTTCAGCAGGTATGGCAAGTACTTTCTATATTATTTCATACAGTTTCAGTGCTGTTCAACAATGCCTTTTTCCTTTAAACATAAAGAGCAATCCATGGGAGAAGATTCACTTTCTAAAGCTGGCAAACAAGAGTCTATTTGCATTCTTTCAACAGTATTAGAATTACTGGCATCTCTATCAGGTTTAACAGTTCTCCCTGACTTACTTTCCTCCAGAAATTCCTTGAACTGGTTCAGGAGCAATTCAGTGTGTACAGGCACATTAGCATTAGGAGAGGAAACTTTTCCTTCTGACAACAGCTTGCTTATAGCTTCTAACTCTGAAGGCTCGGCTGTCTTGCTTTTGTCAGTGTTATAACTTTCCCCATATGTAAGACTCTTCCCCCCACCTACTATCTGTTAAAGGTGTTGGGTCTGCCTTCTGGACAGTCGCAATGGCAAATGGCTTCTCTAACAAAGATTCAGCATTAGAAATGCTAGCTTTACATTTGGCAGGGTTTCTTAGACAACTGCTGAACCCTTTTCTCCTGCTATCCTCCAGGTTCTGGAATTCAGCTTCCTTATGTTTATTTCCAGTGCCAGTTAGGTACCTGCTCTGAAGAGGCTTTTCTTCCTTCTTTCCTCTGCAGCTGCTATAGCCCTTGTTGCTGTATGTCCAATTGCCGTCTCTCCAATGGCTTCCCTTGCTAGCTCTCTTGCTCCAAGGTTCTGCCTTGCTGTAACGTCCTCTCCAAGGTTCTCTCTCTCCTTCACAAGGTTCTTTTCTTGCTTGCTCTTTTCCTTCCTCTCCATGTCCCTTGCTTGTTTCCTTGCCACTTCTCGTGCCCCTTCCTGTGCTAACTCTCTGCTCTGTGGATTTAAAAAGCATTTTCTTCCCGGCACTCCCTGTCCTTCCCCCAGGTGTGACCAATCAGTGAGGAAGCCTGTCTCTCCCTCTGAGCTGGGGCGTGGCCTGAGCTCAGCAGAGAGCTGTGTTTTTTTTTCTTATCTGGCTTGGAAATCCTGTGCACAAGTGCAGTGTCATTTATTTCAACAGGATTTTCCTCCACCTCCATCTCCTCCTGGGGATTTTCACCATTACACTTGTAGCCATCTATAAGTTTCATACATCTGTCTGCTGGTAGTTTCTCCCACTCTACAACTGCAATTTGTTTCAGCTCATGAATGTTTCCAGGATTCCTTTTACCAATGCCAGATTTCAGCTCTTTCCAAAGGTTCTCATTTGGATTGAGATCAGGACTCATTGCTGGTCAGTTTAAAACAGTCCATTTGTTCCTTTTTAACCATTCTTTTGTACTTTTGAATGTATGTTTTGGGTCATTGTCCTGCTGGAGGACCTATGATCCTTGACCCAGATCTAGCTTTCTGACACTAGGGGGCATGTTTACTAAACCGTCTTAATGTGCGCTCTGTGACGTTATCACGCGATAAGGGTGCTTTATCAGGCGCACAGGTACCTTATTGCGCGATAACGGGCGCAGCAGCGCAAACGAGCACTGAAGGCGGGGAAAGGCTCACGGAGGGCGGAGGAAGGCTCCCCAGGGGCGGAGAGGCTCCCTGCACACTAATGCTGTGAAATCCGAGGCTCAAAATTAACGCCAGTGAAACCCTGGCGTTAGAGCTGATTTAAAGGGAAAAGAAACCATTTCTGTCAGCAATGTACAGCAAAACCAGGGAAACCTACAAAAAGTGATGTGTGATACATGTGCACCCCTCCCCCATCCCCCCACCCCCCCAACCCCCCCTCCCTCAACCCCCCTCCCCTCCTCCCCCAACCCCCCCCCTCCCCCTCCCAAACCCCCCTCCCCTCCCCTCCCCTCCTACCCCCAACCCAACCCCCCTCCCCCCAACCCCCCCTTCCCCCAACCCCCCCCCAACCCCCCCCCCTCCCCTCCCCCCCCCCCCCCCCCTCCCCCCAACCCCCCCCCTCCCCTCCCCTCCCCTCCTTCCCCCAACCCCCCCCCAAACCATGGCACCAACACAGGACATGCACTATCCTGGGTGCATCCCAGCCTATAAGGGCTAGACATGACTGTGGAATACAGAAGGACACAGATGTAACCTAGGTGTGTCTGCAGGAACTACCTATCACAAACGGTAGCACTGATGGGGACCTGCAGCATGGTGTATTTCAGCCATGAAAGATGCTGTGGACCTGGTGCTGGGCGCCCCACCTCACCCTCATGGTGAGCACAGTACCCGCACAATGTGACGGTCTGTGGCTACTCTGTGCCAGTACCACACATGGTCAGTTCCCCCTACCAGGAGGAGGTGCTGTGGGGGTACATACCCCATCTTGTGCCCATCTGTCGACTGCTGATCTGCATGTGCAGTGCATCATGGGTACGGGTGGGTTAACCCTATCTTGGTAACCACAGCAGACAGTTTGTGTGGTGACGTGTAGTCCTTCTGCAGCCAGCCAGGGGTTTGTTGGCAGCTGTAGCCCACTGGTTACTTCACTGCCTGTGAAGCCAGAGGTCATGGGTTCAAACCCATGGTGGGGTTATTTGATAGGGCTGTCTGAGGCATTGTCTATTTTTAATGTACATTAGGGCTGCCAGCAAAAACACCCTCAGATTACTGTAGCCTTATAGGGCGCCTTATAAAGCGCCTTATACGGTGTCTTATAAAGGCGCCCTATCAAGTGCCTTATAAGGTGTCTTATAGGGGACATTATAGGGTGCCTTGGTGGACAGTGCACTTTATAATGTGCCCTATGGAGTGCGTTATGCGGCACCGTAGGTTACGCCACCGTGAGGGTGTGTTTGCTGGCAGCACTAATTAAAATAAAAGTAAAATGCCTCAAAAAGCACTACTTAGATGTAAAGGGTGGTGTCTCAGCCTGTCTTATGCATTAGGCACACTGGGGGATCAAACTCATGACCCCTGTACCATTAGCCAGTGTATTAACCATTGTGCTACTACACCTCTGCTTCTGTTTGCATGTCTGCGCACCTACTTAAGATTATCGCGCGTTAACGTGCTTAGCGGCGTTTCACCCGATAATGTGCACAGTGCGCGTTATCGCGCGATAATCCCGTTTTGCTACATTAAGACCGAAATGCCCACTCCTTTTATGGCATCCTGCACACTATCGCCGGGCGCACGTTAAGACGGCTTAGTAAACATACCCCTAGGTAGCACATTTTGCTCCAAAATACCTGGTAGTCCTCTGACTTCATGATTCCTTTAATACGTTCCAGACCTCCAATTCCTGAGGCAGCAAAACAGCTCCACAACATTATGGAACCTCCACCATATTTAACTGTAGGATAGGTGTGTGTGGTTTTTTTTTCCTTATAAGCTTCGGTTCTTTGCCTGTAAATGTATTGTTGGTCTGCTTTGCCAAAGAGCCCAAGTTTGGTTTCATCTGTCCGCAGAACATTTTCCCAGAAGGACTGCCATTTCTCCGGGAACAAACAAGAAGTCACTCTTCACATATGGGTGACATCGGCACTAATGGAGCCCTTGCAGAAGCATCTCACCAGCTTTCAAAGAAAGCCTTTTGGAGATGCCACCACGTATGCGTGGTCCCCTACCCGCCCAAGGGTGCCATCTTGCTCAGTTTCATTTATTCCATGGAGCCCACCGGACGTGTGTCTGATTTCCCCGGAAAAAGTTGATTATTTTCTCATTAAAGTGATTTTTATTTTCTCTGGTTGTGACCAGTTCCTTTCTTGCCTCCGAGTTAGCTTGCCCCGGCATCGCGTGTCAGACCTGTTTTTGTAGGTTTTTTTTTCTCAGTGCAGATTCATGCCTTTTTTCCACCTACTGGCCGCTCCTCGGGTCTTTGACCTTGCCGGGGTACTTTTTCACGGGTAGCCAGCGGCTTTAAAAAGTGTGATTGATGCACTAAAAATATGTCCTTCACTGACACACACGATTGCTGCCTCCAGTATCTGAGAGCTGACCATGACCCAGAGACCTGCAGCCTTTGCAGAAAGATGTCCACCAAGGCCATCAGACTCCATCAGCAAAAGCACAGCAAGATCTTCAAAAGGTCAGAGTCTTCCCCAGAGTCCCTGATGACTCCATGCTCCAGGGCCCCATTTGAATCCTGGGAGTCACATAGTGATCCCTCAGTTACTGACCGGGGGTTGTGAGGCCTCCTACAGGGGTTCCCCTGAGGAGGAACACTGGAGGAAGAAGAAGCAATCCTTTAGGAACTCCTCTTGAGACTCTGACAAGACGGGCAAGCCCCACGTTAGGCCCCGCAGCCCGCACAGAGGATCCGAGGAGTCGGAGTGGCCGGCCGAGGTCCCCTGGAAGGATTTGGAGGCCTCCAGCGATTGGCATCAGACACTCGAGGCCATCCTTGTCGAGGACTCCCTCTCCTTGTCAATGCCGGACCCGGTAACCTCTGCGTCCAGGTCGAAGGCTGTGACACCTTCTGATTGGGAAACCAGAATGGTGGCCTTGGAGAGCAGTTTGTCTTCCTTGCCATGCAGCAGGTGCTGATGCCTGCCTCCACTGGTGCATCCACCCAGACCACTGCCAGACATCGAGGACTTCCCGATTCCTTTCGCAGATCCTTGTGAGCCCACCAACTCGAGTTGATCCTCAACAGAATCTTGATCACAGTCCCGCTTCTTGCGAATGAGATCCTCACTGGCGAGTGCTTGCGACTGTAGCCACAAAGTCACCGTGGTCCACTTGCCTCCCTTCAGGCCTGGCCTGGTGCCAAATCCTCCACAGACTACTCTGACTGGGAGGACAAGACATCACTGGACATCCGCAAACACCGTAATGTCCCGTCGGATCCATCCCCTCCGGTGACTTGGCATCAGTCACCATCTGAAGACACCTTGTTCCTCTATTTTGTGCGGGACATGTTGAGGGCACTTGCTATCTCCACGGAGTCATAGGTGCATCCTCACATGGAGGAGCTCGAGATTCTCTAATAAGATTCTCTGCCGAAGGAGACACTGATGGTTCCCATCTCTGCCATCTTCGAGAGATTTCTCTGCATATGAGAGATGCTGGCATCGATACCCATAGTCAGCCATCGACTCAATGCAATGTACTGAGTCCGGCGAGACCCCGCCTTCAGGAAGCTGCAGTTGCCACACAACACATGGTAGTTGAGTCAGCCATGCATCGGCTCAAGAGCCAGAAGACGCTTTCCTCGGTGCCCCTGGGCAGGTAGGCCCATGCCCTTGGTAGGAAGTGTTACTAGGGCTCGATGCTTGCCTGCCGGATCCAAGCATACCAGCTCTATATAGGCATGTACCTTCGAGACTTAATGAAGGAGCTCAACAGATTCTCTGCTGGCCTCGAGAATGACCACCTCCAGTGATTCTGAAACCTAACCAAGGATGACGGGGAGTGCTCAAAGTACCTGACTCGAGCAGCCTACAATGGCTTCGAGTCAACAGTGAGGTTAGCTGCCACAGGCATTGATGCTCGACCCCTGGCATGGCTGCATTCTAGAGATCTGGAGCAATGGGTTCAACACAAGCTCATCGATGTCCCATGCCAAGGAGAGACTCTCCTTGGCAAACCAATGGCAGAGAGAGTGGTGGAGATTGAGTCTGAGTTCCTGATGAGGACTCGACTCTCCAAGAAGACTGCTACCCTCCGCAGGAGGAAAACCCTGGGGAAAAAGCCTCCCTGCCCGAGGAAGGGTCAGGTTTACTGGGCTACCTGCAGTATCGGGCTCCTCCAGTCCCTCAGCAGGGTCACCATGCCAAAGGAACAGGTCAGTGCCCCCATAAGCAGAAGGGCCCCAAGCCCCCAGCGCCAGCCTGAGCACAACCTGGAGGGAGCTTTTGACTCCCAGGACATAGCCTCTCCACCCTCAGGAGGTCAGCTGCCTACAGGGGAACATCTGGTCCATTTTACCCACAGTGGCCCGTCATCACCAGTGATGCTTGGGCACTCCAGGTAGTCAGAGAAGGCTACCTTCTCCACCTGGACCAGATGCCTCCCCCAGCCTTCTTGGGCTCCCCTGCACCGGGCCCTGCTACTGCAAGAGTTTACAGGTCTCTTCATGGACAAATTCATGGAACCAGCCCCCCATCACCTATGGGACAAGGGGTTCTACTCACGGTACTTCCTAGTCCCAAAATGAACCAGTGGCCTAAGGCCCAACCTAGACCTGTGAAACCTAAAGAAGTTCCTGGTGCAGGAGAAGTTCAAGATGCTCTCCCTTGGAACATTGCTGCCATACCTCCAGCAGAGAGACTGGCTATGCTCCTTGGATCTAAAAAATGTGTATACCCACATCCTCATTCATCCCAGCCACAGACAATACCTCAGATTCATGGGCGGGGGCGACCACTACCAGTACAGGGTGCACCCAGAGACTTCAACAAATGCCTAGCAGTAGTGGCTGCCTTCCTCCAATCTCTAAGGTGCCTTTGTCTTCCCCTATCTTGATGACTGACTCGTAAAGGGTGGCACAGCCGCAGAGGTGCAGCAGGCCATGGCCTGCACCATCAGTGTCCTGCAACACCTGGGGTTCATGATAAACCACTCCAACTTCCACCTGACCCCTAGACAGGGTCTGGAGTTCATAGGGGCTTGACTGGACACTCTTCAGGCCAAGGCCTTCTTCCCCCTAGATAGAGCAAGTCACCTCTTAGCTTTGGCCACAGAGGTACAGCGCTGCAACTCTGTATCGGTTCACTCCCTACTCCATCTACTTGGCCACATGGCGTTGACAATCTATGTTGTCCCCTATCCCTGCCTTCATATGAGGGCAGTTCAGTGGGGCCTCCGTTCCCAGTGGACACAGGCCATGAGCTGACTTCAAAACAGGGTGTGCATGACCTGCCCGCTGGCGTAGTCACTCAGCTGGTGGAAAGCCACACAGCACTTACAAACAGGCATGCCTTTCCAGAACCCAGCATCCCAGCGGGTCCTCACCATGGACGCCTCTTTGCTGGGGTGGGGGGCCCATTGCAGGAGTTTCTGCACATAGGGCAACTGGTCCAGGGCGGAAGCCAGCAACAGATCGACTTGCTGGAGCTCAGGGCCATTTTCCTGCCGCTCAAAGCTTTCTGCCACCACCTACAGCACCAGTCGATGCTGGTCCAGATGGACAACCAGGTTGTGATGTTCTACCTGAACAAGCATGGAGGCACAGGGTCTTACACCCCCTCTGCCAGGAGGCAACAGACCTCTGCTCATATGTGATCAGTCAAGGAATACTCCTGAGGGTGGTGCACCTGCTGGGCCAGAACAATGCCCTGGCGGACAGACTGAGCAGGGTCCTACAGCTGCATGAATGGCAGCTTGACTCCAGGGCAGTCCAACGGCTCTTACGCTTCTGGGGCACCCCACGAGTGGACCTCTTTGCCAGCCCAGCCAATTTTCAGATGCCGTGCTTCTGCTCTTGCCAGTCTCGCCAGTCTCACCTGTCCCAGGTGGCAGCAGGTGCTTTCCTCATCTCATGGTCGAGGGCCTCCTGTACACCTTCCCGTCCATGCCATTGGTCACCAAGAACCTTTTTGAGGTCCTTTGGGACAAGGCATCGCTGATCCTTGTGTCCCTGCAGTGGCCCAGGCAGTCTTGGTTCCTGCTGCTACTCTGCCTATCGACGGACCCTCCTGTCCCTTTGGGGAATGCCTGGGGATTACTGACTTAGGAGGACGGCTCCCTCCTTCATCCCAACCTGGCGCTCTGGTGCTAACAGCATGGCTGCTGAATGGGTAGTCTTGGCTCCTTTCAACCTTCCAAGGGAGGTGGACGAAGTCCTCTTAGCTTCTCGTAAGATCTCCATGAGGCAGGCCTAGGCCTTCAAGTGATGCAGATTCTCAGTGTGGTGCACAGAGCAACGGGTCAACTTGTTCTCCTGCCCGCTGCAGATGGTGCTACAATACCTGCCTCATCTCTCGCAGTCTGGACTAAGTCCAACTCTGTCAGGGTGCACCTGATTGCTCTTTTGGCGCACCACCAGCATATCTAGGGCAAACCCCTCTGTGCAGCTCCTCATCACCCGGTTCTTATGATACCTCCTGCTCTCTAAGCTCCCCATGTACGTACCTCCAGCAGAATGGGACCTTAATGGGGCTGTCATGGTTCACTGGGCCACCATTTGAGCCCCTGGATTCTTGCCACCTACGGTACCGCTCATGGAATATTGTCTTCCTGGTGGCACTCGCATCTGCTCGCAGGGTCAGCAAGCTTCAAGCCTTTGTGACAGAGCCACCCTACACCAGGTTGTTTTTTTTTTTTTTACTATTTTATTTTGCATTTTAAACGCACATACACACATAAAAACAACCTTCAAGAACAATAACAATAACAACCATATAGCACCCATCCCCACACCCTGCACCAGTCAGCCTTAAAGGAACTTGCAAACCCCTCAGGGAACGCTAGTCATCGTAGCCATCTCCACGAAAGCATCCAATGCAGCCCACTTATAAATTGAACAAAGCCCACCCCTGGATCTTACAAATTTGTCATAGGCTTTCTCGTATTTACTATATATGCACACTTGGTTCCACCAGGCCTGCCAGGACAGCGCTGAGGAGTCTTTCCATGCTCGTAAAATCATTTTTTTTTTCCAATTTAAAGTTTTTTATTCACACACATCATAAAAAAGAAAAACAGCATACAGAGCAGTATCAGGTGGTCTGTATTACACATACCTCCGCAGCCCCTATAATGTCCATTGTCCCTCCTTGCAAAGGGGCGTAATCCTCCCTTCTTGCGGAGTGAAAAGAAAAAAGAAAGAAAGAGAGCAAGGAGGAGAAAGAAAAAAATAGGGCACAGAAAGAGCCGCATAGAAATAAGGCCACAACTAAAATAAGTTGACCTAAGTGGAACAAATAACATTGGCAACTGATAATCCGTCCCGTACGGTTATCTGCTTGCTAAGCACAGATGCATTGGATTGTCTGTATATTCTGTTCCAGTATTACATATACCATCCTGACCACATCATAAAAATATCAATACAAGTTAATTCAAAAGCGATATGAAAAATTAAAATTGCAATTGAAAATTGAAAATTTAAAAGTAAAATGAAAAATGAAAAAGCAAATAAACTATGTAAAATGAAAAGGAAAAGAAACTATTAGTTCCTGCTCTAAACCTTTGTTAACTCAGGTTATGGTGTGTGATATTTAAAGGTGTGTGTTATCAGCAAATCCAACAACCTCTTATTCTACCTTGTATTCAACAGTTTATATGACCTTCCCCGGGAAGACACAACATATAAACCCCAAATCTCTCCCGGTGCCCAATCCTGACCTCCCCCCCTTACAAATCAAGCCACCCGCCAACTGAGATGGTCTGCCCCCTTTTTTGTATCCCAGTGTTGCCAGGCGTTGCCACCAGTCAACCTATACTCCAGGGGTCCCAGTGCACCCCCAGGCTATGCGCAACCCCGGCGTGCACTGCCCCTGATGTCCGCAGCTGCTGTTCCTACAGGAGTCCCCTAGCATTCAACCACTGCGGGCAGCCCCAAATGCCATGTTTATGCCCTATCCCCCACCCCTTCCCTCCCCCCTACCCCCCCCCTACAGCCCCACCCTCCTACCCCCACCCTCCTACCCCCAACTCCCCCCCCGGCCCAAACTAGCCCTCACCAACGTACCATCACCTCAGGGGTTAGCAGCCAGCCCGAACCCTAGTTGCCCCAATCTATCCCCCCCCTCCCCCTCCCCTTACTTCTCCATCCATACCGCCCACCCTGTCTCCCTCCAGTTCTCATAGTCCCGCCAGATCTCATCATGTTTGGCCTGCGATCCCTGCGCACAGGCCCGCACTTTACTAATCCCCCACAAAAACTCTAACCGGCCAATAATTTCCCTCATTCTCGGTGGTTCCATGTTCTTCCAGTTTTGTAATATTGCCAATCGGACCGCTATCACACAGTAATTACGGAAAGCAGCAATCCCCCCCGCCCCAATCTCCTCGCCCTCCAGGAGCACCACCTGGGTTGAAGCGAAGGCGATCCGTATCCCCGTCACCGCTCCACAATAATCCTCCACCACCCTCCACAACTCCTGCAATTTGGGGCAGCTCCATATCATATGCAAGAGATCACCCCACCCCCCACATCCCCTCCAGCAAGTGCCCTCTCGCGCCGGGAAAATGCGGTGTAGCCTGGCTGGGGTCCAGAGCATCCTAAGCCTAACTTTAAGCGAATTCTCTAGCAGCGCCGTACCCCATGCAAGCCGCCTTTCCCCCTCAAAGATGCTCGTCCACCGGCCCGCCTCCCACTGACCTCCCAGTTCCCCTTCCCACTGTTCCTGCCACTTGGCCATGCCTTCTTCCCGTGCGTTCAGCAGGCGGTATAATTTAGACACCAGGCCCTTTACTGACTCTTGTTGCTCCATCAGCATCTCAAACTCCGTTACCCCACCCTGTAGGTCCCCCCTAACCCCCGGTTCTTGCAAATAATACCACAGTTGCATGTACGCATAAAAATCATTATCCCGCAGTCCGAACTCTCTTTGAAGCTCCGCATATGGCCGTATCCTCCCGGTCCTATCTAAAACCTGGCCAACGCTCTCCAACCCTCTCTCCGCCCACACTTTAAAACTCCCTCCCCACCCCCCGGGGCAAGGCCCCTCATATTACGCAGGTACGCAGCACGGGAAAGTCTCTTCCCCTTCAATAAATAACCCTGCCATTTTTCCCATACTTGCAGCGTTAAGTGCTTGTAAGGGTTCAACCCCTCCCGGCTCACTCCGCTCCTCTCCCCACCACAGACCGCTTCTTCCAGACACTCCTTACCGTCTTTCTCCATATATACCCATTGCGGGGTTTCTCCTCTCTCTCTCCACACAAAGAGCGCCCGAAGTTGTGCTGCCTCATAATACTTCGCCAGGTTAGGTACTCCCAACCCCCCTGCCTCCTGGGGTCGGAACATGGTGAGCTTATTCACCCTGCCCCGCTTCTCCTCCCAAATAAACCTCATGATCAGAGCCTGCAGCTCCCTAAGACCTTTTCGCGGCACCTTATAGGGTAGAGCCATAAACACAAATAGGATCCTTGGCAGCACATTCATTTTAATGGTTGCTATGCGCCCCAACCAGGACAAGTGTAGGCCCTTCCATCTCCCTAAATCCTTCCTAAGTGCCGCTATCAGGGGTTTATAATTCCAAGCCGGCACATGGTCCCATGTATTACCCAACTGAATCCCCAGGTATCGAAAATGTCCCTGCACCCATTTGAAGGGAAACTCAGCCTGCAACCGCTCCTCCACCCCTCTATCCAGATTAAACCCCAGAATTTCGGTCTTATCCAGGTTCAACTTATAGCCCGATACTGCACTGTACCGCCCTACGGCCTGCAGTAAATTGGGAAGGCTAACCAAAGGTTGTTCTAAAGTGTAGATAACATCGTCTGCAAAGAGTGCAACCTTGCTTAACTGTCCCCTTACTTCGGTACCACAAATATCCCCCTGTCGCCGGATAAAGTCCGCCAATGGTTCTATAACCAGGGCAAACAACAAAGGCGACAAAGGGCACCCCTGCCTGGTGCCCCTACCCAATCGAAAGCTTTCAGAATATCCTCCATTTACCTTTATCCTTGCCCTGGGGCATGCATAGAACGCTTTTATCCATCTTAGGAACGAAGGACCCACCCCAACTCTTTCTAGTACCTGGAACATAAATCCCCATTCCACCCTGTCGAATGCCTTTTCTGCATCGACCGTCAAAAATACTGCCTCCCTCCCCGTCGCCTGCAGAGACCACATGACATTCAGCAGCTTCCGAATGTTGTCTCCTCCCTGTCTCCCAGAGATGAACCCCGTCTGATCTTTATGCACTAGCTTCTGCATCACCATCTGTAGCCTTCGCGCCAGTATCTTGGCCAACACCTTAGCATCCAAATTAATTAGCGAGATAGGCCGGTAAGCTCCACAGACCGTGCGGTCCTTCCCTGCCTTAGGTATAACTGTTATTCCCGCTTCCGCCATAGAGGGCGGGAGCCCCTCCCCCTTCAGCACCCCATTGTAAACCTCCATTAACAGCCCCCCCACCTCATCGTGCATTACCTTGTAAAATTTTGCCGTATATCCATCTAGACCTGGCGCTTTCCCATCCTTAAGAGACTTCACCGTGCTTATCACCTCCTTATACGTCACCTGACGCCCCAGTTCAGCTGCCTCCTCTTCCGTAAGCTTGCCCAGGTCGCATTGAGCCAAGAACTCCTCTCCCTTCTGCTCAGCCCCCGTCACCTCACTGCTGTACAGTTTTTCATAGTATGCTGCAAAGGCCTTCCTAATTTCCTCCCCCTGATGTACCATTTCCCCTTTTTGGTTGCGCACCCCCCCTATTATAGATCGTTGTTGCTGTGCTCTCAAGCGGCATGCTAATCTCCTTCCTGCTCTGTTCCCTCCCTCGTACCACCCCTGCTTTAACTTGGTCAGGTTGTAGGCTATCTCAGCCGCCCTAAGCTGGCCAAGGTCACCTCTCACCCTGAGCAGTTCCTGCAGGGTCCGCGGGTCCCTCCCCTGTTGGTGCTGCCTTTCTAAATTCTCCACCTTCTTCAAGAGCTGGTCTTCCTCCTCTCTCTTTCTTCGCTTTTCCTGGGCTGCTATACTGATTAAGTGGCCCCTCACCACTGCCTTGAGCCCATCCCACACCATTCCTGTGGCCACCTCCCCATTCCAATTGTTCTGCAAGTAATCCCGTATCACCTCTTTGACTCTGGCCACATATGTTTTTTCATTCAACAGGGAATCATTCAGCCTCCAGAAATTCACCCCGTTGTCTCCAACCCCCAAATCCAGCACCATATGCACCGGGGCATGGTCCGACCAGGTGATATTGCCCATTTCCACTGCTTGTACCTTAGCCCCCCAACTCCCACTCACCCACAGCATGTCAAGTCTGCTATAGATATCATGTACTGCCGAGTAAAAAGTATACTCCCTTTCCCCAGGGTGCCGCACCCTCCACATATCAAGCAACCCCAGTCGCTCCTTTAGTTTTGCTAAGCTCCTCCTCTCCGTCCCCCCCTCTCTACCCCCCCCCCCCTCCACTATGATCCAGTCTAGGGTTCATTGTGAGATTGAAATCCCCTCCTATAATCACCGGTATCGCCCCCCACCCCTCCAATTCACTCAGGAGCCTATCATAAAATCTCTCCTTCAAGGCATTTGGGCCATAAATACTGACCACCCACACTTCCTCCCCACGTACCCGCATTTTAACAGCTACCCACCGCCCCTCTTGGTCCCTTCTTTCCTCCACCACCGCTTCTACATACTTTTCCCCTATCAAAATCCCCACCCCTCCTTTCCGCGGAGCTTCCCTTTGGCCTGCCAGTAGAATTCTCGGGAAGTGCCGAGTCCTTAACAACCCTTCTTGACCCACTTTCAAATGTGTCTCTTGAATGCACACCAGATCTGCCCCCAACCGTATACCCTCCCTCTCCAGCAGGCGCCTCTTGCGCCATGTCCGCAAGCCCTTCGTGTTTACTGTAGCCACTACCAGCTGCTCCCTACCCCCAAGTTTGTTGCCCTTCAGACCCCCCTTCCTATCCCTCCTCCCCCCACATCCCCCCTCCCCTCCTCCCTCTCCCCTCCCCCCCTTCCCTCCCCCACCCTCCCACCCATCCTCCCCAACCCCTCTGCCTCGTCAGCGACCAGGCTGATCCGGAGTAGTGACCCACCTGCTCCACCCCAACCCCCTATACACCCCCTCCTCCCTGCCCCACCACCTCCCCCTCCTCGCTCCACCCCCTTATCACTTACCCCCTTCCCCCCGCCAGCTTACCAAGTGCTAATCTCCCTCACACATCCTCCCTCCTCCCCCCTCTCACGACCTCCCCCCATGCAATGATCTTACCATATCCCTAGCCCACTTCCACTCTAACACATTGTGCAATCACTTTCTCAGTGTCTATATTGTCCATCATCTCTTCGCCCCTCTCCGCTGTGATCTCCGATAGTCTCCGTCTGTGCCCTTGGGCCGGTCACTCATCACTTCTCCTTGCTTGCGGGTTCTAGCTTGATCAGCCGCTGCCCCCTGCCACTCCGTTCGAGCTGCTACCGCCGTTCCTTCCATGCCTGCTTCTTTCAGCGCTGCCCACGCTGCCGCCAGCGTATGGATTCTCCAGGTTCTGTCCCCCTTTGTAAAGGCCAGGCCAAAGGGGTAGAGCCATCTGTAGCGCACCTCCTCCTTTCGGAGTGTTGTTGTTATGGGGGCTAGTTCTCTCCTCCTCTGCAAAGTTCCCAAGGAGAGGTCAGCAAATATAGAAACTGTGTAGCCCTGCCACTGAAAATTGCTCAGCCCCCTCATTTTGGTAGCTATTTTTTCCTTAATTTTGTAGTCCTTGAGACAAATAATTATGTCCCTGGGCTGGTTATTACGGGCGGCGCCCAGCGCTCTGTGAGCCCTGTCCAGCAGGATCCCGCCACTCGGGGCCTCCTCCCCACCTTGCCGTAGGGCCTCCAGGCAGACAGCCTCAGCCACCTTAGCACAGTCTCTAAACTCCACTGCCTCTGGAACACCTTTAATCCGCAGATTATTCCTCCTAGAGCGATTCTCTAGGTCCTCCAATTTTAACTGTATCTCCTCCTTCCACCTCTCCTCGCTTTGGCGCTGGTCCCTCCATTCCTCGTGCTGCTGCTCCAACACTTCCAAGCAATTTTCGTGGTCTCCCATCCTGGCTGCCACTTCTCCCACTTCCTCTTTAAGATTATTAAGGAGCCCTTCGAGTGCAGTCTTAGAGCCTTGTACCTCTGCCTTAAGCTCGTGGAACCACTGCCTCATCTCTTCTCGAGTCGCACCTCCCCAGCCGCGAACATCAAGAGGCTCCTCCGCTCTTTCCACAGCCTGCTCGCTCTCCGCGGCCTGCTCAGACCGCATGGCCTCCGTCCCAGCCAGCTTGGTTTCCCCCGCCGACGAGGCCGCTCCGGTGAACGCGAACTCTCTCAAGTCCGTGATTTTTTTTCGGGTGGACATGCTGCTCACTGCTTCCTCCGTCTTTCCCACCGCTGTTTCCACCTCACACCAGCAATTAGGGGCGCTGAAAAACTCCTTTTTTGTCGGGGTCAGGCTGGAGCTAAACACTCACACAGCCATGCAAGCCGGTGACGTCACTTCCTCCGTAAAATCATTTTGAGCGCAATTGCAATCATAAAGTTCACACCAAAGGAGTGCTTTTTGGGGAGCAGGGGTATATCAGCCAGCGATCTAAGACCCAGAATGCTCCACGTTAGGGGAGAGGAGAATTTGAACACCCTCTGTATCCTGCGCCAAACATGAGCCCAGTAATCTTGAAGGTATGGACACTCCAGGAACATATGTCTCAAGGTACCAAGGCCTTGCTTGCAAGACCAGCATTGTGGGGACGCTTCTTTACTCCATTTAGATAACTTTACCGGAGTAATGTAAGCTCTGTGGGCGAGAAAATACATAGACTGCGTTACCGCTGCGGATCTGGAGGCCCGGACTATGGGTCCCCAGAATCGACTCCATTGGGACTGTGACAAATTACAGCCGGTCTCCTCCTCCCATCTCTTCTGCGGGCCTCCCACAGACTCCGTACCATGTCGGCAAAAGGTAGAGTATAATCTAGACACACCACCTCTCCCAGCTGTCACCCACTCCATTAGCTCTTTCAACGGCCAGTCCACAGGATAATCAATTGGTTTTCTCTGTCCCTGGCCCAGGCAATGCTTTAATTGGATCCATTGATAGTAGCAGTTGGGCAAGATCCCGAACTCCTCTTGCAGCACGGCGAAGGACTTCCAACCGTCCTTATACATCAACTGATCAACCGTCCATATTCCCTTGCTCTGCCACATGCTCCAGGCGAAGGAAGTCTTATTGATCTTTAGTAAGGGATTGTGCCAGAGCGGGAGTCGCCTTGATAGAAGCTTGTCTTTTCCCAGAACCAGCATAAGACTCTGAAACGCTCTCTGTGTAGAAGTAATAATTCTTCCCACTTTCCCTTCGTCAGGACATATCATACCCATCAGCAAGTGAACAGGCAGAGGCATAACTAGGCGCTCCTCCAGGTCAAGCCATCGTGGTCGCAGCTCCGGGGGTAGATCCGCAGACCATAGGCTACCCTGCTTGAGGATAGCCGACATGTGATACCAAAGGAAATCCGGGAAGTAAACCCCTCCGTCAAGTTTATGTGCCTTCAGTTTTTTAAGGGCAATCCGGGGGGTTTTCCCACTCCACAAAAATGAGGTAAGTATTCGCTCCACCTCTTTGTAAACTGCTCCCGGAAACAGGACTGGGACCATTCCAAGGATGTAATTTATCTTAGGCATTAATGTCATCTTTATGGATTCCAGTCGGCCCCACCAAGTCAAACGAAGCGGGGACCACTGTACCGTAAAGCCCCGGGCGATCTCCTTAATCTTTTCCGCATTGAGTCGAAGAGTTTCCTCCAAAGGGGCCCCAAACTGAACGCCAAGATAACGTATCGGTACTGGTTCCCACCGGAAAGCAAATTGCTGTACCATGTCCGCTGTAGCGAAACTACTCAGAGGGAACGCCGATGATTTTGTCCAGTTCACGCGGTAACCCGCAAACCGGGAATAAACGTCGATCAGCTGCAGAAGGGGCGAAATAGAGGTTGGCTGTAGAAAAAACAGCAAATCATCCGCATAGGCCGAAAGTTTGATGTGAAGATCCTGAAGTACCACTCCATCTACCATCGAAGATTGTCTCTCACCAACAGAGCTAGGGGCTCCAGGGCCAGGTTGAACAGCAGTGGAGATAACGGACACCCTTGCCTGGTACCTCGGTGTAGGGAGAAGGGACTGGAGAGCGCCTGGTTTGCGAGAATCTGCGCAGCTGGATTGGCGTACAACACGCGAATCATACCGAGAAATTGCACGGGAAAGCCAAACCATTACAGGACGCGGAACAGGAAAGGCCACTCCAGTCTATCAAAGGCTTTTTCGGCATCCAAAGAAAGGCCTATCAGAGGTAAGTTTAGCCCCTCTGCTACCTCAAGAACATTACAGAGAAGCCTCGCATTGTCCGCGGTCGAACGACCGCTGACAAAGCCACATTGGTCGGGGTGAATGAGCAGATGGAGAACGGAGTTGACACGACTTGCCAACATTGAGGAGTAAATCTTATAGTCTGCGTTGAGTAAGGAAATAGGCCTGTAATTACCCACCAACTTAGGGTCCTTACCAGGTTTCTCAAGAACCACGATGGTGGCTGTTGCGAAGGCGCCTGTGCCGTTTTCTATTGCTTGCAAGCCTTGATAATATATCAGAAGGTGCGGTAGTAATTCTTTTGCAAATGTCTGATAAAATTCCACTGGGAGGCCATCTGGTCCCGCTGCCTTGCCCGTCTGCATTTGCCGCAAGGCCTCCCGTACCTCTTGGCTCGCAAGGTCTCGTCCCATAGCTATTTGATGCTCTAGTCCCAGACTAGGGTGTTCAATGCGTCCCAGGAACTCATCTACTTCATCCGCATTCCACCGGATTTCAGACGAGTACAAGCCCTCGTAGAACTTTCTAAAGGAGTCCACAATTCCCCTATTATCCTTCACAGCAAGTCCATTAGCCTCTTCCAGAACTGCAATATGGGATTTACCGTATCTAGGCTTTAGTTTTGTGGCCAGCATTTTTCCTGCTTTGTTCATTTCGAAATAGTATCTGGTCTGGGATTCGAAGTCGGACTGAGCTACCTCCCTACTTAACAGGGAGTTATATTTGAAACGCAGCCTCTGGAGACGCAGTACGACCTGAGCACTCGATTGTTTCTGCAACAGTCTCTCTCCCGCACGAATTTGCTGGTCCAGGGCTAGGATCTCAGCCTGTTCGCGCTTTCGTGCTGCAATAACAAAACTAGTGATCCTGGCCCGCATGGAAGCTTTGAACGCCTCCCACCATGCCCATATTGATGTGTCTGCTGGATCGTTGAACTCAAAATATTCTGTGATGGCCTGCCGCACAGCATCCTTAAATGTATCCTCTGTTAGCCTTGCTCTGGGAAAAAACCAGCCAGTGTTCCTCTCTTCTGTCTGCAACGATTCAACATCGATGGTTATCGCTGCATGGTCGGAAATATGCTTGCCATGGATCGTTGCATCCGTTATGTGTGGAATTAACATCCGGGAGACTAGGAAAAAATCAATTCTCGAGAAGGAACTGTGAGGATGGGAGTAAAAGGTATAAACCTGTTCAGCTGGATGCCATAGTCTCCAGACATCCACCAGCCCAAACTCAGTGATGACAGACTTCAGCACCTCCAGTGCCCTACATTTCCGGCTTCCTCTAGCCGGCTTGCAGTCGATAAGTTGATCCATAACCAAGTTAAAGTCTCCTCCCAGTATTATAGGGACCTCAGTGTGCTCATGGATTATTTCAGCCAGATTTTGGAAGAAGCTAGGACTGTCACGGTTGGGAGCGTAAACAGTCACTAGCCCCACCCTCGTTCCATCGAGATCAAGCTGTACACTCGCCCATCTTCCCTCAGGGTCTGCTCTGATCTTTTGCAAGAGAGCTCCCATGGTCTTCCGAGCTAAAATAGCCACGCCGTTTTTCTTCCCCAGGGCAGGGGCATGTGCTGCTAGAACAAACTTCCCTTGTCCTAGTTTTAAGGACTCCTTAGTATCCAAGTGGGTCTCCTGTAACATTACTACATCAGCCTTCTGCTTCTGAGCATACAATAGAATCTTCTTACGTTTGGCTGGGTGAATAATGCCTTTGACATTCAACGAGAGCAACTTTAGAGGGGCCATTTATCCATATAGCAAAGGAAAACAAACCCCGGGCTCATTTGGATGCCCCATAAGTGGGATGGCTGGAAAAACAGGCTGACAATAAAGGGCTTGCAAGGTGACTGGTGCCCCACCTTTGAGTGACTAAGAACAGAAATTGGGTGAACCAACATGCTACAGGCGGCCACAGTGGCTGTCAATAATCATGATACATCAAACAGTGTACAAAGTAGACAAATCCCTCCCCCCACCCCCATTTTAGCGATATCAGATTCATGATTATGTGGTACATGATGCATAATACAGTAAAACTACTAACCTCCATCCACCTCCCTCACTATCACCCACAAAACATAATAGGGTTTTAAACACATCACCCGAACCTCCCTTCTCCTACTTCAGCGCCCAACCTCAGCCACTTATGTTTAAACATAAACATAACCATTATCTCCCGCTTCCCCCCTCCCGCCTCCCCAGTACACCCCTAGGTGACCGCTACCTTCCTGGGAAGGCCAGGGAAGCGTTAGACTGGAATCAAAAACAGAGATTGCTAGGGTCCAATTCATTGCATCGCAAGCACTTCCTGCTCCTCCACAAACAAGGCTGCCTCCGCAGGATCTTCAAAAGCGCGGGTGCGGTTGTCCAGGGTTATTTTGAAGCGCGCGGGATAGAATAGGCCATATTTGGCCTGTAGATGCTGCAGGCGGGGCCTCAGCGCCAAGAACTGCTTCCTCTTCTCGACCGTGGATTTGCAGAAGTCAGGGAAGAAAGAAACCTTGCGGCCCTCATAGGTTGTCTCCGAAGCCGCCCGAGCTGCTGCCAAAATCTGCGTGACTTGCTGAAACCGAAGGATACAACAGATGATAGGCCTTGTCTGCTGCTTGCGCGGGCCTGTGTGCGCAGGAATTCTGTGCGCCCTTTCGAACTCCAACGGGCCCTCCAGGTTCACTCTTAGCATCTTCGGAATAGCCCGCATCAGAAATGCCACCAGGTCAGTACCTTCGGCTCCCTCAGGGACCCCGATTATTCTGATGTTATTGCGCCTGCTACGGTTGCTGAGGTCCTCTATGGTCGCCTCTAACTTTTCAATGCGCTTATGCGATTTCTGGCAGGTCTCCAGTTGGGCCTCATGAGCTGTTAGCGTGGCGTCCGTTTTCTCGAGGCGGGTCGATAACCTCTCCATCTGCGCCCTCATATCTTGTAAATCGTCTTGCACCCGGGATATTGCTTCACCGCTCGCCGCTACCAGCTCTTTGACCGCTCTGATCTCGCTCAGGACCTCCCTCATCGTCCCGTCTGCCTCGCGCGTAGCCGCCATCTTTTGTGGGGATAGTGGATCTGACTTGCTCCGCTTCGTTCCCCCTGTCTGGCTCGAGGTAAAATCCAACTTCGTCGGCTTGCTACTCGACATATTCCCACCACATTCAGAATGCTAAGCAGCTTAGTAAACACCTTTTTCGATTCTCGGGGAGAGGGAGAAGCTCAGGATTCTATGACAGCCACCGGAGAGCTTCTCTTATGCAGCCACTCTGCGTCGCCGCTGGCTCCGCCTCCCCACCCTACACCAGGTTTTATAAGAACAGGGTTGTGCTTCGCATGACCCTAAATTCCTTCCGAAGGTGGTGTCCTCGTTGCAACTCAATCAGACGGTGGTGCTCCCAACCTTCTTTCGACAGCCTCACACCAACAGGGTGGCAGCTGTCCTCCATACCTTGGATTGTAAGAGGGCCCTGTCCTTCTACCTGCAGCATACCCAGGGCCACCGCAAAACCTCCCAGTTTTTTGCCTATGACCCCAGTCGGCTGGGAGAGGCAGTAACCAAGCATACCATGTCCAGGCAAAGCTCCTGCTGGAGTGCTGGGTTATGGCACACAACATCAGGGCTATAGCGACCTTGGTTGCAAACTTGCACTCAGTCTCCATGATAGACATCTGTTGGGCCGCCACCTGGTCCTCAGTCCATACCTTCGCAGCTCACTACTGCCTGGAGAGGGAGTTCCAATGGGACAGCACCTTCGGCCAGGCCATACTCCGTAATCTCTTCAGGGTCTAGGCAACTCCTACCCTCCAACCCTTCTTGTTCAGGCTACCGGAGTGATGGCTGTCCCTGAACACTGGGGTCCTTTCAGAATCAGCCCTTCAGACTCACGTGCTGCTGCTCATGGCTTGACTGTGTTTTTCTACAGGTTTGCAGTAGCCTGTAGCTAGGGAGTCCTATATGTGAGGACTAACCTCTGTTTGTTCCTGGAGAAAGCATAATTACCTGTAACAGTTGTGTTCTCTGGAGACAGCAGGAATCAGTCCTCACCACCCTCCCTCCTCCCCATGGAATTGCTGTACTTTGCCATCTTCTTTTGTCAGCTCTAGCTATGTCATCTGACTGAGCAAGATGTCACCATTGGGTGGGAAGGGGACCACACATGCATTGTGGCATCTCCCAAAAGCTTTCTTTGAAAGCTGGGAGATGCTTCCGTGAGGGTTCTGTTGGTGCCGTCACCCATATTTGATGACTGATTCCTGCTATCCCTGGAGAACACCTATTATAGTTGAGTAACTACGCTTTCTCAAGGTGGATTTGGGCAAAGATTAGGCGTGCCTTTTTATGTCTGTCTTTGAGCAGTGGGATCCTCCTTGGCCTTTGCCCATAAAGTCCTCCTTTGTTTAGTGCGTGACATATGGTGCAGGTTGAAACCACCACTCCAGATTGCTCTAGGTCAGCCTTAAGCTCTTTTCAATGTGTTACGTGGTGTTTTTCCAGCAGTTCACACTAACCTTGCAGACTTCTTAGATTAATTTTCCTCTTCCCACCACGTCCTGGGAGGTTCTTGCTGTTCCATGAGCAGAAAATGTCTTAATAACATTGCAAACTGTAGAGACAGGAATCCCAAGGACTTTGGAGATGGTCTTGTACCCCTTTGATGTTTGGTGATAATGGCTTTTCTGATGGTCTCCGGCAGCTCGCTTGCCTTCATTGTAAAAATGGAACAGAGTGAATGTAACCATTTTAAACAATAGAGCCATCATTCATTAATGGATTTAAGTCATGTGAGTACTGACAATTGATCACAGGTGCGCCTAAATTTACTGCAATGGGAATGTGGTTCTTCTGTTCAAACTGATTTGAATTGTTTGTAAGGGTGCCAATAATCATGTCCTGGAAACGTCACAGTTTTTATACTATTTCCTTTTTTGCTTGATTCTTTTATATGTCAAACATGTGTGCATATATAGTCCAAAGCCATTTCATTGGCCACTTTTTTTTTTAAAGGAGATATTGAACATTAAGGTATTGAACTGCAGAGGTGCCAATAATGTTCCCCACAACTGTAGTTGGGGGGGGGGGCCATTTTAAAAACATTTTAGCTAAAATGTGGTCGCCATGATATTCAACAGCAATAACCGGTTAGTGCTGCTGAATATCCCCACAGCTCGCTCAATAAATGCCTAGTTAAAGCTGGGGTGGAGATAGCTGCTGTCTAGTTAGGAGTGATATTCTGTAGCTAAATGGATAGCTTAAGTGGTTAAAGTTAGGACAGATGAATAGCTATATTAATGTTAGCCACTGAGCATTATGCGGTTACTGGCTGAATTACCACCCCTAACTGGATAGGCATTTCTGGTAGCCAGGCAGTCTGGCTGTTCAGTGGTGGAAACCAGATATGTCCTGCTGCTGAATATCTGGTTTAAATGAGGGCAATAGTGGCTAGGCGCTGTATTTTGCCTAGCTGCTACCACTGAATATGTCCCATTCCCCTACCCCTTCTCTCATACTTTTAACAAATCTCAATAGCCATTTACGGAGAAAAAATTGCACTTACAGCTAAACATTCCTGTCACATAAAAAACAAACATTTCTGTGGGTCTGCATATTTTTAGAAACAACTAAAAATATCCAGACCCTTTTACCCATAATCTGTTCATCCTAATGACTGAGGAACAGCATCAAGGTTCACTCATGATCTAGTTTGCAGAAATAACATGCTAATAACATTTTACTTGATTTTTGGTATGGGGTGGTATATTTATCATATTCTCCATCAGTTAGATTTAAAGATGAATTATAGAATTAAGACAATATAGTTTTATAGTATAGGACTGATGGATTGACATGTTTTATTCTCTATGGGCCCGATATTCATCTGGGCAGGGCTAAGCGCGGTAGTCGCTTAGCCCTTCCTGCACACCCCCAACCCCGGCTATTCACTTTCATGGCAATGGAAGTGAATATCTGAGTCTGCCTGTGCTTCCCAGAAGCCGCCGAGGCTAACCATTCAGCATTGATATTGGATGATGCCTGGTTAGCCTTGGCACCTATGACATAGGTGAGGGTTTTCCTTGCCTATCTTATAGAGGCCGAGCACTAACTGCAGCTTCCAATATCAATGCTGCATGGTTAGCACCATTCTCCACTTCTGCTCTGCCCCTGGCTAGCATCAGGGCATGTAGGGGACCTAGTCGGGGATATTTGATGGCATTACCTGTATATGTGCCATCAAATATCCGGTTAGCAGGCATTTACTCAGTTAACTGACTCGTAACCTTGTAAATACATTGGGTCTGATATTCAAAAGGTATCTTGTAAATAGCTTAGAATTTAAGATGGGCAATATAAATATGTTTTAACTATTAAAAACGCCCTAATCCCCACCTCTTCTTCATGAGACTGCTCTGAAATTTGAGTCAAATTCAAAATGTTTATTGTCAAAACAGTATCTTCAAATGACCTATCTGCAACTTCTTGCTTCTAAAACCCCAAGAAATAGGAGGAATTGTATTAGAAGGAATGTTTTAAACTTGTATTTATAGATAGGTTAATAATAATCAAGTAACAAACTTGTTCAGCAACGTTGAACCAGTGTAACATAATTAAATAATGCTAAGAAATAATCATAGATAACCCTACTACAAATGAAGCCCTCAAATATGAAGGGCACCAAGTCCTAAACAAAGTACAATTTAATGAACTAAAAAAAGGGGGCGTGAAGGGGGATTTGCTCTGTCTAAGTTCTTTCTTTTGAGAGTTCTTTGCTAATTGCACACAGAGAAGACAGTGTGATCACCCTATCAGACAGCCCCTTAGTAGCTATAAAGGTAGTCAGATAGGCTGTCTCAAAACACAAAATCTCTCAATAATATTTACATTTGCAAAGAAATTCCAAGAAAAATAGTGCTAAGCTGCACCATGCCTGGCCACAAAAGAATAAACTGTTTCCTATGTAGTGACATTCAGAAAGATTCTTATCGTGAGATTAAGGGGCATGTTTACTAAAGTGCATTCTGATAGTGTGCGATTGTGCTGCTAAATTAGCGCAGAGGCCTGTGCTAATTTTGGGGGTATGAGCATCCGTTCCCCTGCACCCCACTAATTGGCACGCAAATGCACTTAACAGCATCCCCTGCGGTCACTTTGGGTGCCATGCTAACTACAATCACGCACATTCAAAACACCCATGCTAACAGTGATGTGCAGTCAACACCCACATTTGCCCCTAATGTGCCCAGTCTTCACCTAATTATGCACTAACCGGTTTTCATAGGGTCCTGTGTTTTCTTAGTGCAGTCCCCTCGGTGTGCATCAATCCCTGTGCTAATGGTTAGTGAACCTTAGTAAACATGCCCCTAAGAAGCATCTTATCCCAGTTCCTGAAGTACATCTTAAGAAGGCAAACTCTGTACAATGCTAAAAGCAAAAATATTCACCATAATAGACTAGGGGGCATGTTTACTAAACACCGTTGCTGTGCGGGTTCCCGTTAGTGTGCGGGTGCCATATAAGGAGTGGGCGGGCCAGCCAGAAAAAAGGAAAAAACGGACCGTACCTGTGCGCATCGCGCTAATGTGCGGGTCCCACATTAGCGCGTGGGAAGGCTAAGCGGGGCGCTGCCAGGCACATAGAAGAATACAGCCGTAGCACAATGTTGAAGACAAAAATCAATGGTGCAGGGGCCATGGGTTCAATCCCCCAGTGTGCGCAACCAAAGAAGGCAGGGTGAGGCATGAATATTAATGGTAAAATATCATTTTAGGAGGCATACCACATTAGGGCGGCTGTCGGTGTTGCGCTGTTACGTTTTTGCGGCAGTAAGTAATATGTTGCGTTATGAATTTCGCTGTAAAATCTGTGGTGCATTAGGCGGCGCGCTGTACGTCGCTTGCGTTACGTGCGTCGTTAGGCTGTGCGCGGGACATCTTTTGCGTATTGTGAGGCAGTAGGTGGTGCTGTGTGAGTTGTTGATGGCATGAAGCGGTGGGAAAATATCCAAACACAGGACCCGAGACGTAGCACAATGGGGAAGACACAAACCAATGGTGCAGGGCCCACAGGTTCAATACCCCATTGTGTGCAATACAGAAAGGCTGGCCGAGGCATAACTAGTACTGCTGGACAAGAAAGTTGATGGAGGCACACTAATTTTGGCCGTCACCAGGCGTCGCGCGGGTAAGTTTTTGCGGCAGTAACTAATATTGATCCACATTATGCGTCTCGCTGGCAGATGTGGGGGTCGTGAGTTGATGCGCTGGAAATGTGGGCGGCATCGGGCGTCGCGCTGTTACGCTTGTGCGGGTCTGGCAGCAGTAGGCGTCGCGCTGTTAGTTGTGAACGGCATAAGGCTGTGCGCAAATGTCCATACACAGGAACTGAGCCGTAGCACAATGGCGAAGACATTAACCAATGGTGCAGGGGCTATGGGTGCAATCACCCAGTGTGTGCAAGCCAACAATTCTGGCTGAACCATGCCTAGTAATGTTTTAAAAAATATATTTAGGAGGCATACCACATTAGGGCGGCTGTCGGTGTTACGTTGTTGCGCCAGTAATTAATATGTTGCGTTATGAATTTCGCTGTAAAATCTGTGGTGCATTAGGCGGCGCGCTGTACGTCGCTTGCGTTTCGTGCGTCGTTAGGCTGTGCGCGGGACATCTTTTGCGTATTGTGAGGCAGTAGGTGGTGCTGTGTGAGTTGTTGACGGCATGAAGCGTTGGGAAAATATCTAAACACAGGACTCGAGACGTAGCACAATGGGGAAGACACCAACCAATGGTGCAGGGCCCACGGGTTCAATACCCCATTTTGTGCAATACAGAAAGGCTGGCCGAGGCATAACTAGTACTGCTGGACAAGAAAGTTGATGGAGGCACACTAATTTTGGGCGTCGCGCGGGTAAGTTTTTGCGGCAGTAACTAATATTGATCCGCATTATGCGTCTCGCTGGCAGATGTGGGGGTCGTGAGTTGATGCGGTGGAAATGTGGGCGGCATCAGGCGTCGCGCTGTTACTCTTGTGCGGGTCTGGCAGCAGTAGGCGTCGCGCTGTTAATTGTGAACGGCATAAGGCTGTGCGCACATGTCCATACACAGGAACTGAGCCATAGCACAATGGCGAAGACATTAACCAATAGTGTAGGGAGCATGTCCCCAATCACCCACAGTGTTAGTCCACAACGAGGCATATGTTTAGGGGTGAGAGAACCAATGTTTAGCATAAGGCGTTGCGTTGATGGGCATGAGGCGGTGAAAAATATCCTTTTGGAGGCACTGTAATAGTAGCCTGCAGAAGTGGCGCATTGATGGGTATGCACAGGAACAGACCCACAGCACAATGATGATGACACTGACCAATGGTGCATTGATCAGGGGTTGTATACACGGCTGTGCAGAAATAGAAAAAGGCTGGGTGATGCATCACCTGTCCTAGGTAATATTGCCAGATGAGGGGCATGAAGTTATTGCCCACATAATGTGTAAGAGGCAAAAGGCGCTGTGCTTATATCAGAGCCAAATGAACAGAGCCACAGCAGAAGGGTTAGCACACTGCCCAATGGTGCTGGCATCATGGGTCCAATCCCCTGCTGTGTTCAATGAATAAGGGTGGTTGAGCCATCACCTGTCATGAACTAGGAGCCATGTAACCCTCAACTGTATGTACTACTGATAGCAAATGAACTATGGAAGTACTGTAATAGCAGGTAATGCATAAGGTGCCCATCAAGGTACCTCAGAGGTCAAATTGTAGCGTACACTCTCCACAAACGAAACACACAATGATGTGTATAGGGTGCGTTTTGTGTGCCGTAGGAGGCAGGGCATTGACCAAACACAGTCAGTGCTAGTACCATTGTGTATTGTAATGTATGGAAATCCAAAGTAGGTGAGCAGACATGCAAGATGGAACAGCAGTGTAGCAGAATGGTCATGGCACTGACTGAACGTGAAGGGGTCATGTGTCAAATTGAGCAGTGACTAAGCCTGGGTTACCTACATCTGCGTACAGCATGCAATTGGACAGCGATCTGTGTTGCCAGCTAAACACAAGCCCACCCCAGTGCACAGGAGTATGTCACCCTTTAGGGTGTCACTGAATGCACATCATAAACCACCATTTCAGTGATGGCGAGTTCACATATAACCCAAACACTGCACAGAGCTGAAAGGAAACGTCAAGCAGAACGACAAGAACCACAGACATCACATGTGCTGCAGTACAATAATGACATCCAGGACATGTGGCATCTACATAAATACACACACAAATTGGGTCTAGCTGGAGCTATGTACAGAGTGATGCAAATGTAACATCCAATCATGATCGTGTGCGACAGACAACGTGAAGATGTGTCCAGCAGATGCGCCTGAAATAGCACAACAGGTGAAATCTCATGATGATAGTGGACCAGCGGTTATAGGCAGAGCACACACACACGAGCCAACCATGGAGAGATGAAATGCAGGAAGGTGTAGGAGTGCAGGATGGCTTGTAGCAGCATGCACATCAGGGCAGGATGACACAAGAGCTGGGAGTCAGAAGATGGACAGAACCATGGGTCAAAACTCAGATGAGGGTACAATGTGCTTACATCACAAACCTGCCAACATCTGGCCGCCAAAGAAATGGAAACGACATCTGCACGACAAGCAGACACAGCCAACAGAACAGAGATTAATCACACCGAGGACCACTCCCAAAAAACAAAAAGCAACCAAAGGTAGCACAGAACAACAACTTCCACGTCATAGCAAAGGCTGCATTCACAAGCAGTCAAGCCACCCACACAGCACGCGTGCTGGTTGTAAGGACAGGCAAACCCACAGGAGAAAGCCTGAATAAATGCACCTGGTGATCTGCTGTGTTCAGATCACATCACATTTTGTATATGGTACCAGGGACACATGCACACACACACAAGGATATGTTATGCAGTGGATACAGCATGCAAAAGGAACAGAACACATCACCCCAATCGTAAAGGACCCACACATACCCCTACTTGAAACACTGACTAAATGCAAAGCCAACCCACCCACCCACCAATCAAACACAGAAACACCAAATCACAACCCAACAGTAATGAAACGCACATGGAAGAACTACCAGACCAGACGCTTCCAAAGGCTTCAATGTACCTCTGAAATTTAACTAATGCCTGTAATGGACGTGACATCTAGCGTCCTAACTGTATGCCTCCTCTTTACGCAAAACCCTACCAAGCAGCCCCGGAAATAAGACAGGCCAAATATCTTCTAGAATATAGCTTGAAAAAAAGCATTACCAGGAATCCCCCAAACCCCTACACATAATCAACCCTAGACGAATCAGACACTGTTCACAATCTGTCAATGTCCATAGCATGTCCTATGTGCCCTGTGGTCACCCTTAATGTAGCCTCCCTGGGGATGGCCCTGCCCTACCTGTAAACCCCCACCCCCTTGTAATGTAATGCAGATATGACCCACAGAAATGTTGCATCAACATACACCTACATAAATGAATAAAAACAAAAAAACAACCAGAGGAAAGTAAATAACCAACAAGGGCAGTGCTTGCTGTGTGCTTGAGCTGCCAAGCAATTGCGGACAGGATAGGAGCCAATTCAACATGAGAAAAGGTGCAGCACACACCTGCTCAACCTCAATATTACCACACCCCCAGGTGTAGTGCTGTGCAAACAACATTAAGAAAGAGACCCATGCAACAGCTAATATGTGCTGCCTTGTCAACACAGAGTGAACACCTTGCTGTACACTGATGACAGACAAGGGTGTGTGTGTAGAGGTGATGAAGCAGCTGTAAAATAATGTTTCCGTTTCCAGATATTCCATAAAAAAATACGATGTTGTGAGGCAAACTGCTAAGCACTGTGTGAACAAACATGCCCCCAACCATACACACAAACAACACACTGAGGGCAAGCCAAACATTACATTCCAAAGGGAGGGCCTGTATGGGGATGTGCCGCACTCAGTGATGTGCCAAATTGCAGACACATACACAGCTGTCATCAAACACCAATGTGAGCACAGGGGTCCATGGAAATTACCATCAAATCCGTAGACAAACGTGTAAATGTGGTCCATGAGTGGAGGAGCAGTCTAGTGTTCACATAAATGTCTTGCACACAAGGCAAACACGCACCATATCACAACAGCACACCATGCGCCCTGGGGCAAATCAGTGGAGGTACATGTGCAAGAAAAGCCAGGATTCCCATGGTCCCAAGGAGTCATGTGTGATGGAATGTTAAACATTGTAATGCATGTATGTCACAGAGATAAAGTACAGAAAGAGACACATGTCTGAACAATGAACATATTTATTTTTTCTAAAACGTATCATTAATTCCTTAAACAGTGTAAAAAGAATTTAAAGGTGTTTACCACCCTGGCAAATGATGGGAACACAGTCAGCAATGTCAAAATGCACATGCCATGCAAAGGTCAACTCAAGAGCAAAACATAATGGCACGAGAATAAATGTTCATCAGGTGCATGATATGCACTGTGTAGCAGGGACACACAACACAGCAGATGCTGCATGCCCACAATGTGTCACACACTATGCGTGCATGTAGACAACAGGTGTGGCAGAATGAGAAACCAAAACACATAACATGTCCCCCCAAACATAGCCCTCATGCAACAGAGGAGGTCACCAAATTAAAAATACATATGCTGCCAATATGTTGTAATGTGACAAACACATCTGCAAGCGAATGTCATAACTCCCACATAATGGCAGATCACCACATCAGCAATGTGTCAATGTACACCCCAAATATTATCTCAAACTGACTGACTATATGCTAACAGGTAGCAGGGACACATGAACACAGAGTGAATACAAACCACAAAACAGGCAGAAATGTGTACACATAACACCATACAGGAGGCCCCCTTTGCATTGTCTGTTGGTTACACAGTCGCTGGCCACATATAGCAGGTTACATGGAATGCAGATGTGTAGCACGAAAATGGTCACCCACAATAACACACCCCAAATACAATGTCCTAATGAGAGTGTGGTAAATGCAGGGGGTAACACAGGACTGTGCAGACGTGCAATGCAAGGCGTGGCCATACAGGCAGAGTGTCATGTCTGAACATCAAACAAACACAATAATTAGCATGTGAATATGCAAAGAATGGCACATAATCTCACACTGCAACACACCGAGGTCATAGCTCCACATGTTGTGGCTCACAAACAGAGTCACTCTGATGCACAGCCACCAGCCGGACACTAACATGGTACTGTGATGCCACACATGAATGTAAACCACATTGCCGCCTACACACATCAATCAAGGATGTTGGTGGGCATGACCGTGTGTTATTGGCAAAACATGTAGCATGTCCAGGTGTGTGGCAGGTGGACATAGACAATTGCAATGCTGAAACTGTTCCCCCCTGCAACAATCACGGCTGTATGCTACAGTTGAAATAAACAGATCAGGGTATCCTGAGTGCCATGTCACACACATGGGCCAAAAACTCTGCAGTAAACAACTTGTGAGGAATGTCCAAACGACACAGATGATGTCAGTCCCTGATGCGCAAACTGTACCAAAAGCAAAGGCTTCCTGACATCCAAAATATCACTTACAAAATTCCCAGGCAAACATGGGCGTGCATAGTAAAGTGTCACATGCCAATATGGCACAGTCCGAGGAGGTTCATCTGTGTCCCTGCAATCAGCAGGACTGTCAGCTACAGCATGGCACAAACTGTGTGCTGTACATGTCTGTCATGGTCAAACAAGCAGTCCAAGAGCAATAACGTCCAGCACAGGCCTGTGTTCCACTCACAGAAGTCAAACATCAAATAGGATATTTCCCATTAAACAATAACATGGTGCACTGTCCCACAACAGCTGTTGGATGAGGAACGAGATGCACTGGAGGAAATGTGTCCATAATGTCCACTGCCCTGTGCAAAGAAAGGATAGGTGTGGCCAATGTTAGTAACCCTGCAACAACACCACAAATTGCCACAATGCACACTGCACTAATTAAAGATTGAAGTGATGGAAATGCAAACATGACAGGATATGCACATCAAATAAAACACAGATGTGAAAGGAACACTACATGTTGCTGCAGACACGGTGTCACATGGAGATGGTTATGTTAAATACCATGTCACACAGGCATCTCACAGCTACACACTATATGCATCCCTTTTTGTGTACAGAGATGCAACATTACATGTCCATGAGATCAAATGATACCCCACAAAAGGTACAGCCAGATGTAATAACAATTAAACAAAGGTGGAATCTAACCTATGTGTCCATGATGTGTCCCTCATCAATCCCATCAACTGCTGCATATGTACACCAGGTCACAGCGAACGGAGACGATATCAGGTCAACCAGTAGAACCAACATGTAAAGTCACACATCAGGGATCTTCACATCATGCCTATGTCAGAGAGAAAAAAAATGTTGCTCAACACCAGTCCCACATAACACAGGACACAACTCTGCTCACCAGAAATGTGGGTGATGATGAATAGGTGAACAGCACTACTGTAGAGGTAACAAACCCCACAATGCCCCCCAGGTGCCCGCACCCATCAAAGCATATGACAATGTATCATGCATGTACAATGCAGCACCACATAAGCAAACCAATAAACAGCCACCAGCACAATATGCGTAGTACAATGTGACAGCTGAATACATGGCATGTCGGTGCCCTAGTGGCATTTTGTGCACATAACGGTCGAGTGACATGCAAGGACACCCTGATGATGGCCTATTTAACTAAAATGGTGGAGGCATCAGGTGTTGCTTCCGCAAAGCTAGCCCATCAAGGCCCACATGTGGATCTGTGGAAAATCTACCAGAAAACCCATTACAGGAAAAATACTGGTCACAACCGCACGTGGAGATGTGTGACAACAGGCAAATATGGGTAAGACCGGCACACAGAATATACGTGAACAACACCAGCTGCCAAATATGATACATAACAGGCTAGATGTTGTGCACCTGACATCACACACATACAATGTATCGGTAGTTCTACTACCCTGGACCCCAGCATTTCTGCTGATGTTCTGCCATGTGCTAATGACACACACCGACAGCACTGTCATCACGTATGTCCTGTGTAGTGGAAAGAAGAAACAACCTTGTCAGGTTCCAGCGCTGAACGCCACACTGCAACGTACTGTCCCCAGCTGTAATACACCAAAACATGACCCAACAACGGACTGTGCACCCTCACACTGCACAGATCTTGTACATGGGAGAGGCTTCCTGTACATGGGGGATGCACATACCAAGGCCCCCCACATCCATCATATGCTCCCCACCCTCCTGCTGTGCCACACACGTGCCAAAACAGGTGGATGGACACACAATGTTGGTGACGCATCCCAAGGTTCACACTATATGTCTGTGCCTCCCATGTTCAGACCAACACCCCCTCTCTGTGTGCAGTACCCTCCAATTGTGTTTTGAAGCACAGTGTAAGTACCTGTGTCACCTGGAAATATGCCTCAATACCACCTGTATACACTGTGTAGATGCATATTATGCATTGTACATCTCCCCCAGCAAAGAATAATGACAGTTGTGTGTTATCATGTGATGAAATACATGGCAAGGGCAGCACCATGGCTCTCCAACATAACCACCATGTCTGCATGTCACCTTACCGTGATTGTTGCATGTTAACCCATTGTGTAACTGTGAGAAAGTTCAACCAAGGATAGGTTTGATGTCTCAATGCCCCAAATAACCCCCACATAGGTCTGTGTGTGTATGTGCATATAACATCCCTTGATAGTGTCCTCAAGGTATCTGTGTGTCTGTACCGTGCTATCCTGCCATACACACAGCACGTCCCACACGCATGAGGCAGATGTAGAGATACTATCAAATACATATGCCACCACTAAAATGGAAGACCCCATAAAATCGGAAGGGCCAACACATTCTAGCGTCACATTTGCCTAATGAAATACACCCATTCAGCATCTAACCCACTGCACATCTGTATGTGTGTACAGGTACTATACTGCTATGCATGACTCCACCACAAATGGACTGTAGCAATCATATGGCCCCCTGGCTGCCCACTGCACATGTCCACATAATTCACCATATCCATGCCTGTGACACCTGATGAGGCATACCTTACCACACACTGCGCTGCTGCTGCAGCAATACACGTGACACCTTGTCAGAAACACCATAGGAACGTTATCAGGTGCATGTGTACTGTGATATGTCTGACATATTGCATTGAAAATATCCAACATACAAACATAGCAAGCTGACAGGAGCAGAACACACACACACACAAACACCCACAGATTGCAGTACACAAACAAAGGTCCCGCATGAAAGCTCTCCACAAAGATGGACACCTCTATCTCTCCAAACCCCTAACCATCTGCCTGACCCAGGGATCCTAACACTCAATATCCCCAAATAACTGTGTCTGGCCAGCAGTTGCTAGCACAAAAAACCACTAAATGGTACTGTGACCCCAAACAGCTCTGAAAGGTGTAGCAACACCCTCTGACCCACAACACCAACAGCTGCTACTGTGCTCTGTCCACATTGTCCATCACACACCTCTGACGACATGTTATGATGGATGTTTAAGAAAAGGACAATGCAGTGTTGCATCTGAATAGTAAATGGTCCAAACATCACCCTTTGTAAACCTCACACGCATACAACAGCACATATATGTGGGTAGATGTGCAATACATACCAGTGAATCTGTCTGCAATCAATTGACGCCTGACCGATGTGCCTGCCTGTGTGTCACCACAGGCACGTACAGGGGGGCACGGTGGATCCTCCTCCACATCCTCATTAATCTCTGCAGGGATACCATGCCTGAGAGCAATGTTGTGCAGTATGCAACAAGCTACGATAATCTCTGCAACAGTCATTGGCGAATATGTAAGGCCCCACCTGATTCTATCCAGACACCTGAAGCGACTTTTTCAACACGCCAAAGGTGCGTTCTATGACTGAGCGGCTGGATGCGTGGGCCTCATTGTACCTCCGCTCTGCACGTGTCCGTGGTTGACGCACAGGTGTCAGGAGCCAGGGCCGACACCCATACCCTGCATCACCTGCAGAGAAGAATGTTGCATGTGAATGACTGAGCGCATGACACCATAAATTCACAGATGTATAGACGAGAGACATAACCCACAACACATCAGGACAGACATATTTTACATCACAATTATCCACCAGACCTAACAACTATTCTGATAGAAATACAACAAATGCCCTGTCAGGTCTGTAGAGACATGTCCGAGAACAACACAATCCCACCTTGTCCCCCCAAAAGAGTCCTATTTTGAGCACACGTCCCATGTTATGTGGCTCATGTTCTCATCACCGACCACCATCACCACCAATGGTAGAGTACGCGATAAAAACACACATGACACATACAAACAATATATGTTTGCAAAGTAAAGAACACAATAATGTTTGCTGGGCCAATGTAGGCGCACCACACACACATGTTTGACTGTGATGTCAGCCAGGCATGAACACAATATCACCATGACACCCCATGTCCTCAAAGGTCTCCATATCTACATATAGCAGTATAACGTCAAATGCTGTTGACCGCTGTCAACAAACCATCTCAGTAGACACCATGTCTACTGTACCCTCACCGTTCCATCCTTGTTAAGTTGTGCTCCACAGAATATGACATTGTAGGCCACATGATTTTTAAAACATCACAGCTACTGAGTATGACAACGTTCCTGTGTATGTCCCACCAATACCCCTACGTCTGGCAAAAAACATAGGCCCAAGTATTTGCAGTCAAATCTCCCAAATGATGAGTCACATCAGGAGAATCACGGACAATGACGCCTCAGCTCTGCACATGTGCAGTTCGCCAAGGTACTGCTACCCCCACCCCGGCCCCACCCCTGCAATGGCAGAGGACAAAAGCATTGGCACAGCTATGCAACAACGTACACCCCATCGCAACGGCAAGCAACATGCATCCTCTGTTGTCAACCCCCCCCTGTCCAGCAAACAACAGCTGACAAGACCCCTGAAGGATGGACTGTGGGGCCTTCACACGCACATGACACGCATTAGGAGCATGGATTGTAAATAACACACGTCTGACATGACCTAACCCAGATACAATCTAAACCCATGCATACACAGGTGGGTGGAAATGCCCCCCCCCATCCCTGTGTTGCAGAAGGTATACAGACACAAGTGCCAATACACACCCGACACACACATCTGAACAGTTGCATATGTTCCGTAACAAACACCAGCATCTCCACATCACATATGGCTGTGAAACGGATGTGACATGGCTAATCATGTCCCCTGTTAAACAACGTCTACAGTCCTGTAATTATGTAAAAGTCACAACAGTTGTCGGTTTGCTGAATGGGAGTTCATGTTGCTATAGCACAGGGGCAATATCTGCAACACATGGGTAATGTTATGTAAACACATACATATATGACTAATCTTCGAAGATATATATGGAGATACTCACCCAGCAATATACAGTCACCGTAATGTCCATCCTCAAATTCCCTAAATAGTGCTGAGCGATGCAGGATATAGGAGTCATGGGTGGACCCTGGAAACCTTGGGACCACATTCAGAATATGCAGATTAGCATCACATACAACCTGAACATTCAGGGAATGGTAGTGTTTGCGGTTGCGGAACACCACCTCCCTGTCTCTGGGCGGGACCAGGGCAACATGTGTGCAATCAATAGCTCCCATCACGTGTGGTATCCCGGCTAACGCCTCAACGGCCTGGTCCAGGTCTCCCAATGTTGTCTACTGTGGGGAAGGGCTATGTACGTCCCTACCCGGCTGACCATAGCACGCAGTACTTGGTGGAGACAGCGTGAGAAGGTGGGGCGGCTCATGCCACCCACTGCGGCCACAGATGACTGGAAACAGCCAGAGGCAAAGAAATGTAAGGCAGCAAGGAGCTTGACTACACCTGGTATGGCATGGGACCGGCTAGTCAGGGGCTCAAGGTCAGGTCCTCAGATCCTCATACAGCCCCCTAATAGCCCTTGTGCTCAGTCGGTACAGGGAGATGACCTGGTCCTCACGCATGCCCTGGAGCTGGGCCTGGGCCTATAGAGCCGCAGCTGCCGAGCCTGCACCTCAGTACGCCGTCTGTGCCGTCGCCGCACAGCACCTCTCTGGCCAGCCGCCGCAGCAGCAGGTCTGAGTTGCTGCGGGTCTACACCTATGCCCTGTGCCACAGCCCCATGGACATCATCTCCCCTGTCCAGCAACCGTAGCATCTGCCCACGTCTTTGGGCACATGCAACAACTATTATGTCCTCCATGTAAAGCCCTCTGTGACTACACAAGCACAAACACAGACAATCACAGACAAACAGACACACAGACACACACACTTGCCCAAACACTGCACAAATGGCAAACCACCCACAAACATCAAAGACAACAGACAACTCCCACAATTGGCTCAATACAGTTGCTCCCAGATTCTCCAAACAAACACACGCCGCGCCTACCAAAACACCCTCAATGTTGCTGACTGAGCACCCTCTTTTTATACAGTGTACAGTTATTTTCCGTTTTGTCGGTACCGCGCCCGTGTGCGCAGTGCGCATGCGCAGTGAGGTCACGCATCGCCGCCTGTCTGTGCGTGCCGCGCATGTGCAAGCGTTGTCACGTGTGCGTGTGTATGACTGCGACGCGCATGTGCCAATTGGGTCGCATGTGCGTTTGGGTGGTGCGCGGAGCCCATGTGAACCCCGTTACGCATGGGCGTATGCGTTTTCACCAAAGTCATGATGCAAACACAAACGGTCATGCGCTAAGAGTGGCGCTTGCGTGTCGCGCAAGCACCTTAAAAGGCCAGCGCATGAGCATGCGCAATTCAACACAGGCGCGTCGCACAAGCAGTGCCGTCGCCGACGTCCTGCTGCAAACAAACGCCCCCGCGGTAAGAGTTGCGCCTGCGCATAACGCACACAACCATAGAGCGAGACGCATGAGCATGCACAATGAAACACAGGCGCGTCGCACAAGCCGTGACTTCACACAGTGGCGCATGCGCAACGTATGCACCGTCCACAAAACTACAAATGCACCCAAACGGAAACAAAATGTTGAGGGTGGATTGAGGAGTCAGAGCGAGTGTATACAGAGTTGATGTACGTGAGAGGTGGTGTAGTGAGAGGTGGGTCAGTGTCATTTGGGTAGCCACATTTTCCCGTGTTTGTTTGATAAGTACCCATATCTGTAGTCTGTCATTGTTGTGTTACCTTGTCTGTGTATTGTGTTAGTGACTGGTCTGTTCCTTTTATGTGTGCCTTGTGGTGGGGTCGTGGTTTCGGTGTCTGTCCCGTGCCTGTTGTGGTAGGGGAGGAGGGGGTGAGGTGCTGTGGGGAGGCTAGTGGTGAGGTGAGTGGGGAGCAGAGAGGAGGGAGGTGGCCGTTGGAGAGACAGACCCGTAGCCTGCGGGGGAGGGGGAGTGACAGGGAGACACACAGGGGTACAGAGAGAGATAGGGAGCCAGGGACAGAGACAGAGAGGGATAGAGAGAGGGATAGGGATAGGCAGGGAGGGACACAGACAGAGAGGGACAGAGAGAGGGGCAGAGGGAGGCTGAGGGCGGGGGAGGCTGAGCCTGGTGTATTTGCGGGTGAGGTGGTGCCGCCAGTACCACTAGAGGCAGGGCCTGCGGGGACTGAGGGACCTGTGGAGGTGGGGGCAGTGCAGGGCCATCAGTACCTGCACAGCCTGCTCCCAGCAGGCACACAGGGGAAGAGGAAGCGTGTCCCTGTGTCTGAGGCTCTCAGGAGGAGGGCATTAAAATTCACAGACGCTGAGAACCACAACCTCCTCTCCCATGGTCCTTGAAAATTACGACGGTTCTGTTTGGCCGACAGAGCACAAGGACTGAACAGGCACAGCATGGGCGTAACGCGGTGTGGGAGGCGGTCCAGCGATTGGGGTTCCGCAGAGGCAGCGGGCCCCACCACGGGACATAGATAGCCTGGAAGAAAAGATCTTCCGACATCAAAAAGAGGTGTACGGCAGCAACCTCTGTGCCGAAACAAAACATGCTAGGGGTACAGGAGGAGGGGGCCCCCTGCCCATGCAGCCATGCTGACGCAGCCCTGGAGCAACATGCTGGCCGAACGCCTCGGTCCGATCTCCACCGATGGTCCCTGCCTGCGCCTGCTGGAATACTGCAGAGCCACATGAAGGTACGTATGTCATGCATAATCCATCACATCGCATAACCTACCCCTGAGATGATCAATGTGTATACAGCTGACATTTGCAGATCGCACACACATGACCTATCTCCCCATTCCAAGGATGTCATTAGCCTTGTGTCTGAGGCTCGTGTGCAGCACCCCATCATACCCTATGGTGGCCCCAAACACATGGACATGCAGTGCGAACACCTATGTACGGGTAGACGTGAGGGTCAGAGATGTTTTGGCGCAATGTTGTCTGGGGTTGTTTTCCCTGGAGGGTGTACTGATAAAGCGGCCCTGTGTAATCCATATGTAGATGGTGATACTGTCTGCCACCACATGGTGGCATGGAAACTAGTTGTAATGGAATGTATATTTGCCAGGGTAGTGGCGAAGGTGAATGGTCACCACAAAATGACAGTATACGGAAATATCCATCCACACTGTATTAACAATCCGTCCATGTGTTCATGTTTAACAGAGTATTGTAAAACAGGGGAACCACACTATAATGTACCTGTACTGTAACCCAGTTACCCAGGCGCGTCATGTGACCCTTGTCAGGATCACTGACGGCTGGTACACACCCACAGCAGCGTTATGAGGATAGTGGAGGAACATCCAGGCCTTTGCCGTAACAATCCCTGTCAGTTTCGACACGTTCTGCAAACCCTTTGTCATGCAACACAATCATTGAACCATTGGGAAGACATAGGGGTATATCAACATCAACGGAGGGGTGTCCCCCATGATTGCACAAACCCTCTGGCCATGTCTGTCATCCGCATCTATGGGATCTCAGAGTCTCATTACAGGGTAAACTATGGAGTCAGTAACAGCTGGACTTGTATTTGCAGGGCTCACCCCACTTTGACAAGGGTATTGCTGGCAGATGTCAGATGGGGATGACACATGAAAAAAAAAAGTTATCTGTGTCTACACATCTCTGTCATGCATTGGTTGGTACCATCTTCACACCTGTGTGTGTATGCAAGTAGTGGATGCCACTAGTTAATATTATGTGGCGTGCACCTCCACGTGAACCGTGTCTCACACGTACAACAGACACTCATATTCCCCCTGGATCCATTATCCCCGCCATTGAGATATGTTTGTTTAACGTTTACACAAGAGTATCCATGGTTACATCCTCACAGATGTGCTGTGGATATATTCTGGGTATGTCCCCAACCCACGTCAGCCTGGCAATGCACCCGCCCTCTCAATGTCTGCCTGTAATTAGGTGAAAGACAGTGGTAAGCCAACCGTGCTGCTACTAGAAACTGTCAATGGGATGAGGGACTACCATGTACCATGTCTTGGGGGAGTCCCACCGCATATTTGTGTCCACCACTCTGTCCCACCCCCCCATGGGGTCAGCTGTTCCCCCAGAGG